>OY751432.1:40937244-41177244 GCA_963565745.1 Phengaris arion
GTCCTAAAAAGGATAATTCTTTTTTGGACGTTTAGGAATTGGAAATTCTTGTACATATTTAACTTTATTAGGATCAGGTTTCAATAACTTGATTTTTTAGGGCTTACAGAAACTTTCAGAATATAGACAGAAACAAGAACAGGAATATCACTGGATCACTTATTGATGATTTAATTTTACTTATTTTTTTATCACTGGATTTACTTTCTTTGATATATGCTTTTATATTTTATCACAGATTTTAATTATACTCAATTTAACACACGATAGCACTGAATATTATATATAATTGCACTTAATTTTGAATTTAGGATACACATGGTTCCGTATCCAGAGTTCAGGAACATCCAGGAGACATTTCCCAAGGATACTTTTCTCGGTATCCCACCGCTGCCACGAATTTGTTACGGGAGATTTTGAAAATTACTTTTTAAAAAATTAACTTTTATTACACTGAAAAGTTAATCTGATACAAAGTAAAAGTTTACTGGAAAAACGCAAATGTCGCGCGCGGATAACTCATAAACTGAGGAATTGTCTTAATGAGGATTGGTATCGCTGTAATCGTCCCTGCCAGTTAGGTAACTAACTGGCAGGGACGATTACAGCGATTATATTATATCAGTAGGAAAGGCTGACTCTAGGCACTATTATATACAGGACTAGTATATAACAGAGCGTCTATTATGTCAATGAGTCGGCGGGAACATCTCTTTTTATATATAAGTATATAAATATAATAATTATAATAATATTATGTAGGTTTGGAGTCCCTGCAAAACCAGAAACGAGACAGCAGATCCCGCGTCGTGGCAGAAGCGCTGGGAAGGTGGCGCGGGGGGTGAGTGGCGATGCGGAGTAGACGCGCGCTGGGCCCCGCACGCGCCACGCCTGCTTGTCGCCGGCACGCTCGCCCTCGCCGACAGACTCGAAGTTATCGTTTACGACTTCGATGGTAAATTTTGTGATCCTAGAGGTAGAGATATACAAAATTATAGGCCAATAGCCTTGGTTTCCGTGTTTGCCTAAGTATTAGAATCCTTCGTCTTCCCACATTTGAACAATCATCTTTATACAGTATTAAAACCTGAACAACATGGATGTCACAAAAGAATGTCTACCTAAACGAACTTCTGTTTCTATAAAGATGATTTATGTTATGCAGTAGATAACAATCGAGAAAATTATACTATTTGCATGAATTTTAGTAAAGCTTTCGATAGGGTGGAGTTGTTAATAAGGAAATTAAGAAAAGTTGGAACACATGATAATATGTTAAGCTGGTTTTGTACATACTTAGATTCTAGGACTTTGAAAGTAACTCTAAACGGGTAAGAATCAAAACACATTATTGCAACTTCTGGAATACCCCAGGGTACCTTTACTATTTCTAGTTTTTATTAATTATGACCTAGCCGATGTTATCAAATATTCAACATTTTTATTGTTCGCAGATCTTAAAATTTATAAACTTATAAAAAGTGACCTAGACGTTATAAAATTGCAGCTAGATCTGAAACAAAATTAATAAACTACCGTTGAATGCAAAAAAAGCAATTTTGTCAAATTCTCAAAAAAAAGTAACACTTCTTCTTCTGAACAACTTAACAAAGTTAAATCTTAATCAAGTGTCCCAAGTGCGAGACCTAGGGAAAATTAATAATAATAATTTAATATTTATTAATCATATTAACATTATAGTAACCAAATATCATTTTTACTATAATAACATTATAGTAAAAAATATTGCGTTTTATTTGGAGAAATTGTAAAGAATTTAGAACGATATCACCTTTTAAATTATTGACCTATACCCTTGTCCGAACTGTGTTAGAGTATTGTCCCCCCATCTGGGTCCACAGATCCGATGCCATGTTAATAGAATAGAAGCGGTTCAACGAAAGTTCTTATTATTCTTGGCAGTTCATATAAATAATTCGTAGAAATAAGTTAAATGTTCTAACGTATGACATCGATTATAATATTTTAATATCAAAATACTTCAGCATCGTAAGTGGATCAGTGATCAGATTACTAAAAGCTTTAAACCACGTACAGATTTGGTCCGGAGCAGATCACGGTTAGGTTACCAAGTTAGTAGTCGGGGGAAAAAATCCTCGAGGGGGTTTTAGGGTTATTTTTAGAGGTTATTATTTTGTTGCTTTTAATTACATTAAGCCATTGAACTGTTATATCAATAAGCGATTTGAAAAGTCAACCTATAAAAAATAAACTTTTGGAAGTATAAAATATACTTATATAATGACAGAATAATGTTACGGCATATGTTTACACGTTCTAAGCACTAACATTTAACAAAGACGTATTCGTAACTTTATCGAATATTAATTGGATAGTATTATATTATAAGTTTCATACAAATCTTATTCGATAAGGAACACGTACTTGTCAATTATTGTTCGTTCTAGCCCCACAGGTATTTCTTTTTGTCAAGAAAAATGTTTTTTGTCCCGACTAACCTAACTTAACTCTAGGAAACGGAATGTGTTTTTTGTAAAGGATTTCAGATAAAGAGTTCGATGTTGACTTTTCTGCTTACAAGGCTGCTACGTTTAAGCGCGCGCTACCGGAAATACCCAACCCACAGTAATGCAGTATTGTCACCATCGATCCTTTATTTTTTACAAGACTTATAGCAAGTACTATTAACTTTTTTATATTTTAACTCTTACTTGGCTAGTAAGACAACAACTGCTTCTATTGAGCAGTTTAGTCATAATAATATGACTTATTATAACACCTTGGAAAATGTTACAAATAATAATTATTTAAATTAGCCTGTATGACAACAGAGTCTCTAGCATTGTAAGTATAAGTAATCATGAAAATAATATTTTAATTATTAAAGATAATAAATTATGTAAACTTACGCTGATGCATCAAAACATACAAGGTATGTCTAGTAAGGAATTAGAAATTTTGTTGTTTTTAAACAAAAATTTAGACATATTATGTATAACTGAACATTGGTTTAAGAAAAATGAAATTATGTTAAATCTTGGTATGCACCAGCTGGCTAGTTCTTTCTGCAGAGAAAAAGCCATAAAAGGCGGCTCACTTATATTATTTGAGAAGAATTTAAAATATAAAGAACGTAAAGACATAGTAAGCCTCTCTACGGAACGAACAACTGAAATAGCCTGTATGGAGGTGGAACACTTTATTATTGTTAGCGTATACAGGAGGCCTGTAGGGTTATATGATTCATTTGAAAAAATAATGGAAACGTTATTAACTAAGATAAGTGTATCATACAAACATATATTATTGTGTGGTAATTTTAATATAAATATTTTAGAAAGTAATTCCACTACTGTTAGATTTACTTCATTGTTAAAATCATATAACTTAACTCATTTATTCTTTGAACCAACAAGGAACAGTGACAGCTCTGCTACATGCATTGATAACATTTTTACCAACATAGATCCATTAAATAAAGAAGTCATTAACATACTAAGCTCTGATCACTGTGGACAGCGTGCCATTTTCCCTATAGATGATAATAGCAAACAATAACACAATGAAAGAAACACGTAGCAGTAACAGGTATACATATACCAATAAATGTCAAATATATTGAGAAGTTTAGAGGTGAAATTATAGCTAATATTGGACATTTAGAGTATCATAGTAGCCCGGATATGTCGTTTGGTAAACTGTTTAAATTAATTAAACAAATTTGATACTATTTTCACCTCTAAGACAGTGAGAATAAACAATATAAGTAAATTCAGCGACTGGGCAACGGCAGGTATTTTAAAAAGTTGATTAAAATTGTATGAACTTTATAATGATAGAACAATGAATCAAAGTGAAGAATTAAAAAATTGTATAAGGTTATATTCAAAAACATTTAAGCAAGTTTGCTCTGCAGCAAAATCTCTTCACATTAGAAATAAAACTAAGAATTCGAAAAATATGATTAAAACAACTTGGAAAATCATTGCAAATGAAACTGGAAGAGTCACCAGCCACAACACATATTTTAAATTGAATATAGAGAGGTAAAATAATTAAATCCGACAGTGAAGTTGCAACTGCTTTTGAGAAATACTTTGCTGACATTCCAGATTCAACCACCAAAAATTTGTATGCCTTTCCTGCTGATTCTGAATTACTTCTTAAAGATAATGTAAATGAGTGTGATATCAAAGAAATAGGACCGCAAGACATTATTAAATATTTTAATTTATTAAATATTAAAAATACTGCAGATTTATGGGGCCTATCAATGAAAGCTATTAAATCTATAATCGATATTATCCCACCTTACTTTTACCTCTGTTTAAGTCTGGTAGTAAGTCGGATCCATCTAACTTCCGACCGATATCTATTTTACCAACACTAAGTAAAATATATGAAAAAGTAATACTTACTCAGCTACTAGCACACTTTAATATAAATAACATTTTACATAGTAAACAATTTGGTTTTACGAAGGGTCGCTCTACAACATATGCAGGCGTTGATCTGATTAGGTATATTTTTTATGCTTGGGAGGGACACAACGTGCAGCACACAACGTTGATCAGGAAACTATACCACTATGGAGTAAGGGGACCAGCACTCGTTCTCTTAAAATCTTATTTATCAAATAGGACTCTGAGGGTTGAGGTAAATGGAAAAAGATCCATAGGACCCTTTCTTTTTCTGGTCTATATAAATGACTACCAAACTTATTAATGGAAAAAACGGGATAGTCTTATTTGCCGATGACACGTCACTTACTTCGTATTAATCGCAAAAACTCAGGCTATGACGAAATAAATAATGCTCTCTCAAAAATAGTACAGGTTTAGTGTTAATAATCTTTTGTTAAATAGCAAAAAAACTAAATGTATAAAGTTCACGTTGCCAAATGTAAGTCTAACTGAAACCAATGTCCTATTGAATGGAAAAGGTATGGAACTAGTAGATACAGCTGTCTTTTTAGGTATAACTTTAGACGCAAGACTACAGTGGGGCCCTCAATTTATTGGGTTGGCCGACAGATTTAGTTCAGTAGCATTTGCAGTAAGTAAGATAACACAATTTTCAGACGAAAACACAGCATGGCTAGCAAATATTTTAGTTACTTCCACAGTATAATGTCCTATGGCATTCTACTACTATGGGGAAATGCTGCCGATATAAATACTATATTTGTGCTGCAGAAGCGAGCTGTTCGGGCAATCTATAATCTGGCCCCTAACACGTCATTAAGAAAGAAGTTTAAAGAAACAGGAATCTTAACTGTAGCTTCTCAGTATGTTTTATCAAATGCATTATATGTTTAAAAAAAATTTAAACCTATTCAAAAAGAAAAGTGACAGTCACAATAGAAATACCCGAAATAAGCATAAGCTTGATGTACCAGTGACTAGATTTAGTAAAGTAAGGAATTCGTTTAAAGGCCAATGTATACGCTTATACAATAAGATCCCAGAAAGCATTCAAAAATTTTCAATCAATAAATTTAAAAAGTAGTTAAAGAAAGTTTGTGTGCTAAAGACTATTTATAAAGTAAATGATTTTATGAATAATAGCACACCTTGGGAATGAGGTGCAAGGCTACTTTTAAATTATATATATTATTATTGTACACTTGTTATGTAGTTTTAGTCATAACATTGTTATATATGCCTTTTTTATATTTTTAAAAGAACAATTTTCCATATATTTGATAAAAGATAGCCCCGCGCGAGTTTCTTACGCTGATTCAGAAGAACTGGCGTAAGAAACTCGCGCGGGAACTAGCCCGGCTAGAAAACCGGGTTAGTTTCCGAAACGGTGGTAGGCATCATGTATACCGTAAACGTTCAGAAAGTGTATAAAAATACCTATTTTTGAGTAAAAATTTTTGACTTTGACTTTTGACTTTATTAGCCACAAGAATCATTTCGCTAGTTAAATTGATAAACATGCTGAGTCTACCTTTAATTGGGTCTGCACTTAATTCGTCTTGTATCTGTAATATTACACTTAATATGCCTTTATTAGATATAAGTCTGTTGGTAAACCTAATAAATAAAATAAAATAACATAAAATAGTACAAAAAAATAAATAATTTGAGGTCTCTCTCGCTTGTTCTCCGCAGACGTAGGTCACGGCGTGGTGTCATGCCGCGCGGCAGCGGTAGGGGGCACAGCGGGCTGCTGGGTGGACGACGCCGCCTTCCTCACACTGGAGCTGCGTCTGCTGGCGCCCCGACACGCCTGCACCACGCTTTGGCTCAACGCCGCTACACAAGTACCAAACTTTAAGTTTTGTATTTTGTTTTGTAAGTAAACAAAGCAAAGCCGGGTTAGTTCCCGAACTAGTGGTACCTGCCTGCCTGTATTTATGTATATATATATATATATATATATATATATATATATAAGTGGCCGGGCGCTTTGGAAAGGGAAAGATTTTGAACGTTTTCTTGGATTCTATTGTATAGGCGTATACATTGACCTTTAAAATAATTTTTATATTACATATAAAACATATATCCACAGTTATAATACATTATCCAAAATGTATTGACTAGCGACGGTCAGAATATCTATTTCTTTAAACTTTTCTCTCAGAGATTCAAAAGGGGATATTTTGTAAATTGAACGTATTGCTCGCTTCAGCAGCACAAATATTGTATTAATGTCGGTGGCATTACCCCATAAAAAGATGCCGTAAGACATTCTACTATAAAAGTAACTAAAATAAACTAATCGCGCCGTGTCATGGTCAGAAATTTTTGAATTTTTCTGACTGCATATGCTGCAGAACTGAGCATATCCGCAAGATTAGCAATATGAGGACCTCACTGTAATTTACTATCTAGTGTTTATACCTAGAAACACAGCGGTGTTTCCTAAGTTCATTTTCTCATAATTTAATAGTATATTGGTTTGTACTTGCCTAACATTGGGCAATGTAAGCTTTAAACAGTTTGTTTTTTTTTAATCTAAAAGTAAGCTGTTAAAATTTAACCAATGTACTATTTTCGAGAGAGTACTATTTATCTCGTCGTAATTTAGCTGTTGTCGCTTTACATTAAAAATTGGTGAAGTGTCATCGGCAGAAAGTAATATCTCATTATCATTATCTTTAACAATATAAGCTATTTCATGTATGTAGCGTCCTTGATTGACTCTACACACTTTTACTTGATAGAGATGAAATGAAACTAGAGTTACGACTAGTAAAATATTTATTGATTTATTGATCATTGATAAGATCGAATGACCCGGTGTGCGAGCACGCGCGATCGCCTTGATAGATCTGAACGTACTGAATTATATTTAATAATTAAATAATTATGCGCGTGTCACAAACCGCTGACGGCTTAAACTTAAAAATGCTTGATGTACAATTTGCATCGTACATGCTCCCACACCAAAAAGAGTAGAAAAGTTAATAGTGATGAGATGATAATATAAGGTGATACCATTTTATCCTTAACCTACACTTGTTAGTAAGTAAATACAAATTAATAATCTAAACAGAATTAAACTTAACACTATCGTCACCGATTACGTATACAGAGCGAAAGGTCGGAGACGTGCCTTTGTTTTGCTTAGCTACGTTAGAATACGATACACGCTTAAAGTCTTGTTTACACGGAACACTATAACTATCGAGGTTTGGATAACTCGTATACCGCGGAACCTTAGTAACGGACTTATCACTTGCACTTGTTGCACTACACACACACTGATTGTCACTAACTGCCGTGGAGGAGGAGGGCGGCTGCCGCCTCGCCACCACCGGGGTGGCCGGCGCCGCCCGCCCAGCACGCTCCGCCGCCTGCACCTGATCCTGCTCGCTCCCCAAACAGCTGTCCCAACAATACCCACGGCAACGATAATGTACGTTGCAGTATAATGATGAATGTCGTGGCTACTGATGCTGTCGTACAGCGGAACATTCTGCTTCATCTCCTCTATTTTCTTCTGCAGATGAATCAGTTGTCAATAAACCGGAGTGCAATAACTGCAACGATGAAACTTGATCATCGCATAGTATTTTTACATTTCGTTGCTGACAATAAAAATAAAAGTATGTATTGACTTGATTTGACTCATGCCACTGTGACCGGCACGGTTCTTGAAAAATTCTGCATCTTCCGGTGGGTGCATCCTTTTCACAGAGACTCTCGTCGTCCTTCAAGGCGTACACCGGAGACCTGCTCCTACATAAAAGAGTGCCTGATTCTTGCTGCAGACACGATTTTAAATCACTTTCAGCTATGGGCAACAGAGCGTCTTTCTAAAGGTTAATCGCTAGGTAACTAGATACGGGTTTGATATTAATCATCATGTTATTTACTAAACGTGCTACGGCAATGATTTTATGAATTTCATAGGTATCTCGGTGAATTAGAGGTATTTTAGTTTCAAATAATAAATATTCAGTTGATATTCTAGCCTTAACTTTTATTAAATGATAAATATTAGGTAAACTGATATTCTCAAAAGGTATTGATACGTCTTTTGATATTTTCCCTGAAATAGTATTTAGCTCTTGGCGTAGTTGATCAGGTGTCAGAGGTGTAAACTTATTTGGCCGCTGTAGATGTTGGTCATAGTGTCTAATAGGGTATTCTGTATGCCCTTGAGATATCTAATATATTGTTGGCTACTATTGCGGAGAGAATAAAATCGTTATTTTTAAAGCTTTCCTTCTTTGCGGCGTTTAATTGTTGTTCTACCTCATTTAATCGTAGGTTGATAAGCTTATGCTGCTTGTACATGACGTTCTCCGTACGTTTCAAAATATTAAATTTGGCTTCGACGATGGAGGTCTGGTTCTTCCAGAGTGCGGCGAGATGATCTTGATTATGATTGATGAGTTGTATATCTTGTTTATCAGTCCTCGTTGCGTGCGCGAAGTTTGCTTGTTGATCATAACATTATTATAATAACTTAATTGTTCGTAGCCGTGGTGTAGTTGTAACATGATCGCTGCGCATTGTGAATGGTCTTGTTTACTATCACTACTAACGGTTAATGAGCCCTCCCAGTAGGGACTCATGTCGTAGTAGACGACTAGGCGCCACTCGTCTTTAATGAGAGCCATGTTTGTCACCTTGTCGAAGTACAAACTTTGATTTTGAAGCGGTGTAATATTAAATAAGCCTTCCGAGCTCGATATAAAGGTCATTTTAAAAAGTAAAATTGTAAATACCAATTTAAAAAAGGAATAGGTATTTTTCTTGATAGGTTGAGTAATGTGATATACTTGCTTTATATCATCATTCTGTTTTACATTTGATTCTTGATTATTGACTGGTAGTATTGACAGTTTAACTACCGGTCGTTTCATGATACCGCTTTTTGTTGTTAGAATACCTCGGCCCTTGTTGGCCTTGATAAACACGTGACCTGTATAATCTACCCCTGTGTGGTAGAATGGCCGCGATGGATTCACCCTTACTGTAGGCAAATCGCCCATTATTTGATAGTGTTGGCTGGGACTATGCTTTCTGCACTTAACACATTAGTGAATACGCTTTTTCGTGACTTTGAGTCCCCCTACTAACCAATATTATTGTCGAATGATCCCCGATGTAAGCTTAGCGCCGCCGTGATAGGAAAGTTCATGATATTGGTCGATAATTAATTCTGATAGACGACTGTTTTTCGTTATGATAATGGGATGTTTCATGTTTAGATTAATATTAGCGTGTTTAAGTCTAACACCTCCCCCCCCCCACTCTTAAAACTTTATCCTGATCGAGAATAGGTTTGAGCATGGAAATCTTGCTTTTCGATGCAACATGTTTTCCTTTCTGAATATCTTGTAATTCTTCAATAAAATATTCTTGCTGGCACTGTTGAATGATTTTTATGTTGGATTGCTTTATTTTACTCAACGTTACGTATTTCTTTGCTTCACGTTTATTGTTTATAAATCTATATACCCATGCTAAAATTCTCGTAATCTTGCTTAGCGAGCTGTATTTAAATAGTAATGATTTTATTATGTTTTCGTCTTGATTTTGTGTTACAGATGCCACAAATTTTTCGGTTCTTTTCACTTCTTGATGTTTGAAAAATGTTGTTTGAATATTACATAGATTTTTAGTGTTAAGTGTTTTTGGCCAAGTCGGCCCTTTCCACCATAGTTTATAATCTCTTTACTATAAGGCTGTTAAACCACGACTAGCACAGTCTGCCGGGTTCTCCTCTGACATGACGTAATTCGAGCTGCTGGGCGGCACAACCCCGATAATCTGCTTTACTCTGCTAGCCACAAATGGCTTCCAGCGCTCAGGAACACCGTTGAACCATCCTAAGACTACCATAGAATCGACCCAGCAGTAATAATTAATTTGATAACTCTCGAGACAACTTTTGATTTTAGATAATAGTTTTGTGAGTAATAGAGCACCGCATAACTCCAATTTAGGCAAGGTAAGTTTATTATTTACAGGTACTAATCTTGATTTTCCTGCTATCATGGTTACAGACGTCTGTTCAAGTGTTATAACCTTGCAATAAACAACACAAGCGTAACATTTTGTTGATGCGTCTGAAAACCCATGGAGTTCGATGACATTATTTTCTGTTATTCCTAACCACCTAGGCATATAAAAATGATTTATATTGTCTAAATCAGTCTTCATGCTTTCCCACTTTTATGTACATTTTCCGGTAAAGGTTCGTCCCATTTTAATTGCAAATGCCATACTTGTTGAAATAATAGTTTTATTTTAGTTGAAATTGGAGAAAGCCAGCCTAGTGGGTCAAACAATTTTGAAATATTGGAAAGCAAAATACGTTTTGTAGGATTTTTACTCGTAAAGTCTAATTTTGATGTAAATGTAAATTGATCTTGCTGTGGGTTCCAACTAAGTCCCAATGTTTTTGATGACTCCGTGTTTTTAAAGTCATAATTAATTTGTTCTGTATTACTATTATTAGTTGGAATTATATATTGATTATTCGCCTTCCATTTACGTAAATCAAAGCCGCCGGACTTTAAAATATAAATAATATCCTTATCAAATGCTTTGCTGATTCGGCAGAATGACTTCCGTAAACTAAATCATCCATGTAGAATGCTGACTCAATCACTTTTGACGCAGAACTGTCTTGATAATTCTGTCTCTCATCTTGAGCTAAACGTCGAAGAGTCATCATCGCCAGGAACGGCGTGGCCTTGGTGCCGTACGTAACTGCCGTTAATTGAAAAATGTTTATTTTGTCGAAGGGATTCTCTCCATATGATCTTTTGATATTTTTGGTCATCTGGATGTAACCAAACGACCCTGAACATTTTCTCAACATCGGATGTAAAACCGTATCTAAATTGTCTCCACTTGATGAGAAGACTCTGCAGATCTTGCTGCAAATTAGGACCTCTTTGCATTAAATCATTCAGGCTCAAACCAGTACTAGAAGGCGCTGAGGCATTAAAAACCACTCGCAATTTAGTTGTAGTTGATTCATTTCGAATAACACAATGATGCGGTAAGTAATAATCTGATGAGTCGAAGTTATTCGATTGTATCATATGTCCTAACTGTTTGTATTCATTAATAAATAATTTATATTCTCGTGTTATATTTATATTTCTATCAAACTTTCTTTCCAACTGCTTAAACTGCGCAATAGCTTTTGATTTTGATTGGCCTAACTTATATTCTATTTCTTTTTTAAGGGGGAGGCGTACTTAATACTTGCCATCCGCCTGACGTAATGTAGTTTTGTTGTAAAAATCTACGACCTGTTGGTCGGCCAATGACATAGAAGATGTCTCTGAAATATCTTCTGACTCCCAAAATTGACAGATGTCGTTGATATCATGCACAATAATATTACATTTAAAACTCTTTTTAACACAACCGCTTAAAATACAACCTAAGCGCGTTTTTTGCGCCATTGGCAGATTCGGTCCAGCCTTATAAATTCCATCTAACAGTAAGTTGCTAAAAACATCCACTCCAAGTAAAATATCAACCGGTCTTCTCACATTGAAGAAAGGATTTGCTAAAGGCAAATTTTCTAATGCGGGCCACTCTGGTTTAGGAAAACTGTAGGAGGGCAGATTCTTGATTAAAGTTTGCATGATATAAGCATCCGTTTCGAAGAAGAAGTCTTCTTGATTCGACTTACACTTGATTTTAATGATTCCCTTACAATTACTCTCCTTTTCACCTATTCCAGTTATAGTCCCCTTGCAATGTCTGCGCGGTAAGGCTAAAATGTGAGTTTTATTGCTTAGTTTCGGACCCCTGATCTAATAATGCCCTAATGTTATGGTAAGTACCATCCCGAGCCTGTACCTGCACCATGGCTGTTGCCAACAGGATTTCGGGGTCCTTGCCCTCTACGGAAACATGTGTATTTCCAACCTCCGGTTTCGAAATCTTCAACTCTGCATTTTTGACGTAAATGAATTATTACAAAATGCATCGTGCAATATTGAATTATGGTTGCCGTTGCATTCTTTACAACGTGATTCAGAATAACAACCTTTACCTTCATGAGCATAAAGACAATTTTTACATAAATTTTTGTCTATTATTAATTTTCGCTTCAAATGATTACGTAGTTCTAGAAATTTTGCGCAATAATATAAGCCGTGTCCGCGGTTTGAACAATAATAACACGATGTTTTTACCGGATATGCAGGTTTATTGACTCGGTTACTTGATACCTTTGATTGCGAAAAATATGTTGGTTTCTTGTAATTGAATCGATTTTCTGTAGTTGAATTATTACTAAAATTATATGTATTTTTAAAACTTGACTTTGCAATCGGATTTTCTTGCTTTTCCGTGTAGTCTCAAGAGCTGTAAATTTTGTTTCAAGGAAATTTAAGAAATCTATTAAAGTAGGTAATTCCCTCGGTTGTTTTAATGATGATACGTACCCGTTGTATGTGTCGGTGTCTAGTTTTTGGCTTAGAATATAAACGAGTAAAGGATCCCATGAACTTATGTCTACACCTAGGTTTTTCACAGCATTTAATGATTCCAATGATGTATCGTGGATTCTCTTGATGTGTCTGAACGATGCTTGCTGCGACACTGGAATATTCATCAAAGTATTGATGTGCGACGTAAAGTTAAGTTTTCTATTGTTGTATCTATTATTGAGTATATCCCAGCAGGTGATGTAATGTGTCTGAGCTAATTTGTAGGTGTTGAACTAAACGCTCAGCTTCACCTCGGAGTTTACCCTTTAAAAACTGCATCTTCTGCGCGCCTGATAGAGATGCGTTATTGTGGATAGTTTCAGTGAATAAGTCCTTGAATGACGTCCACTGCTGGAAACTTCCGCTAAAAGTAGGCAACTCCATCTGCGGTGTTGACTTCTCCTTATGGCAATTATACCTAATTTTTTTGTTAATAGCCCTTTTTATATCCTCGTACAATTGCACATAATGATAAAAAGCCGCATCATTTTCTTGATTTTTACCCTCTAGTTCACTATCTTTTTCAAGATGTAAAGCATCAATCACCGACAAACGAGATTGTAACATTTTTAGTAGATCGTCGAACTTCCATTTTTCTAACTCCGTATCTAAGTTAACACTAGTTACCTTTCTCTGAAGAGCCCTGAAGTTGCTCGCCGCAGCAGCGACGTACTCGGCTTGGCGTCCCGTGCTTGATAGTTCACGATGACCGACCTGACGTGCCCTTGTCCTTGGTTGTCTCGAACTGGTCGGTCACAAAATAATCATGCGACCTGTCACTATATCCACATAGCTTGAAGTGGTTGTTTTGAAACTCCTGCCAATATTGGTCCAGTGTTTCCAGTCTCCTCCTGATGTAGTCACCGGTCTTGCATTCCGGCCCATCTTTCTTGAAATTGGAGTAGAGCTGCTCAATAGCTCCAACCAATTGCTGCTGAATTGATAGAAGATCTTCCATCATTAACAACTGCTTGTATAAATTCTTTGATAAGAAATGCACTGCAATCCAATATCCACTGATTACTTCACGAAATGTCACACTATTGTGTTATTCACTCGCGCAGCCCTTATTATTTATCGAAGGACCATAAAGTAAGTAGCGTCCTTGATTGACTCTTCACACTTTTACTTGATAGAGATAAAATGAAACTAGAGTTACGAATAATAAAAATAAACTGATTTATTGATCCTTGATATGATCAAATGACCCGGTGTGCGAGCACGCGCGATCGCCTTGATAGATCTGAACGTACTGAATTATATTTAATAATTAATTAATTATGCGCGTATCACAAATCGCTGACGGCTTAAACTTAAAAATGCTTGATATACGATTTGCATCGTACAGATGAGAAAAAGAAATGGGCCTAGAATGGCTAGGGAGCCATGTCCCACGGGGGTGGGACATGGCTCCCTAGTTGTCCCTAGCTCCCATTAGTTGTCCCACCCCTGTGGGACAACTAATTATATTTTGTGGTCCTAGTGGTCACCCAGGGTAAAATATACTAATATCTGTAACCATCCCAAGCTTCAAAGATACTACAAAGAAAACCCATACCAGCATCTCGATACCTACAAAGTACACTACGCTAACTTGGAAATAGAAGGTTTACAGGAGAAGCTCCCAAAGTAAAATAGTTGATATTTATTTTATTATTGCAATGATTTAAATGGTTTTTTTTGTATGAGTAGGTTATTTACTGTTGTTTTTAATGAATTTTGCATAACTTGATTTTTAAATTAATTGTTAGTTTTATAATTAGCTCTAGTTAGCGGAGTTTAATACGGAAAAGTGACATTTAACATTTTGTTACACGCCTCTAACTCGCAGTTAGCGGATTGTATTGTGGAATACCAGAATATACAAAAGTCGTAAATAAATCCATATCAGAAAAAAATACATACATAGTTGCATCGTACTTTGAACATAGTAATAATTTATACTAAATTAACTACCATATCTTGCTAATACAGCTCCTAAACTTGAATTTAAAAAAGTTAGCATTTTGTAACTGGGAAATCAATAAAATCATGGGTGCTAATATAACCCGCTAACAAATACATAGCGTAGATTTGCTTAAATGGTGTAAGTACTGAGCTTTTTATTCAGTATAAGAATCGAATAAAATCGTATATTATTTTTATTTTAGCTTTAGAATTATAAACTTAGTTCAATTAGTACTATTAATAACACGAAATAAACGCAAATCATTTAATTTTATTGAAATTGTATTAGTAAATAGTAGTTAGTACTACGTAGAATAGTAGGTAAAAATACAAAAGATTTTTTGCATATTAAGTTTTATTATAAATGAATATTTTAGAACAATTTTCTGTAGAATTAGTAAATCAAACGTATTAAATTATAATACCTTAATACCGGCAGTAATATAATATTATTATTTTTTAACGAATTTGAGATCAATCATCAACAAAAATTACTTATAATAACCTTCTCAACACTTTTTTATAATATTCAGTATATATCTTTCAACTTAGAGATCAATGATGAGATAAATTATGTATTATGATTGTATAAACTTATAAAATTTAAATAAAAAAGACTTAATAGGTAACTTTGAACGAGATCAATCCTCTTCTTCGCTTCTATCAATATCGTGGTTGACTTCTGTCATGGTCAAATTCTTATATATACTATGATATTTTTGAGGTATTATGTTATTCTCACAGAAGTAAACTAAGTCATTGTACTTAGCTTTATTTATTTTCAAAAAACTTTCATACGCTTTGTCTGGCAAAGGTTCTGGACGTGATTGTCTTGTACCTAATTTCTTAAGACACTGTATCTGCTGACTTTCAAGATCACTTAAGCTGTATTTATAACGTAACATTCCTTTCTCTTCTGGAGTAGCCCCAATCTCTTTGATTTTATTCCAAGAAACCTTTTCATTGCAAACATTTTTGGTCCAATTTTTGTTAGCAATACCCTTTTTAAAATCTAAAATCATATCTTGCTTAACCTCCATAACATTATAGGGTTTGTCATTAACTTTTGCCCAGCGAACTAATGAATACCATTCTTCTGGAGAATAAATTTCTTTTCCTTTGGCTGATTTTTATACTACTTGGCGGGGTATTCCCCGCTCGGTAATCGAACGCATGCCTGTATACAATCCGCAAATCCGAGTTGGCGGGATATTCATCGCGTATTTTTCAAAAGTACGTTTACTTGGCGTTATGTAATTATCAAAACTTTTTTGTTATTATTATTTTTTAATTGAAATTTAGTGAGCACAACAATTGGTATATGTTGGGTCAATTTAGATAAAAAAAGAAATTTACGAAAATTTTAGTTGGCGTAGTGTACTTTGGAGGTATCGATCTGTTGTAGATCGATCCTTAGTAAAACCGTGTTTATTATTATTTAATAAATTATTTAAATTAAAGTGCACTAATAACTGTCTTAAAATATTTTTTTCTAATATTTTACTAAAGGTCGGTAGAATCGTAATATAGGCCTGTAATTTGTCGGATTAGATTTTTTCCAGCTTTGACTAAGGGTATATGGTAGCCAGCTTTGAGTAAGGGTATACCTTGCTATGCTTCATTAATGGCCGATTTCTTCATGAGAGAGATAAACTAGAATTTGTTATTCGGCAGATATACTTATTCCAGGGTTAAAATTTCGATGATTGTCTTCAACAGACCGACGGGTTAGCTATCCTATGGTCATGTGTGTGTGACTGTGAGCTATATACCTACTCTAGGGTTGCTCTAGACCCAAATTTAATGTATGTACTTAAAAAATATTTACTACCTACTTCTCCGTTCTAATAAAAGTTTGTTACTTATTATTTGTTAACGCCAAATTATCTAAAGTTTTATGAATTTGTTTTTGTTCATTTTTTTTTGAATATTTTTTTTCCGACAAATTTTCATAGGAGATCGAAAAAAAAAATAGTCGGTTTTTTGGGCCACCCTAATATATATGTTCACCTCTATTTGTAAAAAACAATAAAAATTTTCACAAGTGGTAAGGAAATATTATTCATCTTATATTTGACATTCGAAGAATCGTTGTACAAGCATGTACAGTGCCATGTAAACTCTACACTGTAGAGTTTTTACTCACACACTGAGATCAGTAAGTTAATTGCCAGGTATAAAGTCAGCCCAATATTTATCCTTAGGACAAAAATATTCGGGGGTTTTTTCTTAAACTGGTGTAAAGAAAACGAAATCTCCAGTTAACTCACATTAACTCTAATCGGATACTCTAATAGGATACGAGTACGAGTACGAGTGAAGAAATCGGCCATAAGTCAGGGAAAACATCCCTTTTTATACATTCATTGAATATTATCGCTAGACACGATGTCAATTATTGATTTAATAACTTTTGTAGACATGACCCAGAGATCAGCAGTATTTTTAATATTCAGCAACTTAAATGTTTTAATAATATCTCTGGAGTATGTGTTCCTATGTAGATCAGCGGTCAGTGTCGGAATCGAACTAGAACGACTGTCTATTTTTTGTGCAGAGAACTCAATCGGAGCACGCCGGAGTGACGTCACCGCTTCTACGAATCTATAACGAGTCCGCAGCGACTATATTGTAAGGTCAATTATATAAGTTTACACAATACACTGTTCGGATCCAATTTAATCTAAACGTAAATAAAAATATTAAATTCTACTTGTATTTCTTCATTGCACGGTAAATAAGTGACATTTAAATTAGCAGTATAGTACGCTATTTTGACGATATCTTTATTTATGTTAATAAGTGAATTGAAAATGTTAATGAAAATAAACGGAGCATACTAATAGCTTTTCATTTTATTTCAAAATCGAAACTCTACAGCGACGTGGCGGTAGTGGAGATACCACGGGAATCGGAAGAGGGAGCGGATTCGGGAGCAGAGGTGGGAGCGGATGTCGAGCTAGGCGGCCGCGAACCCAACGCCGCCTATTATCGCGCACTCGCTGCCGTATGTGTCATTTGTATAAATTTTTAATTACTTACTAATAGTCCACACTATTAATAGGTACAATATTACGCAGACACATCGACCGAGTGATTTGATCAGAGCGCACGTGTTGATCGCGGCGGGCGGCGCGCCGGGTGGGCCGCAGAGCTGCGGCCGGGCGCTGCTGCTGTGGCGGCTGCCGTGGCCGCTGACGCCGCCGCCACTGCTGGTGCGGGACGGGTTGGCGGAGCGCGTGCGGCGGCGGCGCGAGCGGCCGGACTCGCCGCCGCCTGCCCTCGAGCCTAACGAGGCCGCCGTGCGTGCGCTCTGCACGCCACCACAAGCGCTCTGCCGACTGCCTTCGCAAATTTTGGGTTTCGTCGTACATCCCAAGTAATAAAATATTATATTAGGTCTTTACCTATGAAATTCCAGTTTTGTATGAAAAAAATTTAAACTAATTTTTTTCATGTAATTTGTATTAATCGAAGTAATCACCCATGCAATCAATGCATCTTTGCCAATGCAGTGGCAGTTTATTGATGCCCTTCTTAAAGAAATCAGCTGGATGGGAGGCAACAAATTCTTCAAAGGCATTTTGTACTGCCTTTCGGGTATTGGATTTTTTTCCCGCCAAGAAGTTATCCAATTCTGGAAAAAGTATTAGTCTCTAGGCGCAAGGTCAGGTCAGTAGAGCGGATGACGGAGAGCTTCCAACCCCAGGGCCTTTAGTCGAGATGCATTAGATAATTTCGACGGCGAAGTTCGAAAACAAAATATATGGGATTTGACATAAGGCATCGCAACCGACATGTCACTTAGCGATGCCTTATGTCAAATCCCATACATTTTTGATTTCGAACTTCGCCGTCGAAATTATCTAATGCATCTTGACTAAAGGCCCCGTTCTTGCAACTTGGAGACCGTCCTCATACTGCACAGCAGTATGAGGTCGCGCGTTGTCATGCAGGAGCAGCGGAGACGAGCGATTGACCAATGCTGGTTGGAGATGTGCCAGCTTCTCCATCATTGTGTTCAGTTCTTCACAGTACACATCTGCAGTAATGCTCACCCCGTTTGGTAAGAAGCTGTGATGAATCACAACGGCGCTAGACCACCAAACAGAGACCATCACTTTTCTAGGGGTAAGTTTTCGTTTAGGGTGCTGAACCAGGATCCAACCAACTTGCTGAGCGCTTGCGGTTATCAAACAGAATCCATTTTTCATCGCAGGTAACAATGCGATTCAAAATTCCTTCATTTGTGTGTCTGTTGGGCAGTGCAAGGCACGTCTGGACGCGTACTTCGCGCTGGCGATCATTGACTTCGTGAGCCACCCATTTGTCAAGCTTTTTTACCTTGCCAATTTGATGCAAATGGACCAATATTATTTTGACGCTAACGTCGAAAGCTGCTGCTAATTCAGCCGTAGATTGTGTATCATCAGCTTCCACAATCGCCATTATTTCGTCATTGTCGACCAAAGTCTCCGGACGACCGCGAGGTTCGTTCAGGTCGAAATTTCCATAACGGAAACGAGCAAACCAATAACAGGTGGTGCGTTGGTTTGTAGTGTTAGCTCCGTAAACGTCGTTGATGTTGCGTGCTGCTTGTGCCGCGTTGCTGCCACGACGGTACTCATATTATATTAATTTTTTTCATAGGCAATTTCATAGGTAAAGACCTATTATCTGATCACCTTAGAAAAAATCTTAACCTTATATTTCATTACCGAGCACTCCCAGTCTTGTAACCTACAGTAAAAATTCACAAAGTTTGAAAAACTTCCAAATTACGTATTTAATAACTACTTAATAAGTCACTAATGACCACACGCGTACCCAGCGGGCGGTGCGTGTGGGTCCACAGTGCGGCGGGTGCAGCATGCGCGTCGCTGCCGGCGCTGCGGCCGCTACTGTGGCTACCCTCCGCCCACTCGCCCGGGCCGCCCCACGCCCTGCCGCACCGCGTGTTGTCTGCGGTCGACGACGACCTGTTCATCACGTAATTTTATGTTTTATTTTATTTATTCGGAGTTAGAGTTGAGGATTATAATAAACAAAGATTAGGATAAGATTCATTGTATTGAGTTAGCACAGCTAAGGTTAATTAAGGCTGACCCCACATTAGGCGTGCGCGTTCCTCAGGCGTGTGAGTGCGCCCGCATCGCTGACACGCTCGAGGAACGCGCACGCCTAATGAGGGGGAGGCCTAAGTCTAGTTTATGAGGTGAGATAGGATGCGAGCCACGCGCTCGGTAGAATGGCACGTGGTGAAATAACGTTAATTTATTACATTATAATTAATGAAGATATTTACAAAAAATCACCGTGGCGTTATTGCAACGAAATCTAGGTAACACGCGTTGAACGGGTATTAACCCTTTTATTATTTATTTCATACATTTTATTTTATTCAAAAAACAAAAATAACATAAAAATTAAAATCACGCAATTCAAAGTATTTAATATGTAAATATTAAACATAAAAGATTGTAAAATATAAGTAAAGTATATGGTGAAAAAACCATATTATGCAGGCCGGTGGGTGGCGGCAGTGGAGTCGCGTCGGCGTGGCTGGTGCGGGGCGGCACGACAGGAACGTCGCTGGCGGCGGACGCGCCGGCGCTGGCGACGCTGCTGCTGCCGCGCCCGCGCTACGCGGCGCCGACGCTAGCGCTGCTAACCACTGACGGGCTAGAGGTGAGCCATACTCGCGTGGTGCTGAGGCAAAAGCTCGTACGTGACTGCCCCGCCGACAGTTTGTTCAGTTTCAATTTAACAGACATCAGTACACTATTATAATGGCAACGATTTATGTCACTTATTTACCGTAGATTTTAATTATTTTGTTTATGAAAATTTAAAATTGGATCTGGGAAGAGAGCATGGCAATGTTTTACTGCATCAAAATTTACAATTAAATTGTAATATTTGAAACCGATTTGTTTCAGTTATGGCAGATCCAGCTGCCGTGATGCCATCGAGCGATGTCGGTTAAATGAATGTGCAAAAAGTTATTGATATTATTAATATTATTTTTTTACCTAATAATTTATCAATTAATGACTACTTTATTAAAATTTGTTATTTCATTGAAAATCCCAGTTCATTCCATTCTGTCCAAAGTTAAGGGTATTATATCTTGGAGACCTGATGTTTGTTTGCCTCGAGCACAAGGATTTCATGTATCAGATACTATATTATAATATTTACTTTTGGTCACTATTTTTCACTATATCAACATTTTAGGCACTTTTATACATTTTTAACGCGGAACGATATGTTGCTTAGACGAATGTTAGAGCAATTCTCAAGGTAATACTGAGCTTTTGAATTCTAATGCTATATAATCTAGGTCCTCTAGGTCTCTACCCACCATCGTTTACCGCCATTAAGCCTGTTTATGCGTTAGATTTTATAAGTTAACTTTGTTAAAGAAGTTTAGTTTTTATATGGCATACTAGATGGCGCTGATTTGCTGCTGCATCGCGCTATAGGTAACGCGAACCTATTTTGTATAAGAAGTTTGTAAGGGCCGTACTAATGTACATTCTGCTCTCTGACACCGTCCGATGAACAGCTCCGTTCGTTCCGATCATTGCTGTCGTTCCCGCAGTATTGCGCTCTCGCGTGTGCTACCGTTCGTGAAAGTGACACCACCTGAAGAAGGAAGACAGAAGAAAGAAGACTTAAGAGTCAAGACAGCAAGTGTGAAGAAACAAAGGCGCCACCCAACCGCCTTTGCCGCCCGACCCGTGCCGTACCGTGTCTCGTGCCGCGCCGTGACCGCCGCCTACCGGACGATTCATGCGACCGCTCGCATGACTCTTCAGTGCGAGCCTTCTGCTCGTGACACGTTTAGGCACACTACACGAGGAGTTTTTCCTCCCTACACACCTTCCCTCCCGGTCGCCGGGAGGGGTATGGGCTGTATCCCCAATAATAATTTAGAGAGCAGAATCCCACTTCCGGGATAAACCTTCTTATTATGTCTGACACCATAATTAGAAAGTTCCTGGAGTTCCTGAAACTCGAAGTCCCCGATGTCGCGTCCAAGTGGGAACGCTTCATGCTGTTATAACCGTTGCTAGTATGTAGAGTCGCTGACAAACAGCGAACAAAGCAGTATTCATTGGTAAGTACACAAGCACGCGGGCCCCCGAGTCAGTTGGTGTGTCGCTCTCGTTCCGGGTTGTTGGGTCTCTATCGTTATTTCTAAGTTTACTAGTTCCTCTGTTTCTATGTTAAAGTGTAATTAAATCTTTAGGTAAAATAAAGTTTATTTTTAAAAAGACCCTAGAACGATCCGGGATAACATTACAACCTATATACATCAACGACCATCTGACCCCATACAACAAGAAATTACATAAGCAAGTTCGCCAACTCGCCATTGAAAAAAGCTATAAATACGTTTGGGTGTCCGATTGTAAAATCTTATTACGTAAATCCGACTCTTCGAAAATACAATGTATTTCTAATGGGTCTGATCTCGCAAAAATAAAATGACTATCAGTCTTTGTAAGTTGCATGCCATTTTTATCATTTATATTGTTACAAATATTGTCAGTCATATTATATAAACTTGAAATTAATTATTGTAAAACTGCTGTAATATTTATCTTTCATAATAAGTCTCATCACTATAATAATAATTGTACTGTAAACTTTTTAAATAATGTTAATGGAACGTGGACATTTATTACGAATTTTATTATAATTCGATAACACTATTTTTTCATTTTACTATCAGAACGTGAGGGGTTTACGCACCAAATCACACTCATTCCTTAGGGAAGTTCTAAATAACAATTTTGACGTTATTTGTATTACAGAGACATGGCTCACTGAAAATTACCATAATAGCGAATATTTTGATAACCGATACGAACTTTATCGCTGCGACCGAAACAATTGAGATTCCGGTCATGTTCGCGGCGGAGGTGTAATGATTGCCGTGCGCCGTGAGCTTCGTCCGAGGCAGCGCAGCGACATGCGCGCGCCACCGTTTTCGGAGGAGGTATGGGTCACTCTGCCGCTGCGCGCGAGTATCACAGCTGACTCATCGGCCGCGGCAGCGCGAAACAATAACGCATCGAGCCGGTATTTACATATTATTTGCACGTATATTCCGCACAGTACTAAACACGAATTGACATTAACGTCCTTTTACGATCGAGTAAACGAATTTATCCTAAGTAATCCCAATGATATTTACGTAATAATTGGAGATTTTAATATATCTCATGCTTCCTGGGGTTACAATTATAACTCCAATTCTTTGGATATTTGTACCAATGGCGATAAATTAGCCTGTCTAACTGCTGATTTTATGAATATTTCTTTATTATCACAATATAATAATCAGTTCAATCACAATAATAGATTATTGGACCTAATTTTTAGTAATGTGATGTGTCATATCGTACCGTGTGAAAGGCCACTTCTGCCACAAGACCCCCATCACAAGTCTTTAGAGTTTGACATAAAATTAAAATACTACCCGACACTTAAACTCGCCACCACAGTTAGAAGACAATATTACAAGGCCGATTATGACTCAATAAAAACTGCCCTTAGCTCTGTAGACTGGGAATCATCTCTAACTAATTGCCACAACGTCGATTCTATGACTGATCACTTTTACAGTGTTCTTAATAGTACTATTGATGAATTTGTACCCTATACACAAATAAGTAAACAAAAATATCCCCCTTGGTACACAATACCCCTTATTAAATTATCTAAAGAAAAATGTAAGTACCACAAAAAATGGAAAACGTATGGTAATCTTCTAGATTACCACACATTTTCAATTCTACGAAACCGATTTAAAAAAATGTCTGAGGACTGTTATCAAAATTTCATTAAGCTGTCTGAAGACAACATTAAAACTAACCCTAAATTCTTTTGGTCATTCGTCAAATCCAAAAATGAGTCTAGTCAAATACCAGAAAGAATGTTGTATAAGGGCCAAACACTCTCTTCTGGAAGTGAGATTTGTGACGCTTTTAATAATTATTTTAACTCGGTTTTTATTAGGAATAATTCGCGAATAACTACTAATATTTACAATGATTTTCATTCAAGCTTAGATACAAATTCAGTGGACATTAATTTAGATGTTGTATTAAAAGAATTAAAAAAAGTAAAAACCAAAAAGGGTGCGGGATCTGATGACCTTCACCCAATTTTCATCTCTAGATGTGCCGAGGTTCTTGCTAAACCAGTTACGATTATTTTCTGTACCTCAATTAAAACAGGCGTTTTCCCTGGCATATGGAAAAAGTCCATTATAACTCCGATTCCCAAGAACAATAAAAAAGATAACATAACAGAATATAGACCTATCTCTAAATTGTGCGTCTTGGGTAAGATACTTGAAAAAATAGTAACTTCTCAAATGTTTGCTGCTTTTCGTAATCATATTTCTCAATATCAACATGGCTTCTTTAAAAACCGAAGCGTAGATAGCAATATGTTAAATTTCTCTGACTTTCTAGTGCAAGCGATGGACAAAAATCTACAGGTGGATGTCGTGTACACCGACTTCTCGAAAGCATTCGATAAAATAAATCATGATATGCTAATCGAAAAGCTGACGAGGGCCGGTGTACATGGCAACCTACTCAGGTGGATACATTCCTACATAAAAAATCGTAGCCAGGCTGTCTACCTCAAAGGTTACTCTTCCCAATTCCTCCCTGTCCCTTCAGGAGTTCCCCAGGGATCGCACCTAGGGCCATTACTGTTTAACATTTACATAAACGACATAGAATTAATATTTAAACATAGTAATCACCTACTCTATGCTGATGACACGAAAATTTTTATAGTCATCAAGTCGATACTTGATTGCACAAAATTGCAAAACGACTTATTGAGGTTGCAACAATACTGTGAGATTAATCAACTATTCCTTAACATAGATAAATGTTCTATCATGTCATATACACGAAAAACTCACCAAATCAATTTTGACTACATGTTGAATAATTCCATTCTTAAAAGAGTTTCAACCATTAGAGACCTTGGGTTAATTATGGATTCCAAATTAACATATAATAATCACATTGACCATATAATTAGTACCGCATTTCGTAACCTCGGTTTTATTCATCGTGTTAGTAAACCTTTTAGAGACGTGAAAACTCTAAAAATTCTTTATTTCTCTTTTGTTCGCTCTATTCTGGATTTTTGTAGTACTGTTTGGAGTCCATGCTTTCAAATACATATTAATCGCATTGAAAATGTTCAGAGAAAGTTCCTTAAATCACTTAATTACCGCGTAAATATTTATGATGAACCGTATGAAGATGCCCTGCGTAGGCATAACTTATCAACTCTTCATAATAGACGTAGCATGTTTGATATCATTCAATTATTTAAAATTTTAAACTCGCTGACAGATTCGCCTATATTATTATCTAAGATATCATTTAAAGCTTACGCCCGACTTCCTGTGCGCCCCTCACGAAATAAGCCACTTTTTGTTCTTCCAACACTTTGTAAAACTTACACTCGTAATTCATTCTTATACCGTTCCACTTACAATTACAACAGGGACTTCACTGATATAGATATATTTAATAACTCTCTCAATAGCCTAAAATCAGAATTAAAACGTAGATTTAATATTGTTTAAGATCTTATAACACACTTATTGTTCATTTTTTGTTATTATTATTATTATTATTTTGTTGTTTGTTTGTAACTCTTGTGTCTTTACTCATGGCACAAAGATTAATATTAATTAATTATACCTAAGCTACGCGTCTTCCAAAATAAGAGTTAAAATCTCTTATTGTTTCTGTACTTTATTTTCGGCACTGTAGGTTTATTGTAAGAAATTAATATTTACTGTACCTTCTTTAACTGTATATGACTGTTTGTTGCCAGAATAAAATAAATAAATAAATAAATAAATAAATAAACATTGGTGGCAGCGGTGGGATGCGAAAATCCCCGGAAAAACCCAAATACGCTCCGAACCAACTCATAAAATAAATTATAAACTACCAGTGAGTGCAATAAAATCTATATCAAAGTGTAAAGTCAAAGAAAGAAAAGCAGAATTTAAAGTGTGAAAGTGTCGGAAAAGTGAAAAGTGAAAATCATCATCATCAGCAGTTGCAACGGCGTGTGGTCACCGCCACAATTTTCACGACACAAGTTGTGTCAATCACCATCTCATCATGATCCGAGCGGCAGCGTTCCTGTTCCTGATTTTCCAGTTTTCCATGTGAGTGAAAATTTTTCAAAGAACACGCAACAAAGAAACTCTGTCCAAACCCTCTACTTAGAACTCGAACTCAGAATCCACTCTACGTAACATTGTAACATCCATTGTTCCTTGTTCCAACGCTGAGCGCGGTGTTTATGTAACAACATTGTAATCCTGTATTTTTTATTATTGTAAATTTGTGCCTTGTTAATTCAAGTATCAACACCGAAATTCAAAGTGAACTAATTATATATCTTAATATTAATTGTTTATACTATACTTTAAATATAATAACTAACCCACTGTTACAACAATTGACCCACTAGTGGTGTATTTACATTCAAATAAGAATCCACTGTGTCCGTGTAATTTAGAATTAAACCAAGATGACAGACAAAGAAACCAATGAACCCAACACAGTAAAGGAGGCTAATGCCTCTAATGCTACAACGGAAATTAGCGCTTCAAAATCAACAACAGATGAAAAATTGGACTTAAATATAATATTAAAATTTATCAAGCCCTACGATAGGTCGCGAGAGAGCATAAATGCTTTCATAACAAACTGCCAAAACGCATATAATCTAGCAGATAAAAACCAAAAACCAATCGTATTTAAATACATACTAAGTCAATTAGAAGGAAGGGCACAGTCAACATGCAGTATTAAAGAATTCGAAAACTTCGAACAATTTATAGAATTTACAAAACAACAGTTTGGAGAAAGAAAACATTACACGCACCTACTCAATGATCTACAAGATTCTAAGCAAACCCAGGGCGAATCCGTTAGCCAATTCGCCCTCCGCATAGAGGAAAACTTATCAAAGCTCATTACGGAAATAAATATTTCTAGTAAAATTAAACTCAAAACACGTGGTAGGATAGCTGGAATACAAGACCTCGCCATGCACGCATTTATAACAGGGTTACATCCAAAATTATCACAAATAGTACGCTGTCGGAACCCATCAACACTGAACTCAGCGATCAGCTTTGCCACAGCCGAGGAAAAAATCCTGGCTAGTACCGCTAGACAATTCAGCAATCACGAAAAATCGAAACAATATCATCGCCGCGATCAAACACAACAGCCAAACTCCTTGTATAATCGGAGTTTCAATCGCGATAATCCTAGAAAAAACAACGCCAATAATACTATAATCTGTCGTTATTGCAAAAACCTAGGACACTCGATCGAGCAATGTCGCAAACGACAGTATAAAAATAATAGGAATAGGTTCGACAATAACCAACAATTTAGAAGACGTCCAAACAACAACCCTAACCCATCGGGCCCGAAACCTATCCTAACCATTACTGAAAATGACGATGAAAACAACTCCTATTTAAACGAATAAAATTTTCTAGCGGATATCGCCTGGGAAATTACCCTGAATCAAAAGCCGATATCAATAAACTCACTGAATCTCGTCACAAACTTACTAAATCCACTGCATCTACTAAATCTCGTGACGATCTTACTAAATCCACTGTATCCACTGTATCTACTAAATATCGTGACGATCCTACTAAAATCTCTATATCCACTGAATCTCGTCACAAACTTACTAAATCCACTGAATCTACTAAATCTCGTGACGATCTTACTAAATCCAGTGTACCCACTGTATCCACTGTATTCCGTCACAAGCCTACTAAATCCACTGTATCCACTGCATCCACTGAATTTCGTCACAAACCTATTAAATCCACTGTATCCACTGAATTCCGTTACAAGCCTACTAAATCCACTGTATCCACTGCATCCACTGAATTCCGTCACAAACCTACTAAGTCCACTGTATCCACTGAATTCCGTCACAAGCCTATTAAATCCACTGTATCCACTGCATCCACTGAATTCCGTCATAAACCTATTAAATTCACTGTATCCACTGCATCCACTGAATTCCGTTACAAGCCTACTAAATCCACTGTATCCACTGCATCCACTGAATTCCGTCACAAACCTACTAAATCCACTGTATCCACTGAATTCCGTCACAAGCCTACTAAATCCACTGTATCCACTGCATCCACTGAATTCCGTCATAAACCTATTAAATCCACTGTATCCACTGCATCCACTGAATTCCGTTACAAGCCTACTAAATCCACTGTATCCACTGCATCCACTGAATTCCGTCACAAACCTACTAAATCCACTGTATCCACTGAATTCCGTCACAAGCCTACTAAATCCACTGTATCCACTGCATCTACTGAATCCACTGAGTCCAGCCTAAAACTTACCAAGTCCACTGAACCCACTGAAATTCATCCTAAGCCTACTAAATTAACAAAATCATATTCTAGCCATACCGAATCCACTCTATCCGCTGTATCCACTGGATCTCGTAACGAACTTACCAAATCCACTGCATCCTCTGAACCTCGCAACAAATTTACTAAACACACTGAATCCACTGAGTCCAGCATAAAACTTACCAAGTCCACTGAACCCACTGAAATTCATCCTAAACCTACTAAATTAACAAAATCATACTGTAGCCACACCGAATCCACTCTATCCGCTGTATCCACTGGATCTCGTAACGAACTAACCAAATCCACTACATCCTCTGAACCTCGCAACAAATTAACTAAATACACTGAATCCACCGAGTCCAACCTAAAACTTACCAAGTCCACTGAATCCACTGAAATTCATCCTATACCTACCAAATTAACAAAATCATATTCTAGCCACACCGAATCCACTCTATCCGCTATATCCACTGGATCTCGTAACGAACTTACCAAATCCACTGCATCCTCTTAACCTCGCAACAAATTTACTAAATACACTGAATCCACCGAGTCTAACCTAAAACCTACCAAGTCCACTGAATCCACTGAAATTCATACTAAACCTACTAAATCAACAAAATCATATTCTAGCCACACCGAATCCACTCTATCCTATAAAAATTCGCAACCAAAACTTCCCACGCTACACGACAATTCCGAAACTATAAAATCTGAAATCCTGAAAACACAAAAACCTTTCACAGAAGCCAAATCCAACTCTGTGAAAATCCATTTCAATGAAAACTCAGACGAAAACTCACCACACTGTCACAAATACTTCTCCGCGCCAAACCTGGAAAACAAAAAAGAAAACACTAAAATCTATAAAATAAACAATAATTTGGAAAAACGTAGCTTACCTCACATTAAACTGCAAACCTCGGTAGCATCTCGTAAACTTACTTTTCTTGTCGACACAGACTCTGTCTCCCTAATTAAATTAGGATCACTATCCAAAATCCCAAAACTTAGCGATAACATTATCATTTTGAAAGGAATCGATGTCGGAAATGACACAACCCTCACTTTGGGCAGTTTTCACATGCAAATGTGTACTAAATTCAAAAAACCATACCTTCATGAGTTTCACGTAGTCAAAGACATTAGCCTAAAACACGACGGTATTATTGGTAATTATTTATTAGAAGATCTAGAATGCCAAATAGACTATAGCCAAGGCTTATTGCGAATGGGCGATGACATCATAAATCTAATATAGAAAATATTAGATTTATGATTATATATATATATATATATATATAATCATATAAGATTATATATAGATTATAGATAGATATAAACCCTTATACACGATAGCTCCTAGATCAGAAACCGTAATGGAATGTCCTGTGAAAAACCTAGACACCACAGAGGGAAATATTGTAGATCAACACATTTCAGATTCACTATTAATAGCAAATTGCGTAGTTAAAGTAAAACAAAATGGCCCTATAAACATCACCAGTCACTATCGACTCAAACCTGTAACTTAACTTAGAACCATAAGAGGCCTACCCACAAACACAGATTCCTATTTCAACTATTCACCAAAAGGCATCAACTCGAATACAAGAAGTCCTTAAATAACTCAGAACCTCACACTTAAATGACGAAGAAAAACAAGCACTGTTTCAAATCTGCGCTGACTATTCCGACATATTCCATCTCCCAAACGACCAACTCACGCATACAACAGCTATAGAACACAATATAAAAACTAACACAGACGTCCCAGTTCATACTAAATCATATAGATTCCCAGAGTGTCACAAAAGGGAAGTAGAATCCCAAATAAATAAAATGTTAGAACAAAACATTATATCTCCTTCTAATTCACCTTGGTCCTCACCTATCTGGATTGTAGGTACAATTTTCTTAGGTGAGAAACAAGACGCCTCAGGCCAGCGCAAATGGAGAGTCGTAATCGATTACCGAAAGCCTAACGACATCACTATAGGCGAGACATACCCTATTCCTCAAATAACGGAGATATTAGACCAATTAGGTAAGAGCCAATATTTCACTACACTAGATCTAGCATCGGGTTTTCATCAAATTCTAGTTTCCCCTGAAGACGCAGCTAAAACTGCATTTTCAATACCACAAGGTCATTTTCAGTTCGCTAGAATGCCTTTCGGCGTCAAAAACGCTCAAGCCACTTTCCAAAAATTAATGAATACGTGCCTATCCGGTCTTCAAGGATCTCGATGTTTTGTTTACTTAGACGATATAGTTTCATATTCCGCGGACCTACCTACCCATGTGAAAAATCTTATTTCTATTTTCGACAGACTCAGAACCTTTAATCTAAAACTACAACCCTACAAGTGCGAATTTATGTGCAAGGAAGTAGCATACTTAGGACACTTAATAAATAGTGAAGGAGTGAAACCCAATCCTGAAAAAATTAAAGCTGTCTCATATTTTCCAACCCCAAAATCTCCTAAAGATATCAAAAGCTTTCTAGGTCTCGTTTCATACTATAGGCGTTTCATTCCCGACTTCTCAAAACTAGCCAAACCTTTAACAACACTTCTCAAAAAAGACATCCCTTTTGCTTGGAATAATCAACAACACGTTTGAGACATTACAAAACAGACTTACGGTTTTAGCATACCCAGACTCTTCTAAGCCATTTATACTCACCTGTGATGCTTCAAATTTCGCCGTATCTGCTATCCTATCTCAAGGACCTATCGGTAAAGACCGCCCGATAGCCTTTTCCTCTCGCACATTAAATAAAGCCGAAATTAACTATAGCGTAACAGAAAAAAAAATGCCTCGCTATTGTCTTTGGGACGACAGTTTTCCGCCCTTATCTCTATGGACACCAATTTACAATTGTAACTGATCACAAACCTCTTCAATGGCTATTCAATTGCAAAGATTGTAGCATAGCTACATTTTAACGCATTAATATAACTTATAACGACGCTCCTAGCGTCATCTATTGGCTGTTATTGCTAACTTTCATAACTAATTTATGTTAGACGACGCCATCTATTGGCAAAGGTTTTGTAACTAGAGCTTCATCTCCAATATCCCTTTATTGTGGCAGTTGGATTATGCATTACTGCTAGTTGTCAGTTAAAAAAAAACATTATGTCAGTAGGAGTATATAAGGGCTGTCGCGAGATGACAGGGCCTTTTCCTCCTGCTAGAAGAAGAAGAATTTTTATTGTTGAAGTTTTTCCAGTATCTTATATTTCTTAACCCCGTGTATCACGGTGAGTAATTAAGTATATCTGTGTTGTGAATATTTAGAAAATCATGCTTGTATTAAAACGCATTATTCTTTCATGTAAACTATCATCTTGGTAAATTAGTTGTCAATTATTTGATTGGCCATACCACGTGCTCAATTTGTAGTTTCATCTTTCCCATCTAGCACTATTAAAATGTTACGATTTTTGTATCATATTGGTTGCAAAATAAAAAAGATAAGATGATATTTAGGAAACCTTCTTTGTAATGGTCACACAGCCCGTGATTTTTGATCGTTTGGGGTTGAAATCGCATGGCTGTGGTATCGGACTCCTACCGACACATTACCGTGATTATTCCAGGAACTTGATTTGGGGCACAAACTCCGCCAACTACAGCACTCGAGGTACCGTTTAAAAAGGACTTATACTAGCTGGAGTTCTGAGTGCTGATAGACATTGGACGGGGATTTATTTTTTTGAGACAATCTATCTACGACGAACGGACGCAGCGGTGACGGAGAAGCTTCCAGAAGTTGGAGCCCTATCTCGCATCCACCACGTGCTAGACACCTGGATTCTAAGCTAAGTTCCCACGTGGTTTAAAGCCCCTTACCACCACCTTGACACCAAAAGGCTAGACCAGACCGTACGGCCTTCTGCCCACGACCCTTATTTTTTTTTAAATATATATATTATTGTCACGGAGATCTTCTTTTATTTTAATTTTTAATTTCACCCGTAACAATTGGCGCCCATAAACGTGGTTTTGTCTGGTCTGGCATCTGGTGTCTCTTCCTGGGTCTGTGTGTCCAGTAATTGGTGTTTGTTTTGTGCCGTATTTTATATCCAACTCTCTCAGTACTTTTACCCGTCTGGGCCCGGGGTAGAATTGGTTCAGGTTACGTAACGGACACGTGTAAGAGGCAGGTAACGTTACAGCACACATCCACTGTTTTTTTTAGGGTTGCGTGATATATAAGGAACCCTGTTTTTTTTTACAGTGGACATAATATTAAATTTATAAAAACTATTAAATTTATTCTTTATTATTAAATATATTTATTATTATTCTATTTTTTCGTCCTGTCTTTTTGGCAGGATATTTATATTCATTTTATATTGTATATTATCTATTTTGTCATACATATTATTTGTTTTACACATACCCACATACCCATACTACATGCACACACATCAGCATCATCTTCAATGATGCTTATGTGATCTTTTTGGCCTTAACTTTGTTTTACATACATTTTAATTTAACTTTTTACTTCAACATAAATATTTACATATAACCTTTAATTCTTATTATAAATTATTTTGCTATTGACTTATCACTTTAAACTTTAATTTAACTTTGATTTAATCTTAACTTACTATGAGCGTTGGATATACTTAGTGTAGTAACTAGTAACCTTATTGTTGTTGTGTAAAGTTTAAAATTGTTAATAAACTTTACACTGTTTGTTTTTTCATTTTACTGTATATGGTCTGTACCATATAGTCTGTAGAAGTTGTTGTTTTTGTAGTTAGTTATATAGTACTGATTACAAATTATATTTTTTTGTGTATTTTTAGAGAATACATCTGATTATTTTTGTATTTTCTCAACACAGATATACTCACCGTTAGGATTGTGAAAATTTTTCTTGAATTTACTTGGTAACTTAACTTTTAAAATTGATTTTAACTTCTGATAGACTCATTGACTTATTTTGGAAAAACTTAATTTCTTTTTAAACTTTGAATTTACTTAGTCACTTAACTTCTTAATAAATTTTACTTCTGACAACTTAACTTTTCATTATGCCGGAGAAAATTAAATTTTTTTCTCTTCAAAAATCGGAATTGGAGTATGAAGTTTTGGTTAGAAATGAAACACCAGCTTCCACCGTTGTGGAGTTAAGAAAGCAAATAGTTAAATTAGCTGAGCTTTACCCGTCTGAGGATATTTTAGACTCTTGTCTTTCTATAAAAGATGATTTGTCGGGGATTGAGGAAACCCTAACAAAAATAAAATTACAATTAGATTCTCACTCCGATGGTAACTCATTGCTTAGAGCTGAGAATAATTTAAACCACATTGAGTATAGGATTAATAGAATTTCTACTAATAATATAGAACCGTTTGCCGTACAATATAATAGTTGCTTACAAAAATTTCAAAATTATTTGGGTTTATTACATCAACTTAAGGGGTCTAGTAGTTGTTTCGTGATGCCAGCTCCTGCTGTAGCACCACCTATGCCTCCTTTGAATATTAGAGTTCAATGTGAAAAAAATAATCTAGCTGATTTACAAAAATTTAAATTTGTTGGCAAGTCTTGTGTCCGCGCGTTTATTTCTAGAGTGAATGAGTACTGTACACAGCATAACGTTAGCGATTCAAAGATTCTCTCTCACGCTTTTGATCTTTTTACTGGTGATGCCTTACATTGGTATAGAAGTGTTTATCAAAATGTTAACAGTTGGTCAGAACTTTTAAATCTTTTGTATTGTGACTTTGACAAACCGAGTTTTGATTATCGGTTTATGTCGGAAATCCGTAGTAGAACTCAGGGCGAAAAAGAAACCATTACAATTTATATTGCTATAATGGAAGGAATGTTCAACCGTCTTGTTAAACCTGTCCCAGAGAGTGAGAAGTTGGAAATCTTATTACACAACATTAAACCTGGCTATGCAAACATTTTGGCTTCTTCTCCTACGGTCAACTCTATTAAACAACTAAAGTCTCTTTGTAAGAACTATGAGGATGTACAATCTCGACTAACTTTATATCATGAACCGCCTAGGATAACATCGGATACCTTAGCACCGGACCTAGCTTATACTTGTAATAGTAATAAAACTGAGAACAAACAAACTTTTAATAAAACTTTTAGTAGACCATTTCGGAATAATAATTTTTCTAATAACCCACCTAATAATAATAATAATAGTTTTGCTTTTAAACATTCACATAATCATGTTAATAGTTTGCATTCGAATATCCCTAAATTTTGTTTACGTTGTAAGGTTAACTCGCACAGCTATTATGAGTGCACAGCTGATAAGTCGAAAAATTTTTGTTTTGGCTGTGGCAATCCTGGCGTGCGCCGGCCCGATTGTACTCGTTGTCTTAGTAAATATCGTTCAAAAAACTAGTTTTATCGGATCGTGTTATACCTAACCATACCGACCTTGATGATCGGAAACAATGGGTTAAAACTGTAGGCACATTTTTTAAATATTACACCATTAATACGGTCCGATGCATTAACAACAATTTAGATTCTCGACCTTATGTCAATATACACATAGACGCTTTTAGCATGCGCGGTCTTTTAGACTCGGGTTCTTGCATTTCTTTGTTAGGTAATAATTCTCATTTAAACATTATTGAGCTAGGATATCCTATCAATAATGATGATAATAATATTTCAATTTTCGCCGCGGGCGGTCAATGCTTAAAGTCTATAGGTTATATAAATTTACCTATTCGTTTTGAAGATCAATTTCATATTTTAAAATTATACGTAGTACCTCAGGTTACTTCTAACCTCATTTTAGGTATTGACTTCTGGCGTATTTTTAAACTTTGTCCTAAATATTTAAATTCTATTAATTCTAGTACGGCTACCGAACAAATCACATCTCATCAGGTGACCCAGCCGGCCATTAACGGCTATGAAAATTTGAGTTCGTCTGAGCGCTCGGTAGCCGATGACATAGTAAAACAATTTCGTTCTATTTCTTTTGAAGAGAAAGGTTTAGGTTTAACTTCTCTTATCACTCATAAAATTGATACAGGCGATTCGTTACCTATCCGTCAACGTTATTATAGAATGTCGCCTGAAAAACAACGTATTTTAGTTGAACAGGTTGACAATGTTGGCTATGGACGTCATCGAGCCGTGCCAATCTGCTTGGAGCTCTCCTGTATTAGTGGTGCCTAAGAAAAATACTGGCGAATTTAGATTTTGTTTAGATAGTCGTAAGTTAAACTCTGTCACTAAAAAAGACGCTTATAGTTTACCGTATATTTCGGAAATTTTAGACAGCTTACGTGACGCTCGTTACCTAAGTACTATTGACCTTTCTAACAGCTTCTGGCAGACTGCTATTAATGAGTCTGATCGCGATAAGACTGTTTTTTATGTTTCGGGTCGTGGAATGTTTCGTTTTGAACGCATGGCTTTCGGTTTGACGAATGCACCTGCTACGCAGCAGCGTTAAGTAGATGCCTTATTTGGTAACTTTGGTCATAAAACATTTTGTTATTTAGACGATATAGTTATTATTAGTGAGGATTATAATGAACACGTAGCTACTCTTTTGAGGGTTCTTCAAGTCCTCAATGAAGCTAATTTAACTGTAAAATTTGAAAAGTGTAAATTTTTTCGGCCTCAACTTAAATATTTAGGTTATGTAATCGACGGCAACGGTCTTCGTACTGATCCTGATAAGGTCGCCGCGATCATAAATTTTCCTACACCTACTTGTAGGAAAAGTGTAAAACGTTTTCTTGTTACTGCCACTTGGTACAGAAGGTTTGTGCTTAATTTTAGTACTCTGACAGGGCCCTTAAATAAACTAACGTCTACACGTAAGAATGCCCCTCCTTTCGAGTGGACTCCTGAGGCGGACTTGGCGTTCAATAAACTTAAGGAGAGCTTGGTCTCCGCGCCAGTACTGCGCTGTCCCGATTACAATGAACCCTTTGAGGTTCATACGGATGCCAGTAGCTATGGTATTGGGGCCATGCTCACCCAGGAGTTCGAAGGTAAAGAACACCCTGTCGCGTACATGAGTCGCTCCTTAACTAAACAGGAGAAAGTTTATGGGATTACTGAGCGTGAGACGTTAGCAGTTTTAGTAGCTTTAGAACACTGGCGTTGTTATTTAGAGAACGGTAAAAAGTTTACAGTTTATACTGATCACAGTGCTCTTAAATGGTTCTTGTCTTTGTCCAACCCCACTGGTAGGCTAGCTCGCTGGTGTGTCAGACTTTCCGAATTTAATTTTGAAATTAAACATAGGAAAGGCTGTGATAACGTTATACCAGACGCTTTGTCTCGAGCGGTTAACATCAACGCAATTTCTACTTGGACAAACTATACCGGCGCTGATACCTGGTATCTTAATATTTTTAACGGTTGCAATAACACGCCATCTTCTTTTCCAAATTTTACGATTAAAGATAATAGATTGTTTAGGCTTTCTAAAAATAAACATAACTTAACTTCTGAATTTTCTTGGAAAGAGGTAGTTCCTAAAGATTTTCGCGAAGAAATTATTCGTGCTAACCATGATGAGCCCACTGCTGGTCACATGGGAATTTTTAAAACTTATAGACTGCTCGCACTTAACTACTTTTGGCCTAATATGTATCGCGATGTCGTCACTTACATTTCTAAGTGTTCTAAATGTCTACAGTATAAGTCTCAAAATCATAGAGTTTTAGGTGAAATGGGTCGCCCTAAAGAATGCTCTCGACCATTTCAAGTCATCTCTGTCGACATTATGGGACCATTACCTACTACTAGAAAACGTAATAATTTTATTTTAGTTGTAACTTGTTGCTTTTCAAAATTTTGCCTTATCTTTCCTATGAAACGTGCTACATCCGATATCATAATTAAAATTTTAGAAGATAGTGTTTTCTTGGTTCATGGTGTACCACAAACTATTATAATGGATAATGGCCCTCAGTTCGTTAGTAACGAAACTAACAGGTTTTAAAAAAAATATAATATACCTAACGTTTACTTAACACCGCGTTACACCCCTCAAGTAAATACGGTCGAACGCTACAATAGGATTATTATCACTTGTATTTCGACCTACGTGGAAGAGGACCATAGGTCATGGGATGTACATATACCCGAAATACAATTCGCCATCAACAACTCGGTGAATGAGGCAACCGGTTTTACACCATCTTTCTTAGTTTATGGTTGGGAACTAGTGTCTTGCGGTACTCACTACCTAGATACCGACAGTATAAAAGACCTCGTGTTTTCGCCTCGTGACGCCTACGCCGAAAATTTGGGGTGTATGTCATCTTTGTTTGACAGCGTTCAGATGCGTCTTTGGCAAGCTCATGTTAAGAGCACTGCTCAATATAATTTGAGACGAAAGCCTGCTGAATTTAACGTTGGTGATGTCGTTTTTAAGAGAACTTATTTTCTCAGCGACAAGGAGAAACATTTTAGCAAAAAGTTGGCTCCTAAATTTGTAAGATGTAAAATTGTAGGTAAACGTTCTCCGTTAGTTTACGTTCTGCAAGACATGCAAGGCAAAGATCTTGGTGCCTGGCATTTGAAAGACCTTAAGCTACCAATTTTATCAAAATAGTTGGTTACCTATTGTAGGAAGGCTAGTAGTTTCGCGCTTTATTCAGACGCTGTTCGTTATCTTGTTGTATAACGTTATAGCTGTGTACATTATTATCTTCGACTTGTGTTGTTTTCCTCTTTATGGAAAACAATACTCGCATGTTATGTTATGTTATGTTATGTCTCGGATCATATTATTTGGTTCGGGATGCAATAATGTAAGTGGATGTATGTATGGGATGTAAGACTATAGTGTGAATCGTAGTATGAAAGGTTGTCGGTTGTTTGCGCGTTAGACACAAGACTAGCATTTAACCTCCATCGTCGTAGTTTTTTCTTCTTTTTTCAATTTTTTTTTTAACAAGTTAACTTCTTCTGTAGTTGTTCCAGGATTTTTCCTGTGATCAGTCCAAATCCTTCGGTAACAGGGGGGGATATGTAGCATAGCTACATTTTAATGCATTAATATAACTTATAACGACGCTCCTAGCGTCATCTATTGGCTGTTATTGCTAACTTTCATAACTAATTTATGTTAGACGACGCCATCTATTGGCAAAGGTTTTGTAACTAGAGCTTCATCTCCAATATCCCTTTATTGTGGCAGTTGGATTATGCATTACTGCTAGTTGTCAGTTAAAAAAAAAACATTATGTCAGTAGGAGTATATAAGGGCTGTCGCGAGATGACAGGGCCTTTTTCCTCCTGCTAGAAGAAGAAGAATTTTTATTGTTGAAGTTTTTCCAGTATCTTATATTTCTTAACCCCGTGTATCACGGTGAGTAATTAAGTATATCTGTGTTGTGAATATTTAGAAAATCATGCTTGTATTAAAACGCATTATTCTTTCATGTAAACTATCATCTTGGTAAATTAGTTGTCAATTATTTGATTGGCCATACCACGTGCTCAATTTGTAGTTTCATCTTTCCCATCTAGCACTATAAAAATGTTACGATGTTTGTATCATATTGGTTGTCCTAAATATCATTTTATCTTTTTTATTTTGCCTACCTTCTTTGTAATGGTCACACAGCCCGTGATTTTTGATCGTTTGGGGTTGAAATCGCATGGCTGTGGGACCGGACTCCTACCGACACATTACCGTGATTATTCCAGGATCTTGATTTGGGGCACAAACTCCGCCAACTACAGCACTCGAGGTACCGTCTAAAAAGGACTTATACTGGCTGGAGTTCTGAGTGCTGATAGACATTGGACGGGGATTTATTTTTTTGAGACGATCTATCTACGACGAACGGACGCAGCGGTGACGGAGAAGCTTCCAGAAGTTGGAGCCCTATCTCGCATCCGCCACGTGCTAGACACCTGGATTCTAAGCTAAGTTCCCACGTGGTTTAAAGTCCTTTACCACCACCTTGACACCAAGAGGCTAGACCAGACCGTACGGCCTTCTGCCCACGACCCCTATTTTTTTTTAAATATACATATTATTGTCACGGAGATCTTCTTTTATTTTAATTTTTAATTTCACCCGTAACAAGATCCTAGCTCTAGGTTAGTCCGGTGGCGCCTAAAACTAGAAGAATTTGAATATAACATTGTATATAAAAAGGGAAAGACAAACACAAAAACGCTGACGCACTATCTCGATTTCCTGTCAACCCAATAGAAAACAATGCACCGAATCCTATAGACCCTGAAACTCAAAGCTCAGACAATGAATCCTTCAATCCTCTAGGAGATCCTTTAATGGACCTACCCTCTCACATCCCGTTCTCTTTCGACGCAGAAGATTTCCTAAGTCCTAATTTAATTCCTACTAACCCTCATAAAACAAACCCTATACCAGACAAGGAACCTCAACCTTCTTCTCCTGATGTTATTAACTTAGAAGATCTTGGAATTTTCGAGGGAAGTCCAAAAGGCACTGATTTCAACACCGATTTCGAATTATTACAAACTCCTTCTCCTGAAAACAACCAACCAGAAACGAATAACAGCGATTACTCTAAATTCCTGAAAAAAACTCTAATAAGAATATTGTATATAACACTATCTTAAAAGAACATAACGAAAATCTGCTAAAATTACCGTTTAAGGTCCTGCTAATTCCGACATCAATAGACTTAGATGAATCAAATCCCTACATAACAGAAGTATTGTCAAATATAAACGACAAAGAAGAAATCATTAATTCTGAAAAAGAACTATATTCATTTACTAAAATTATATACAAAGAAGATAAAGTTATATATTTACTATATACCAAAGTACATCACTTTGATGAATCATCTTATCCAAATTTATACACAACGTTAAAACGAATAAGAAACGAAATCCTAGTGGCAGAAAATTGCCAAGACATTGCCATATCCGACTTTAAAAATTCTTTTGATAACCATTTATATACCAAAATTTATAATATAATTACACATCTATTCCACAACACAAAAATTAATATACGTGTCTACCTTAGTAAAATAATTTACCCTAACTTAAGTGAGAGAAGTAAAATATTTCGTGAAAATCATAATATCCCAATTGCAGGGCATTTAGGATCTACACGCATGTATAATCGTATACAAGAACAATATTACTGGAAAGGAATGAAAAGTGACATAAAGACTTACGTAAAAAATTGCAAACTCTGCCAAGAAAATAAAGCAATACGTAAAATAAACAAAGCTCCAATAGAAATAATGACTACTGCAACTTCCCCTTTTCAACGCGTAATCTTAGATATCGTAGGTCCCCTTCCAGAATCAGGTCTAGCAAAACTTAAATATATACTAACCTTACAAGATGATCTGACTAAATATTTCGTAGCCTATCCTATACGTAGCACCACAGCAGAAGAAACTAGCGACTGTCTGATTCATTTCATATCTCTGTTCGGTATTCCCAAATCCATATTAAGTGATCAAGGCACTAACTTCACTTCCGATCTTTTCAAAACTACTTACCAATTCTTTAAAATTAAACAACTCTGGTCATCACCATACCACCCTCAAACACAAGGAGCTTTAGAACGTAGCCATTCCACACTAAAATAATACCTCAAATCCTTTGTAAACGAAAACCAAGACAACTGGCCAACTTATGTATATACCTCTATGTTAACATACAACACTACTACCCATACAACCACAAAATTCACTCCATATGAATTAGTATTTGGACACAAACCTCACCTCCCAAACTTTATCTACGAAACCGCAACAGGCACAACATACTCAGATTACATTAGAAAATTGCAACATAAACTCAAATATAGCCAAGAAAATGCGCTGGAAAACATAGTAAAATCAAAGGAAAATTCTAAATTATATTATGATAATAGCGCTAAGACACCGCCCCAATACAAAGCAGGAGACTTTGTCTATATCAAAAATCATTAAAGACTTAGGAAAGCCCTATCACCGGTATAGAAAGGACCATACAAAATCATAAGAGTTAATAATAATCACACAGCCACACTTCTTATAAATAGACGTCATATTACCCATCACTTTGACCAAATTAAACCAGCTGAAACAACACATCATTGCTATCTCAATTAAATAAAAATAAAATACATATACTTACTAAAATCCATCTATTCTAATTTCTGAATAAATTCCATAATCTACTTACCTGTTTAATCCCGTAATATCTAACAATTACTCACCTTATTTCAGCGTCTCGACCGGTGCACAGCCGAATATTGTACAGCCATTAAATACCAGCACAGGGATCTACTTTGATGGCCTGGGAAAGCTTAAAGTAATAAATGGACTATTAAACGTAATTAGCTACATAGACATATCCTATGCAAATCCTCAGCTTGATAACCTAAGAGATATTATTAACGCAATTAAACTCATTTGTAGACAAACATTTCTCCAACAATGCTTAAATGCTCTATATCCTTTAATTACAAGATATGACGATCTATCTCGAGACTATGAATCTATATCTTACTTACTTTCTAAGCGAAGTAGGCGCTCACCCTGGTTCGGTATCGTAGGGACAGCATTTAAACACATCTTCGGAACTTTAGACGAAGACGTCGCCATAAGATATGACACAGCTATTAATTCCATTCAGAACGACGAAAAGAACTTAGCTAAATTAATGAGGGAAAATATTTTAATTACCAACACCACGTTACAATCATTCAAAGACAACATCAATAAATTAAACTCCAATCAAAAATACCTAGACGCAGAAATAACAAAATTACTTAAAATAACGAAGAGATTATCCAATAATTTAAATACAGTAGAAATCGAAGTACAAACCTTATCATTACTTAACATCCTCGAAAGCTCGTTGATGACGGTGTCCTTCCAACTAAAATACTTGACAAATGCTATCATGTTGACTAAACAGAATATTCTTCATCCAAGTATTTTGACATCTAACCAACTTCATCAAGAGTTGTCTTAAAATATTCAACATCTTTCAAGAGGCACTAGAGTTCCTTTACTCGTAAATCTAGATAATATTCATCTAATTATAAGTATTTCTAATGTTGCATGTTATTATTTTAAGAAAAATTTTGTGTTTAGAATACAAATTCCAGTAATTACTAATGACGAATTCAATTTATATCATAGTTTTCCATTACCAACCCCTAATGGATTGGACGATCCAAATGTATACAAAATGAAACAACCAACTAGTCCATATGTTGCTATTTCCTATGATAAAATTAATTATATAAGCTTAGACAATTTTAGAGATGTGTAAAGAAATGGATTCTGAGTTCATATGCCAAGTGTCCCTGATTAAAATCGTGAATGAAAATCCAACGTGTGAAAGTGAACTTTTAACTAAAGCCACAAACAATCTTCCGAACCAGTGTTCTGTAAAAACAATTGTTGGAGAATTGAATATTTGGCAATTAATCACAAACAATCGATGGTTGTATATACAACCCCTGCCAACTAAAGTGTATGTGGACTGCGATTATGCAGAAGTGCGCGAAATAATAGTGTCGGGTGCTGGTGTACTGAACACACCGGAAAAGTGCGTTGTGTATACAGGAAAAACAAAATTAATAGTGCCTACACAAGATTCGAAATATAAATGTAACATCTCCTAGATTAAGTTTTAGTTTAGTCAATGTATCCTGTTGTAAAATTAATAATAACATGTTAGACCTAAGCAACCAATCCCATATCTTACCAAACCATAATTTTAATTTAGAAGATTTAAAGTTAAATGGAGAACAAGATAGAATTATTTCAAAATTGAACGATATTATCGATAAAGAACCAGTTTTGGTAAAATACGGAACCCACTATCTAGCTATTAATTCATTTATTATTATTGCTTTGATTATTATTGTGTGTCTCATTGTTCTAAAAGTTTATAATACAGATCGTAAGAAATCTGTCAATTTAAATATTAATACAGTAACCCAGAACGAGAATCTAGAATTAAAAGAAGTCGTGAATGTTACTGAAGATTCACCACTTCCTGAACCGCGTATTAAAGGGACCTTTTGAATTTCACTTTCATCCCTGAAATTCAGTCTTATGGGGGGGGGGGGGGTTGTTATAACCCTTGCTAGTAAGTCTGCATCAAAATCGAAAGCAAAAATCGAAAAAAGTGGTCAAAAGTTATCCGATTTCCATAAAAAAGGTGTCGCTGGATTCGCCTCGGCGACCTACGGCACACCTTAAAAAAGTGGAAAAAGTGATAAAATCAGTGAAAAACTAATAAAGACAAAATTTTAAAACTAAACAGTGATATAGTTTAAGTGGTTATTAACGGATTTTAAATTAGATAAGTGGACTTTATGTAGGACAGTGACCTTTATATGTGTTGTGAAATTCGTGATTATAGATATAGATTTAGTGCCATTGACCTTGTGTTTTAGTTTTAAGCGTCCCCACGAGGTGGGTGAAATAGTGCTCTGTGCTTAACGGATTGCAGTGAAACTGAAAGCTGTATAGGAGAGCTCAGTAAATCAGCAAAAATAAAAAAATTTGCATATCTAGGGGGTGAGTGGTAGATATATAAAAAAGTAACTTTAAATTGACTACCACAGCAAAACCACCAGAGACGCATGGGTTTTGAATAGCGCTAAATTAGATGCTCCCCAGCGTCAAAACACCCCAACAAAAAAGGGTAAGTCCCCCCCCCAAAAAATTTTCAGGAGGGGGAAAAAACCAATTTTGCAGAAAAGGAGCCGGTGCAAACCAACCAGAGGCTGCACAAAAAGCCAGTAAGTCCGGACCCATAGAGCACGCCGCCCTCTACCAGGTGACACAAACCCCGAAGCTCTGGGACGAACAGGACCAGAGATAGGGCGAAAAAACCAAAAAACCGGGATAAATCAGGAACGGTAAGGGAGACCGGGATAAAAGCACCAGAAACAGGAAGCAGGCAGCGGGACAAAGCAGCAGACACCTCGCACGACTAGATAGGTGCACCGGAACGGGAGTTATCGCGGAAAAACAATTGGCGGCCATTTTGTCCGCCATCTTGGTAAATTTTTAAACACTTATAGCTCCCGAACCGCGCGAGGCACGACAGCGTGCGACGGCTCCTCGTAAAAGGCGTGACCAGGACAAGCCGATAGGTGCAAGAACCACCCGGAAAAAAGGGGAAATAGAACCCCCCCAAACTCCCCCATCGTTAGAAGCACAAGGTAGGGTAACCCCCTAGAGATGGAAACCGCGATCCGCCACCACCTACGGGAAGGGAGTAAAGTGGAAAACAACATCGACTTTGACGTTTGTCGGCCATTTTGAAAATTTTTAAACACCTATAACTCTGGAGGCAAACGTCACAGGAAGACGCGGATTGCGGATCTGGGCAGTGAGAGAGTTGGACTAACGGACCCACCAGGTCAAGACCTAAAAACAGCCAAAAAAAATTGGCAAAATTTTTGTGGTGATTTTAGGCCAGAAATAGACAAAGGAGGAAAAACCAAGCCACAAGAACCCAAACAGGACCCACCAGCGACGAACCGTTCCCGAGATATCGGCCCTTAAAGTTTGACATTGACAGCTCTCGAACTGTCAAAGGGCCGATAAAAACCGCAATAACTCGGATTCTGGTGGGCCAAAAAGACTGCGGTTTAGACTACCTACACACAAAGTTAGGGCAACTTTGCGACATACGGACCCTCCAGTGCCCCAAACCGGGAAAAACCTGGATGACTGTCAAGATAGGGAAAAAACAATAAGAAAAAACCCAAACAGCACCCCTCTACGACCAACCGTTCCGGAGCTAGGAGATAAAGAAAATATTGGCAGCCATCTTGGCAGCCATTTTGAAAATTTTAAAAGGCAAATAACTCCGCTCCTACTGCTCGCAGAGAGTTGGGGTTTTCTCCAGAGTCATCGGCAGCGGAAGCTCTACGCAGGCAGGTTAACACTGAAGACCTGGAAAAGACGTGAACACCTGAAAATAGAAATACTCACCTGGAGGCTTCTGGACGTCACAGAAAGCCGCAGTTTTTGGGTGCTGGTACCGGTAGAGTGTGACGACGCTCCACCTGGAAGTCCATAACACCAGGAACACCTGCAGCACCTGGAAAAGAAAAGAAAAGAAAAGTAACACGACTTACCTGCTGGAAGCTGCTGTGCTGACCGGAACCGCTGCGAGACCTGGGAAAAAAGAACTTAGATTAAGGTAATTACATTGTCTTTAGATTAGTGACCAATAGGGGCTCTATTGGAGCTACTGATTAGAGATAAGAATAGCTAATAAGGACCAACTACACCATTTTTGGTGTGGTTGCTAGGTTAAGATTTTTTTGATTATTGTGTGCGCTTAGGGAATCCCTTACACAACAAACTATTCATCTATTTAGAGTAGGCCAGTCAACCCCTATTGGGGAGACTGCTAGATTAGGAACTATACTGTTCAGTTTTATTGACTTTATTAGTAAAATAGGCCAGTTGACCCCCCTTTTTGGGGTAACTGTTAGTTTAGGTTTTAATTTGACATTTATCAATTGACATTTATTCTTATAATTCAATCCTAATTATTATTTTAATTATTATTTTATTTTACATTCGTATTTAATTTAATTGAAATTTAATTTATTCTGTTTTATCGTATTAATTTGACTAATCCCCCTAAAAAACGACAACATGATACGCACCCCCCGAAAGAGTGACACCTTCACTATTTCGCCGCCTAAAAACAAGGCAATTGAAGGCAGGGCACTTTCGCAACCTGCAAAACCTTCTTCAGTCAGAAAGAGCATAGAAAAAATTGAATCAAAAAGTCAGCAAGCTATATCTCCCAAACAAGGAACACAGAGTAACGAACCACCAGCACCCAAACCAAAAACTAAAAAATTGACCGTAATAGGGAAACCCGAAAGTCCCCTAAAACCAAATAGACCCATGACCGCAGAAGGCAGAGCCTGTCTAGAGCGAGCGAAGGCTAGCATTAACAGCTCCAAAAAATTTAAAACAGAGTACAAGGAGCAGGCCTTCGCCGCTATAGAGAGGCTTTACCAAATAATTAAACAGCTGGAGACGGAACTCACCAGTGTGAAGGCAGGAACCGGCGGAGGGCTGGGGAAGGACCCTTTGCATCCCTCCCAGCCACCCGCGAACACGACGAACGCAGTAGACGATGCGCAAAAACGGGACCTGAAAGAGAAAAATAATTTATTAGAAAATGGTATGAATGAGGGAATGAAGGAGATGATTAAGAAGATGGATGAAATGAAGGGATGTATGGAAGAGAATAGAGTGAGGATGGAGAAATTGAACTCGCTCCTGGAGAACACCACAACCGCCGCCAAACAGTTATGCGAGTGTTGTCTCAAAGGGGGTCGCTGAGCGAACCCCCGAGACAAGGGCTCTGCACTCGGTGGTGGTGTCCTCCAGGGACACGCAGGATTCGGGAGAGGAATTAATGAAAAAGATAAGAGATACGGTAGATGCGAAGGATGGATGGGTCAGGGTGGAAAGAGTGAGAAAGGTAAAAAATAGAAGGGTATTCGTCGGCTGTGCGAATGAGGAAGAAAGAAATAAGGTGAAAGAGAGACTGGGAAAGAATGAGGGATTAGTCGTGGAAGAGGTGAAAAATAAAAACCCCCTCCTGGCCTTCAGGGGTGTGATGAAGTACGACACAGCCGACTTCATCACCGCGTTCTCCAACCAGAACGCGAACATCCTTGGGGGCCTGAAGGGGGAGGAGAGAAAGGTGGACGTAGTATACGTGATGAAAGCGAGGAACCCCCTACAAAATCACGTCATAGCCAGAGTTAGCCCACAGGTGTGGAAGAAGTTCGTGAATGTGGGATACGCCCATATAGGTATGGGCAGAGTGAAAGTTGAGGACCATAGTCCGTTGGTGCAGTGCTTCCGCTGCCTCGGGTATGGGCACACGAAGAGGGTGTGTGGCGAGCAGGCGGATCGATGCAGCCACTGCGCAGGTCCTCACATGAGGACCGTTTGCGAAAAGTGGCTGCGGAGAGAAGTGCCTCAGTGCATAAACTGCACTAAGGCCAAGAGAGGCAGCGTGGAGCACAGTGCCCTGGATAGAGAGTGTGCAGAGAGGAAGAGGTGGGACGCTCTAGCTAGATCGGCGGTGTCGTATTGCTGAGGTTGTCCCCGGTGAGTACTTCCAGTATCAAATATTGCAGGCCAACCTTCAGCGGAGTCCAAATCGCCACAAGGGAGTTATTACTCGAGGCCACCAAGCGTAAGGCTAGCGTAGCGTTGCTGCAGGAACCCTACATAGGTGGGGCGCGGAGTATGAGGACATACAACGGGATGAGGGTCTACCAGAGCGATGGTAAAGGGGGTGGTGTTGTCAAGGCGTGTGTTGTGGTATTCGATGACAGTCTGGACGTCGAGCTACACACACGCCTCAGCAACAACAACATAGTTGTAACCACCCTCCGAACCAAAGCCTGGGAGACGGTTCTAGTGTCCTTCTACTTCGAGCCCGATAAGCCTGTAGGGTCCTACCTGGACCATCTTATGCAGATAGGGAGAGAGTTGGGATCTGATAAGATGGTCCTGGGAGGCGACGCGAACGCTAAAAGCCCGTGGTGGGGTGGCGACGCGGAAGACCCGCGAGGAAGGGACGTGTCTGCTGTACTGGAAGCAATGGGTTTACATATACTCAACACTGGAGACATCCCAACTTTCGATACCGTCAGAGGGGGAAAAAGGTACTCCAGTTACGTGGATGTGACAGCGTGCTCCGACGACCTGCTGGACCGAGTGGGTGACTGGAGAGTTGATGAGGGTCTGACGAGCTCGAACCACAACGGCATATCATTTGGCATCAGACAACAGAAATCCACAGGCACAAACATAATACGTACCACACGCATGTTTAACACACAGAAGGCAAACTGGACTCAGTTTCGTGAGAAACTGACCCAGCTGATGTCGGACAGACAATTGACTGCACAGGACATGGACACAATACACAGCACACAACAAATAGAAGAGGTAATAGACAGATACACGGAAGCCATAACACAGACATGCAGAGACACAATGCCGACTAAAAAACACACACAGAGATTCACCTTGTCGTGGTAGAATGATGAGCTCGTGCAGCTGAAGAAGGAGGTCGCCACGAGGAAACGCAGGATCTGTAACGCTGCGCCTGATCGCAGAGACCGCGTAGTTGGACTGTACCTGTAAGCGAAAGAGAAGTATGAAAAGGCAGTAAAAGATGCACAGATTGAGAGCTGGAAGGAGTTTTGCCGGAAACAGGATAGGGAAGGGGTCTGGGAGGGCATCTACAGGGTGCTGAACAGAGTCAGAGGGAGGGAGGAGGATCTGCCCCTTACGAGGGACGGTGAGACCCTCGACGCCCGAAGCTCCGCGGAATGGCTGGCGGAGACCTTCTACCCCGAGGACCAGGAAAGTGGTGAAAGTGAGGAACATCGGCGGACGCGCCGACGGGCGGAGTCCTTGGACACCGAACCGCCGGCGGGTCCGGACGACCCTCCTTTCATCATGGAGGAGTTGAAGAGAGCCGTAAGGTCCTTCAACCCCAAAAAGGCCCCCAGGGCGGATGGACTCACGTCGGACATCTGCCAACACGCCGTGGAATGTGACCCGGAATGGTTCCTTGCTCTGCTGAATAGGTGCCTCACCGTCGCCTGCTTCCCCAAACAGTGGAAGCGGGCGACTGTGGTGGTGCTAAGGAAGCCGGGCAAGGATTCGTACCGGGTACCAAAAGCCTATCGACCGATCAGCCTCCTGCCTGTTCTCGGCAAAATCTTCGAGAAGATGCTGGTCGCCCGACTTAGAGTCTACCTGCTGCCCAAGATCAGCCCTAACCAGTATGGCTTTATGCCCCAAAGGAGCACCGAAGACGCCCTTTATAGGTTGGTGAACCACATCAGAAAGCAGAGGGAGGAGAAGAAACTTTCTGTTGTGGTCTCGCTGGACATAGAGGGGGCCTTCGATAGTGCTTGGTGGCCGGCCATAAAGGTTAGGTTAGCTGAGGTTGGGTGTCCGGGGAACCTGAGGCGGGTGATCAGCAGCTACCTGAGTAAAAGAAGAGTGAGTGTAAGGTATGCGGGTATGGAAGTGAGCAGGGAGACCAACAAGGGGTGCGTACAGGGGTCCATAGGCGGACCGATCCTGTGGGACCTCTTGTTGGACCCCCTGCTATGGATGTTAGATGAGATGAATGTGTTTGGCCAGGCATTCGCCGACGATTTAGTAATAGTTTTTGAGCGGAACACCGCTCTTGAAATAGAGCGGAAAGCAAACGGGGTTCTTGAAAGAATAAGCAAGTGAGGGGAGTTGAATAAGTTGAAGTTTGCCCCCCACAAAACATGTGCTCTTTTATCAACGCGAAGGTTGAAATATGACGTGCCAAGACTCTCGATGGGGGGTGTCGACCTAAAATACTATGACCACATTAAAATACTGGGCTTAACAATAGACAACGCACTAACGTTCAACATCCACGTCAGCAACGCCTGTAGCAAAGCTATCTCAAGATACAAGCAGCTTGCCAAAGCCGCTAGAGTAGGTTGGGGGCTTAACCCCCAGATAGTTAAGATCATATATATGGCCGTGATAGAGCCGACTATTCTGTATGCATCGGCAGCGTGAGCACCCAGCGTGGAAAAGATGGGGGTCCAGAAAAGGCTCAACTCCGTCCAACGGGGTTTTGCCCAGAAGATCTGCAGAGCATATCAGACCGTCTCCCTGAACTCTGCAATGCTGCTGGCTGGGATACTCCCTCTTGATCTCAGGATACTCGAAGTTTCGAGGCTCTATGAGATCAAGAAGGGGGTACCTCACCCGGTGTTGAAAGACAGGGAGGTGGAGCGAAATGCTCCAGCGATCGAGGACCCACATCCGGCAGAGCAGGAAGAGCTGAGGCTTGGGTTGGTAGACGAGGACTCTTATGCGGACGTGGTTAATAGCCACGTCCATAGGATCTATACAGACGGCAGCAAGATTGAGGGTCGAGTCGGAGCCGCACTCTCCGTATGGGAGGGTGAGGCCGAGACGAAGGCCGTCAAGCTTGCGTTGCCGCCGTATTGTACCGTCTACCAAGCCGAGCTTCTAGCGCTCCATAGAGCTGTAGACATAGCCTGCAAGAGCGGAATGGCGAAGGTCGGTATCCTTAGCGATTTCAGATCGGCCCTCCAGGCTGTCACCCTTAGTTTCCCTCATCCCCTGGCAGTGCAAACAAGGGCGGCCCTCCGAAAAACTGCATCACAGAGGCGGGAGGTCTCCCTGTTTTGGATTAAGGCGCACGCAGGGTTGAGAGGGAATGAGAGGGTCGACGAATTAGCCAAGGAGGCCGCGCTGAGATTGAAAAGGAAGCCTGACTACGATCTGTGTCCTGTTTCATTCGTCAAGCGTATCTTAAGAGAGGATACGGTTGGGGAATGGGACAGGAGATATGAAGTGGGAGGGACGGCCGGAGTCACAAAGCTCTTTTTCCCAAGCGCTGCTGCTGCATACAAAGTAGTCAACAAGATAGACATCACTCACTACACCACACAGATTCTGACTGGACACGGTGGGTTCGCCTTCTACTTGAACAGATTCAAGCTGAAGGAGGACCCGTCGTGTTCATGTCAGCCAGGAGTTGAGGAGACGGTTCCTCACCTGTTACTCGAGTGCCCGATTTTTGCTAGCAGTAGATATGATACTGAACAAAAATTGGGCATATCGATCACGGGTGAGAGCCTGTCTTCCATCCTGGGGGGAAAAACGAGGGAAATATTCCTCGAATATTGTAAGAAGGTTGTGGGTGTAGTCAATAAGAAGAACTGTGATATTTTAGTGTGATTTTAGTTAGGCTCTAGATTAGGTTTTATTGTGATCGTAGGTTTAATTTGAATGTGTGTGCCGTTGTTTTTATTGACATTTTAATTGAATTTCGTTTTACATATTGGAATTATTATTTAATGATTATTGTTTTATTGACTTTTTAAATTTAATTGTTTTATGTTATTGAAAAATCTTATTGGATTATATTATTACTGTCTATAATTAATCTGTTGACCTTTTACCAAGGTAAAAACTGACAAGTACATAGTTAAGTTAACTATGTAAGAAATTATGAATTGTATATATTAGAAAATGAATGTATAATAGGCGTAATAGACATAACAAAGCATTGAAAATGTTAAGTTTGAAAGAAAAAGAAAACATTGTATAAACTAGATATAAGATATTATGTAAAAATTGAAAATAATAAAAACAGAAAATAGACCAAAAAAGAACACAACAAGCCCTGATAACGTTAGGGGGAGGTATAAAATAAAAAAAAATAAAAAAATTAAAAAATTATAAAATAAAACCCCTTGCTAGTATGTAGAGTCGCTGACGCACAGCGAACAAAGCAGTATTCATTGGTATAAGTACACAAGCACGCGGGCCCCCGAGTCAGTTGGTATGTCGCTCTCGTTCCGGGTTGTTGGGTCTCTATCGTTAATTCTAAGTCTACTAGTTCCTCTGTTTCCATGTTAAAGTGTAATTAAATCTTTAGGTAAAATAAAGTTTCTTTTTAAAAAGACCCTAGAACGATCCGGGAGAACGTGCGCATGCACGAAGCAGACTCACCGGCGTTGCCCGATAGCGACGTCCCAGTAATTCCGGCCGATAATGAACCCCTATCATCTCCTTCAGAGATGTCTTGCTCAGAGCAAGAATCCGACCGTAGTGAGCAAGGCGAGTTCACTACCGTCAAAAATAAGAAGACAAAGAAGAGGAAGCGCCCAGAGGGCACCTCCTCTCCAGTCTTATCGTCCCCGACCAAATCGGTCCCTAAGACTAGGAAAACCGTGCAGGCTCATGGCTCCGCGGCCCCCGTTACCCCATCGGCCCCCCCGGCCCCTCTGGCCTCCCAAGCCCCTTTGGCCACCCAGGCCCCTCTGGCCTCCCAGGTACCCCGAACCTCTCAGGCCCCTCCGGCCTCCCAGGCCCTTCCGGTATCCCAGGCCCCTCAGGCCTCCCAGGCCCCTCAGGCCGTCCGTTCCCCTAAAATGCCTCCTCCGGTAATCATACAGGAGAAGGCTAAATGGAACCTAATCTCTGCAGCGATTAACGGGCATAAGCTCCGTTACTCTTCTGCACACACGACCCCCATCGGCATAAAAGTACAGGTTAAGACTTCGGAGGACCACGGCCTCCTCACCGCGTTCCTACGCACAAAGAACATAGGTTACCATACTTATGCCCTTGAAGGCGAAGGCGAAGGCGTCGTCATTACCGGAGTCGATAAGTGCCTCTCCACACAAGAGGTACTCATGGACATCCAGTCCCAGGGTTGTCCCGCCTTAGAGGTACATCGTATGTACCATCCTATTAAAAAACATGAGTACAATATGGTACTCGTAACCCTCCCTCTTACGCCAGAGGGCAAGGATATCTTCAATATCCGAGCCATCTGTCACATTACGGGCATCCGCGTCGAGCCCCCCCGTAAAAGGGGCATCCCTGGCCAGTGCCACCGATGCCAACTTTACGGGCACTCGGCACGGAACTGCCAAGCTAGGCCGCGTTGTGTTAAGTGCCTCGGTGACCACGGCACAGACAGTGGGCTCTTACGGGGGCAGTCAGAGGAACCCAACCCCCCAGCTGTATTCTCTGCAAGTCTCAAGGACACCCCGCCAATTACAGACGGTGCAAAAAAGCACCCAAAGTAAAAAAGCGCGTTGCACCACAGACGAAAGGTGCCCCCCCCAAACAGAGATTCGTCCCTGCCCCCCTACCCTCCCAATCTGCATGGGTCAAGCCCGCGCAGAATCGTAGTTCGGAGTTAGCGGCTTTCCCCGCTCTCCCCAGTGAGGCCATGCCCTCCGCGCCCAAAGCGCCTAAGGCCACGCCCCCCCGACTCCCAGCTTCACTGCAGACCTCTCTTTCGTCCAGCAGTTCCTAAGCAACATCGGGCCTATTGACCCGATGGAGCTTTCTATTTTAGCGACAAAGCTAATAGGATCGGCCACAGACCGCATCCAAGCTTTGTCAGACCATCAGGTCTTGATCCGTCAGATCAAGGCTCTCTCCACCAACGGTAACTAATGGAGCCTTCGGGAAGGACAAAGCCGCACTCGTTACGCGTAGTGTCGTTCAATACGAACGGCATTAGGAATAACATAAGCGAAACTCGCGATTTTGTAAGCAGCCAAAATGTCGACATTCTTCTAGTGTAGGAGACGTTTTTAAAACCTAGTATTAGGAGCCCTAAAATAGCAAACTACAAAATAGTCAGAAACGATAGAACTCGATCCCAGCTCGGAGGCACTCTTATTTACTATAAAAATCCTTGCATTGTATTCCCCTAGAGCCACCGCCATTGTTAACTTTAGAAACATCTGTTTGCCATATTGGTATGTCCGGTCACGGACCCATTGTTATAGTTAGCGCGTACTTAGCGTGCAACAAAGAACTACATTCTAGCAACCTACAGGCGCTATTCAAATTTGGCAACGCTGTCATCATTGCCGGCCACTTAAATTGCAAACACACTGAGTGGGGCAAAGTATATACCAATAGAAACTGCGTCATTCTTTGTAGATTAACCGATACTCTAGATTTTGCACTATTAGCTCCCACTGACCCCACTCGCTATGACACCAATGAAAACATCAACGGTGTCATACGCGATCCTAGTACTCGTACGATAGACATAGCTTTAGTTAAAAATGTTTCTCTCATTATCTATATTGAGACTCTCCACGAGCTTAACTCGGACCACAGACCGGTTACGATTACACTTGGTAGTCTTAACCCCAATAATTCTAGTACTAGGAAGATAGTAGATTATAAATCATTAGCGGAGAACATCAAAATCCTCCAATCTAGTCACTTAGATAAAATCCCCGATATTATAGATAGTAAAGAGACAGCCATAGAGGCCGCCTCCCACTTGACCGATCACCTGGTAGCGACCATAGAGAACTCATCTAGGGAGGTGCCAACGACCCCCAAGGGCCGTTGGCCCCTCCCTGAGGACATAAGGGAGTCCATCAGACTCCGAAATGCGGCTAAGCGCACATATGATCGCTACCCGTCGGAAGAGTGGAGGAAAGCCCTCCATCACTACGAGAGGGAAGTAAAGTTTAAAATTAAACAACACAAAGCCGAGAGTTGGGATCGACTTCTCAGTGATTTAGAACCGTCCCACGTGGCGTACTGGCCACTCGCGAAGGCCCTCAAAAACGACACGGAGAGCGATATGCCTCCGTTAGACAGACCTAACCGTCCTCCTGCATTGGATGACATAGACAAGGCTGAGTGCCTAGCTGATAACTTCGAACAACAGTGCCGGCCGAGTACTCTCCCGATTGATCCCGTGCACCTTAGCTTAGTAAATAGCGAGGTCGACAGCCGACTCCCGAGGCCACCTGATGTAGATAGGGTGAGGATGGTGGACTCGGAGGAGGTCAGTGACATTATTAAGTGTATGAATGCCAAAAAGGCCCCAGGCCTCGACGGTATTTCAAACAAAACACTTAAAATGTTACCGTCCGAGCTAATTCAACTCCTAGTGAACATCTTTAACGCCTCTTAGTAGGATGTTCATTTCCAGACATTTGGAAAGTAGCTATTGTCATAGGTATCCACAAACCGGGGAAACCCCGGATGGTGCCTGGTAGCTACCGTCCAATAAGTCTCATTAGCTCTCTTGGTAAAGTCTACGAAAGAGTTATTAAAAGGCGCCTCAATGACGTCATAACCGACATAAAACTCCTTCCAGACGAGCAGTTTGCCTTCCGCGAAATGCACAGCTGTCCCGCTCAAGTACACCGCTTAACGGAGTACATAATAACTAGCAAAAACGACAGGAAGACGACATGCGCCGTTTTCTTTGACATTGCAAAACCTTTTGATAAAATTTGGCATAACGGACTGTTATACAAACTCTATCAAATGGAAATACCCGATTATCTTGTCTTACTAATTAGTAACTTTTAAAAAAATCGTAAATTTTATTTCCGCGTAGAAGGCGCACTGTCGTCGCCAAGATATATGGAGGCGGGAGTACCGCAGGGCTCGGTCCTCTCGCCCTCCCTATATAACCTGTATACTAGTGACATCCCCAAACACGCTAAGGTGCAATTAGCTATGTTCGCGGACGACACAGCCCTTGATTATTCCTACATACGAGCCTGTACCGCATCTAAAGCCCTCCAGGAGTCAGTTACCGCTCTCGGTAATTGGTTCTCCAAATGGAGAATAGAAGTTAATCCCGACAAAAGTCACGCCATCCAATTTAACAGTAAAAGGGCAGTGAAGCGTAACTGCCCCCGTAGACTAATGAGCCCTATTAGCCTGCACGGCAACATAATCCCTGAGGTCTCTCAGGTCAAATATTTAGGCGTAGTACTAAACAAGTCGATGACGTTTTCGAGTCACATCAGTAATACTTTACGTAAAGCGAAATTTGTACTTTTCAAATTATATCCGCTAATTAATTCGCGAAGCAAAATGTCCCTAAGACATAAGCTTACATTGTATAAAACTTGGATCAGAACGATACTCACTTATGCGTGCGTCTCTTTCGCACAGATAAGCGAGTCTCAACTGGACCGTTTGCAAAGAGTCCAAAACCGGTTCCTACGCATGGCAACATGCAACCCGTGCGGTACATGCGTAACATAGACTTGCATAGGGACTGCGAAATTGTCACTATCAAAGCCTATATCAAGGAACTCGTAGAGAGATTCTTTGATAAAGGCAAAAATCACCCAAACCCCCTTATCCAAAAGGCCCTGGACTATGACATATTTATATATAGAAAAGGGTGGTGAAATCGAAACAACTGCTGAAGCGATACGCAAAGGGACGTCACAGAAAAAAATTTACGGATGAGAATTTTTTTACAATTGAGCAACATTTTAACAAACAAAATGACTGTATTTATGTCCAAAGCTATAAGGAAACTTCCCAATTAGTTGACAGAGTGCAACGTGGGCACTATCCGACTTCAGTGATGGTTTGTTGGGGTATTAGCTATGAAGGAGTGACTGAGCCATACTTTTGTGAAAAATGTATCAAAATATCGGCACAAGTGTATCAAGATACCATTCTTGAGAAGGTAGTGAAGCCCCTTAACAACACCATGTTCAATAACCAAGAATGGTCCTTCCAGCAAGACTCGGCGAAGGGTCATAAATCTCGGTCTACGCAGTCTTGGTAGGAAACGAACGATTCGGAATTCATCAGAGCTGAAGACTGGCCGTCGTCTAGTCCCGATCTTAATACGCTGTATTATGATTTATATTAAGTTTTAGAGAGTACGGCTTGCTCTAAGCGCCATGATAATTTGGAATTTTGTCCCAAAAACATTCCGTACGATTGGCAATGAAGAATTTTTCCATGGAAAGAGTGCGTGATTGATAACTGGCCTCAACGTTTAAAGGACTTTATTGCAGCCAATGGAGACCACTTCGAATAAGCTTTTTATATTTTAAATTGTTTTATATTTATGTATTAAACTAACACACTGTAAAAGTAATAAATGTTATTTGCAATAAACATATTTTTTCTTTCTTTCAGTATTTATGGCAAGACATATTAAAGGAAAATAAAAGTGTCAAGTGTTAAAAAGACTTAGTTAAATTCAGTGTTAAAAAGACGTAGTTAAAATCAGTGTCCAGAAACTTAGAAAAATTTTACGTAAAATTAACTTATAAAAATTTTGTGTTTGAGGACTTATAAAATTTCGGCGAAAAAAAAGACTTGAAATAATTTCGTTGAAAAATCACGGAAAAAATAGTGATTACGGGACTTAGGATAGAGGGACAGAGGGCGCTCTGGAACACGTAAACGTCAGCTCCATGTATTTTAAGCTCCGAAAATTCGTAAACTTAATATTTTTTTCAAAAAAGTGAACAAAACTGTGAATAAACATGTAAATATCAAGTGACAGTTTTATCTACTAAGTGATTTAAAAAAAAGTTAAAGGGAAATAAAAAATAAAAACAATTTTAGTGAATAAGTTACATATATCAGAAACTAAATGATTTAAACTAAAATGAACTTTAATGTTAACTAAATATGATAACTATGATAAATATGTTAACTAAAGTTTATGTTTTAGAACATGAAATTTAGTGTTCATTTGTTACATAAATGAACACTAAATACAACTAAAGTGACTGTGCACTCGAAAGAAAACTCTACGCCTCACCAGCGTGATTGGATTACATGCGAATTTAATTTTGTTTGGACACGCGTCGACAGGGTTTGATCCCAGGCCCCTCCAGCTACACAATTTAATTTTTAGAATAGAACCATCATTGTACAAAAAAACTTACAACAAAAACAAATAACACAAGCAAGATACCTACCTAAATGAAAAAGAGATCGCCACCTAATTTATAAATTAAAATAAAAAGCTAATGATTACTTGTAACAGACACTAGAGGGCGCTAAGAGTATATCAAATATGGAGAATATAACTTTTCGCCGAAAATTACAGGGAGCTAAGTCAGATCAAAATTTCACCATAATAAGCAGCGAAAATTCATCATCTTTTTTATCCTCAACTGCAGTTTTGGATACATCGACCAAAAGCTTGCTGAACACTAACATTGACTTGGATAAATCACTTTTACTAGAATTTAAAAGAAAAGTTGATGAACTAACTATAGAATTGGACCTAGCTCACGAAGAAATTTCAAGATTAAATTGTGAAAACCGAACACTTTATATACAAATAGAAGAAAAGGATAAAAAAATAGAAATACTAAAAAAACTTACTCATGAATTCACGTCAACGACACTTACGCCATCTAGAAAATATATGCTGAAAACACCTAGCAAAAAAACATTAGAATTCCCGATGACTCCACAAAATAACTCTATTTAGCGACAAAAAAGACCACAAAAGATATTTGACAAATCCTATTTCTAGTATCATAAATACTACACCGAATCGCATAAAAAAACCGATTACTGGAACGAACAAACAAGACATATCATCAACCCCAACGTTACTTAAATCTAAACCACAATAAACCACACCGTGTAAACAGATAATGAAAAAATTATTCCTTACACGGAACATATCGACTCGACTGGATACCGAAATCTTTTCCAATCGAAAATATACATCGTCGGTGATGAAAGTGCCAAAGGTCTAGCGATAAATCTCCAAAATAGTCGTCAAAATAAAGGGTATGATGACTAAAGTATATTTGGAATGGTAAAGCCCTTGCCAACGAGCAGCAAAATCCTGTCTACCTGCAAAACCATTAGCGAACTGTTAGAACGGACTTTTTAAAAGATATTTTAAAAAAGAAAATTTATTGAACTTGAAAAGATTCACAACACAAATTTATTTTACTGGATTACACCATACATTAGGAGATTAGGTATGCGTCCGTGGTGGCCCGTGTCTAGCTCTTAACTGACTCGCAGCTCAAACCTACTAACTAAGATGACAGAGTAGTGATGATGTATCAGCACTCCCGTCAGCAATTCTAGGAACAGCATAGGGATGTAACACCCCTTTGCATAAAATAAAACTTAGCGGTAAAGGGTAAGTTTTTATAGAACTCTTCTAAGTTGGAGTAAATAAGGATGTTTTTATATATATGAATAATTATGTCACTATTATTGAAAAGGTACATTAATATATTATAAATTTTAGTAAAACTATGACTATCGAAAGGATGTTTAAAGTCGGTAATACTAAGTTCCTTTACACCTTCGACCACTAATTCATTTCTAAGATTTTAGAGACTCATAAAAATATCCTCGTAAATGTTTATATCGTGATGATAAGGTTTAACAAATAGGCAATAATAATTGACATTATTAACTACGAGTACGAGAGTACGAGAGTTCGACTAATGAACTTTAAAAATGAATGTAAAGTTCTTTCACGATCTCGGATTGCAGCAGAGTTTGGTGTATTATTAAGGATTTCTTCGACGTAAGCATTTGACTCGTTAATATCTATAGAGGTAGGTATAATTATTGTTTTTACTTTGGTTTTTAATAAGTTTTCATTATGTTTTAGGATCTTAACGTTAGATGTAGATGATATCTTATTTGTTTTTTTCAGGTATTCGGAGTACGTGTCTCTATGACTTAAATATTCATCAGATGCAGGTGACCCTACGTTGGGACTGAGAAGTACTATAACACTCGGCACTTCAGGATTTTCAAAATATTCTTTAGGTCAGTCAAAAAATTCAGGTAATTCTGGAAGTTCTGGTAAACCGGGACTTTCTAGTAAGGGTATATTTTCAGATATATTGAACTACGATAAGAGGAGCTTCCTGTGTTTCGTTATGATCCCTTGATGATAACGAAACAGAGGAGCTTCCTGTGTTTCGTTATCATCAAGGGATGATAACGAAACACAGGAAGCTCCTTTTGTCCTTACATTAATTAGGTTATCGGATTGGATTAAATTTATAGGATAGCGGGAAAGAGCATCGGCATTCGTATTTATTTTGCCCTTTTTATACTGCATTTCATAGTCGTATTCCTCAAGTTTTAGTCTCCAATGGACTAGTCTGGAACCTGGATCTTTGCAGTTAAATAGCCAATTCAATGGTTTGTGGTCTGTTATTATTTTAAAACGGCGACCAAATAAGTAGGGGCGAAACACTTTTGTTCCATAGACTATTGCGAGACATTCTTTTTCGGTTACTGTGTAATTAGTTTTTGCTTTATTTAATATTCTTGAGGAATATGCTACGAGTATTGGCCTATCTTTACCTACATCGCCTTGTGATAGAATAGCAGAAAAAGCGTAGTTCGAAGCATCAATGTCAACAAGAAAGGTTTTGTAAAATCAGGTTAGATTAGGACAGGAGCAGTTACTAATTTGGATTTTAATTGCTCACAGGCCAATTGCTGTGTATTAGTCCATACAAAGGGTATATCCTGTTTATGTAAATTTGTAAGGGATTTTGCGAATTTTGAGAAATCTGGTATAAAACGACGATAGTAGGAAGCTAATCCGAGAAAGCTTTTAATGTCTTTGGGACATTGGGGAGTTGGAAAGTCGACTACTACCTTTACTTTCTCAGGATTAGGTTTTACGCCATCATCGCTAATAATATGACCTAGGTAACCTACTTCTTTACGAAGGAATTCGCATTTGTCGGGTTCTAATTTTAGTTGGAAATTTCTAAGTCTGTCAAAAACAATAGATAGTTTATCTATGTCACTTTCTAAAGAGTGTGAATAAATTACAATATCATCTAGGTAAACGAAGCAGTGTAATCCCTGCAAACCTGATAAGACCGTATTCATTGTTCTTTGAAAGGTTGCAGGTGCGTTTTTTAGGCCGAAAGGCATTCGATTCAATTCGAAGTGCCCTTGCGGAACACTGATAGCTGTTTTTTGCGCATCATCAGGGCTCATTTTAATCTAGTAGGAATCCTGATGCAAGGTCAAGGGTTGAAAAATATTTACTTTGTCCTAATTGGTCTAATATTTCATTTATTTGTGGAATTGGATAGGTTTCTCCTATAGTTATATCATTGAGCTTTCAGTAATCAATTACTATACTACATTTTCTATTTCCAGATGCATCAAGTTTTTTTGGTACGACCCAAATAGGGGAGGACCAGGGTGATTTAGATTGTTTTAAAATATTTTCATTTAACATTTTGTTTATTTGTGTTTGGACTTCTTGTTTATGTATTTCAGGGAAACGATATGATTTTACATTAATTGGTTGATCTGACGACGTGCGGATTTCATTTTGAACTATATTTGTACTGGTTAATTGGTCACCTGGCAAATGAAATGAATCTGAATATTGACTACAGATATCATGTATGTAATTTGTTTCTTCTGAATTTAAATGATCAGTTCGCAAGTAGTCTAATAACTGTTGTGTTCTTTCAATACTACTTTGGTTTTTATTAAACTCATTCATTTGATTTTCACTATCAATATTATAAATTTTTAATAGCAGATTAGATTTTATCGTGACAGATTCATCAGATGTATTAAAGACTGTTAAATTTACTCTATTATTGTTTTTCACTTTAACCAGGTAGTTTGATATTAAAAATGAATTAGAAAGATGTTGATCACATATCATTCCTTCTTTTATACTTTCTGGATTATGAACTGAGCATTCGATTACTTTTTCGGATCTTGGTTCAATAATATAAGAGGGTTCATAGAATGATAATTCTGTATTAAAATTATTTATTTCTAATGAATGTGATTTATAGTTAATTTTACAATTGTATTTTAAAAACAGATCATTACGTATTATATCATCGTATGGAAGATCAATATTATCGAAAATATGGAATGTATGTAAAGCATTTGTATTTGGATTAAATTGTAATTGCAAAATGAAATGACCTATACTTTTTAATAATTAATTATTTTTTGAGTCAACTCCTTTGACTATGATATTATCTTCGCTGCATGTAGTAGGCTTACTAGTTATAGAGCTGTGTTTTACTATACATAATGATGATCCAGAATCTATAAGAAAGGTAAGATCTTTTTCATTTATTGATGTTTTAAGTTAAATAAGTAAATATATTAAATAAGGTATTTATCTTTTATTACTAAGGATATCATAAATTTTATTAATCTCTTTTTTACAGGTTTCATTTTCTAGGTTTGATAGATCGTAAGTTTGGGGCTGGCTACCCTGTCCATTGATCTTTTGAATATTAAAGGAGAGACCTTGAGTTTGGAGCTGGTTACTCTGTCCATTGGTCCTATTACTATTTTCTATTTTATATTTCGTATCGACTTGAACAAGAGGAACTTGCCCCACGCGATACTTTAACGGGACAGAAGCTAGTTTAAATTTTGATTGCCGTCAGTTTCATCGAAGCCTAGATCGTTATTATTTATTTCAGTAAAGTTTACTCTTGGACGCGGATTAATCGGAGTAAATGTCTGATTTAGCGATCTCCTACTATTATTATATTCTCGAAGGCTACAATTTTCTAGTACATGCCCTGATTTCGTACAATAATGGCAAAATGGTGCATCTCTTGATGATGATGAACTAGGAATCTGATTATTATAATAAGGTCTTGCTTGTGGTTTAAAATTCTACTCCCTTCTATTTGAAATTCTACGAGATGATTCTGATGGTCGGAAGGATTATGATGATAATGATTTTTGACCATTCGAATAAGTAAATATTATAATTATTTGCTTATTGAGGTCGCTTATACAGGCTTTGTTGTATGCGTTCTTCAGAAATAGCGATATTGATAGCTTGATTTAAGTTCCGTGGGTTCCTACAGCGCACTATATTTAAAATACGGGGATGTAAACCCATAAGGATGTGATGTAATGCTAAATCCTTCATGGCCGCTGAACGGCCGGGGAGTTCACGAAGTGTACAATTAGATAACGATATTGCCGTTAGAAGTTGAGAAAGATAAGTTTCGACGCGCAATGAGTAGGGTTACATTTTCATTTGAACTCTGCTTGCACTTCTGTAGGTCCAATAGTATATGCGCATAATGTTTGCGCTCACAGAATTGGTACTGAACCAATTTCTTCAAAATTCTTTAAGTTGTATCCAATTCTTAAATTCTTTAATAGAGCAAGCTATTTTAGCTTTGCCCTGTAGCTGACTATATATGTATATAGCGGAATAAAATATGTTTCTATATTTCTGTTGCTAAATCGTATGCATTATTGCAATTTATGATGAACGAATTTACGCTTTCTCTTGAGCCATCAAATGGCTTAATGAATTTAAATAGAGTATTGAGATCTAACTCGACCCTGTCTGGACCTGGAGTAGTTCCCTTCCGGGTCGTCCCCTCGAGGTTTCCTACTATTATAGGTATAGGTAATAGTAACCTAATAGACCTAATATAAACAATAGCTTAAGATTTACAGTATAATCAATACGTGGGCGATGGAGATGAGCACGACGACTCGTTGCATGCTCGCTGGATGTGATAACTCGATGGCTCACTGAATTTGGCCCCACTTTTTTTGATTTTTGAATTTTTTTTATTTTTTATTATTTGTTCGTCGTTTGTTCGTTATTGTTTGAATGTAAAAATTGTTTGTTCGTTCTTTGTTTATTTATAATTAATTAAACAAATGTTTACCCTTATGTTATGCTACGGTACCCTAAGGAGATCGCCGATGCAGCACTTCAACCACGTCACGCGGCAGCGGCACGAGGCGCAGCGTCAGCAGTTCCTCAGTTTTCATTTATTTTGCATTGTGTTAGAAATGTACTTTATGTTCAATCGTTGAATGTAATAGTCGTCATTAGAATTAGTACTTTTTTATATTGTAATAATTAAATAATAAATTTATAATAAAATTTCGACTTTTTTTTGGAAGTCCGATTGCTGCACAACATTTTTGGCGCAGTCGGTAGGATAATTCGGAGTAGCCCTCGTATAGGAAATCGCAATCGTGCGCGTGCGATCGCTACTTGACTTCCAAAAGTCTTCACTGAATTCTGAAGAACCTTCGTGCAGCAGCAGACTGTATCCAGCCATCGATGCCCCAGAGAAGAGCCGAAATGCATATGTGAGTACTTTTAGAATCACTCTGAATTTGCTCCTTTCTTTTATCCTATAAGTTTCATAATTTTATATCCAAGATTTTCCATCCGCGACAATCGAGGACTTCTAGAATTAGTAGTAAATTTAAATTGTTAGATACGGTTAGAGAAATTAGTGACGAAAGTTTAGATTTAAATATGGCTACAATGGACGATATTTTTAAAGCATTAAGATTAGTGCCCGATTTTGACGGAAATTCTAATGTTTTTACAAGATTTATTAAATTGTGTGATCAGCTCGTTCAAAATTTTGTAACGCCGGATAATAATTTAATTAATTTAGCTTTAATAAATGGAATATTAAATAAAATTACTGGGCCTGCCGCTAGGTTAATAAATTCGAACGGCATACCCGATAGTTGGTTAGGCATTAGGACAGCTTTAGTGAATAATTTTTCAGACCAACGTGATGAAACCTCTTTATATAATGACCTTGCACTTCTGACACAAGGGTCTTCTACCCCTCAAGAATATTACGATAAATGCCAGAATATTTTTAGTACATTAATGACTTACATTAGTTTGCATGAGACCATTCCGACTACCATCGAAGCGAAACGTGATTTATATAAGAAATTAACTTTGCAAGCTTTCCTACGTGGTTTAAAAGATCCCATAGGATCCAGGATACGCTGTATGCGCCCTGAGACCATCGAAAAAGCCCTTGAATTTGTTCACGATGAAATGAATATAATTTATATGCAGGATAGAAATGACTCACATACTGACAGACGTAATAACCATCCTAAAAGTAACAATAATTTTAATTTACCCGGACCATCGCGTTCTTTTCACCCACCCGTAACTATGGGCCAAACGCAGTTTTGGCAGCAACGACCACAAAATATGTGGCAACCTAAACCTATGTTTAACTTAAATCAAAATCAAGGACCGTCGCGTACTCAACAAATTTTCCGTGCATTACCACCTAATTATAATCCACAGAGTAATGTCTTTAGAATTCCTAATAATTTTGCACAGAATAATCATAGTAATAATAATTTTAATAATTATAATAATAATAATTCGAATAAGCCCGTTCCTATGAGTGGAGTTAGTCACTTTACTACTAGGCCAGCACCCCCGAGAGGACATGACTGGACTAAACATGGAAATCCACCCCCATCAAATTATTTTAAATCCCGACAACTAAATTTAAATGAGTGCTATGACCAGACTTACTGTGAACCGTACATGTACTATGACTCTAATGAATATTATACAGAACCCGTTGATTATCCCTATGAATATTACTATGACCAACCCGCGTTACCAATGACTGATGACAATGCTTATGAAAATTCTGACAATCAAGACACTGAAAGCAATCAAAATTTTCGAAAAACTCCGAAATCAGACAAACCACGATAGAAATTAACTTACAGACTCAAAGACAGCTACCGTACATTCAAATTAAAAATCCTCCAATTAAACTTTTAATAGATACTGGAGCCAATCAATCGTTTATAAGTCCTAACGCAGTTAGTAGATATTTCCCTAATTTTCCCTGTAATTATGAGCCATTTGAAGTAACCAATGTACATGCTACAACCCGTAACGATTATTCTATTACCATACCATGCTTTTCAGAATTTAATGATAGTAACGACATAACTTTATTCATTTATAAATTCCATGATTATTTTGATGGATTAATCGGACTTGATTTATTAGATAAATGGGAAGCTAAAATTGATTTAAAAAATAGAAATTTAATTACCACCCTTGCTACTAACCCAATTTTAATGTATGACTCTAAAAGTTGTAATTTGTATGAAGATATAATTCCCGCTCAAAGTTCTAGAATAATTCGAGTACCTATAAATGTTCATGATGGAGATGCTATGGTTAACGAACAAATTGTGTGTCATTGCAAAATAGGAGATTGTATAACTAGTGTTAAAAATAATAGAGGATATATAGAAGTATTTAATGATAGCCCAAATGATATAATATTTTCTTTGAATCAACCTATTAGCGCAGAATCGTATAATGTAGAATGCAATAATTATAATACTTTAAGCAATAGAGCAAAAGCAGTTTTATCACGACTACGTACATCTCATCTTAATGCCGAAGAAGTTAAAAATATAGAAACCCTGTGTGCCCGTTATGCAGATGTGTTCTATCTTGAAGGTGAACCCCTTACATTTACGAATAAAATTAAACACAAAATTAGAACCACTGATGAATCCCCTGTACATGCTAAAAATTATCGTTATCCATACATTCACAGAGAAGAAGTTCGAAATCAAATTAATAAAATGTTAGATCAGAATATAATAAGACCTTCAGACTCTGCATGGAGCTCTCCTATATGGATAGTACCAAAGAAGGCTGATGCGTCTGGAAAAACTAAATGGCGTCTCGTAGTTGATTTCAGGAAACTAAATGAAAAAACTATCGATGACAAATATCCAATACCAAATATTACAGATGTTCTAGATAAATTAGGCCGATGTCAATATTTTACTACATTAGATTTAGCAAGCGGATTTTATCAGGTAGAAATGGATGAGGCAGATATTCACAAAACAGCATTTAACGTAGAAAACGGTCATTATGAATTTTTAAGAATGCCAATGGGACTTAAGAATTCTCCAGCTACTTTTCAAAGAGTAATGGACAACGTTCTTAAGGGCCTTCAGAATGAAATATGTTTAGTTTACCTTGACGATATAATAGTTTTCAGTACTTCCCTTCAGGAACATATGGTAAACCTTGAAAAAGTATTTCAGAGATTAAGAGAGTCAAACTTTAAAATACAAATGGATAAATCGGAATTTTTAAAATTAGAGACAGAGTTTTTAGGACACGTTATTAGTAGAGAAGGAGTTAAACCCAATCCCAACAAAATTAAAGCTATTGAAAATTACCCCATACCAAAAACCTCTACAGAAATTAAACGTTTTCTCGGATTGTTAGGATATTATAGAAAATTTATTCCAGATTTTGCCAGAATTACTAAGCCCATGACCCAATGTTTAAAGAAAGATAGTAAAATAACTTTAGATGAAAATTATATAAAATGTTTTAATCATTGTAAAACCCTTTTATTAAATGACCCCGTGCTACAATATCCGGACTTTTCAAAAGAATTTATTTTAACGACAGATGCATCTAATGTAGCAATAGGAGCAGTGTTATCCCAAGGTGTTATAGGTTCAGATAAACCCATTGCGTACGCATCCAGAACTTTAAATTCAAGTGAAATTAATTACAGTACCATAGAAAAGGAATTATTAGCAATAGTGTGGGCAACGAAGTATTTCAGACCGTATTTATTTGGCCGTAAATTTATAATTATCACCGATCACAAACCTTTGCAATGGATAATGAATTTAAAAGAGCCTAATTCTCGCTTAACGAGATGGCGCTTGAAGCTTAGCGAATATGATTTTAAAATAGTTTATAAGCAAGGAAAAGCTAACACTAATGCAGATGCTTTGTCACGCATTGAAATAAATGTTCATGAAGATCTAGGTTTAGAATTAGAATCTATTATAGCTCAAATGTCCCACGATAGTCGTACCGCAACAGCACCTGAAATAGCAGAATTATTAGATGATTCCAGAACACTTACCGCTCATACTTCTGAAGAGAATCCGATTTTAGAAATTCCAATTACAGATGAACCTTTGAATAAATTTAAAAGACAAATAATTTTTAGCTTAGTTGGCGATATTAAAAGAAAACCCATTTTAGCAAAACCTTTCGATACACATACTAGAATTTCTGTTCAATTATCCGAGTCAAACTTAGAAGAAGATGTAGTTAACGCTATAAAAGAATATGTCAGCCCTAATATTAAAACAGCTTTACTTTTTAATCCTCCTACAGCAATGTATACGGTAATCCCTATCTTACAAAGAATGTTTAAAAGTTCCGCTATGAATTTGGTAGCTGCAAAGAAAGAATTAGAAAATGTTAAGGAATATTTAAAGCAGCAGGAAATAATTAATAAGTACCATGACGGTAAAACAAACCATCGTGGTATAAACGAATGTTATCTCGCTCTTTCTAATAAGTATTATTGGCCCCATATGAGAGAACAAATTACAAGATTTATCAATGAATGTATAGTTTGCGGACAAGCTAAGTATGATAGAAACCCCATAAAACAGCAGTTCAAAGTAGTTCCACCAGCAAGTAGACCATTTGAATTAGTTCATTTAGATTTATTTACCGCTCAAAGTGAAAAGTTCCTTACCATAGTAGATTCCTTTTCAAAGTATGCTCAAGCTTATTATCTTAAAGATGGTACAGCCATTAGTGTAATTCAGGCCTTACTTCAATATAGTACCCACCATGGATTACCCATAACAATTATAACAGATAACGGACCCGAATTTTCTAATCAATTATTTAGTGAATTTATTAGGTTACACAAGATTCAACATCATAAAGTTGCACCGAATACTCCGAATGAAAATGGAATAGTTGAAAGATTTCATTCAACTATATTAGAACATTTACGTATACTTAGATTAGAGAAAAAACATGATTCTGTAGTTCTTTTAATGCCATATGCACTTTTAGGTTATAACAGTTCTATCCATAGCTTTACAAAATGCAAACCAATAGATTTAATAACAGGACATTTTGATCCTAGAGATCCTTTTAATGTAGACCTTACGTCACATCTTTTACAGCAATACATGATAGATCATAAAGAACGTTTAAAAGTAGCTTATTCTTTGATACAGGAAATGACCACTGAAACACGTAGAGAAATAATGGACAATAGAAATAAGAATAGAGAACCTGAAAAAGAATACCTTCCTGAACAACCAGTATTTGTTAAAAATCCTTTAGCATCCAGACAAAAATTAGCATCCAGATATACCCATGATAAAGTAATGGCTAATCTCCCAATCCATATTTATACTAAAAGGAAAAAATTACCTATTGCAAAATCCCGCCTCAAAAGAGTGCCTAAAAGCGCACAATTGTTACAGGACAATACTGACAATACTGACGACTCTACATCTAAGCCGAACCCAAGAAATTCAACTTGAGACACTTGACGACGGACCAGGACTCTTACCTTTCAAACTCGGACAGACCAGGATTATTCACCAGTATCATTCCTTTTTGCAGCATATAAACCTAGAAGACATAGATTCTAAAATTAATATTGTATATTCCCAGTTGCAAGATTTTCGCCCTCAGCTTAATAATAAAACCCTATCTTTATACGAACCACACTTAGAATATCTCTCACGCAAATTAAGTAAAATTTCAGAAATATTGCAAACGTTTAAAATTTCGCGTGTTAAAAGAGGTTTGATCAATGGATTAGGATCTATTATAAAAAGTATATCAGGTAATCTTGACTATACTGATGCAATTAAATATGAAAATGCTTTAAAAACTTTAAAAGAAAACGAATTTAAATTGGAATCAGAATATAATAATCACATAAGTTTAACTAGAGAATGGTTACAGCATCACACTAAAATATTAAATACAATTGTTGAAAATCAAGATAAAATTAATAAAACCCTTAGTCTTATTATGCAAAGCGATATTAATAGAGAAACTGAGTTAATAAAATATGCTCATTTATCTCAATATCTCTTAATTTTAGGTGATAATATAGATAGTCTAACAATCGAGTTAGTTAATTTAGGAAATATGTTAAATTTGAGTTATGCATCGAGCACAGCTCATTCAATTATTAATGTAGCTATGTTAAGAAGTATGATTTCTAAAATAAGAATTTTATATTCAAATGATTTTACTTTAGATATAGAATTAAGAGAATATTTTAGAGTTATGAAATTTGGTCATTATTATTTAGATAATCAGATAGTTTTAGTATATAAAATGCCGATTGTCCTTCCTAAGCCTTTTGACCTTTTCAAACTCTCTGCAGTTCCTAACCGAAATCATCAAATCCTTATACCCATATCACCCTATATAGCAATTCAGGAACGAGATTCTAGGTACATAGAAACTGAATGCTTAGAAACTAATTCGGAATATTATATCTGCGAAGAAAATCCTGCACATACCTTCAATAATCACGACGAATGTATCCACACTCTTATAACGAAGCAGCAGCTCTTGCCATCCTGTAAACTTACCTCTATATCCCAAGAAGCTGAAGCATTTGAGCAACTCGATCAAAAGCACTATGTTCTAAGTTTTCCAAAGTCAACTAAAATTCAAACATCCTGTGGAAAATTGCAGTATAAAACTCTTAATGGAAGTTATCTCGCTATTGTACCTCAAGGCTGTTCTATTAAAACTCCAGAATTCACTATATCAAATACAAATGATATTATAAAAGGACAACCTCTCAGAATCTCAGACATCGTACCTGTAAAAGAAAATCAACCCTCAGAACATATTTTAAATTTGAAATCTATAAATTTAGAAAAACTCCATAAGATCAATTCAGAAATTATGGCGCAACCACAAATTGATTTAAAAAACCATCAAGACTCATATATCTATCATACTACTATTCCCGTCTATTTGATACTAATCATCACTATCACTATCGGCATGACTATGTTCCTGTACCAGCATTATACGAAGTTGCAGCCATCAATGGAGCAGAGAAACATCCCGACTCCAAGAGAAGTAAGGGTTGATTCGTCCAACATCCCAGCAACGATTTTGGGAAAATAGTTGCTGATCTTCGGGGGGAGGTGTTATGCTACGGTACCCTAAGGAGATCGCCGATGCAGCACTTCAACCACGTCACGCGGCAGCGGCACGAGGCGCAGCGTCAGCAGTTCCTCAGTTTTCATTTATTTTGCATTGTGTTAGAAATGTACTTTATGTTCAATCGTTGAATGTAATAGTCGTCATTAGAATTAGTACTTTTTTATATTGTAATAATTAAATAATAAATTTATAATAAAATTTCGACTTTTTTTTGGAAGTCCGATTGCTGCACAACATTTTTCTTAAGTTGGCCCCCCTCACTAGAGATCTTCATTTTTGTCGCTCAAATTAATTAATTTTGATAAATTATCGTTTGTTCGACCACTATTGATGATTGTTCGATCATAAAAACAATTAAATCCTTAATTATTATTTATTTTAAATTCAATAAACAGCCATCACACTACGACTGCTCTGCGCATGCGTTTGTGGTGTCAGTCAGCTTACAATGGCCGTATTTACCGCTTTTTTTTAACGGCGGTTATAATAAATAATTGCGGTCTTAATAAATCACGCACGGAGGCTGGATAGATCTATCCAGCTTGAGTGAAATGAAATTAAATATTGACACTTCTAGTCGTGTGACCGGAGAGTTTAGTGCATTCGCTGAATCCTAGGGCTAGATCACACATTTCAGTATCATCCGAGAACTTTGTGTAGTATTCAATGGCTAAATTGAAATAGCTAGTGTTCTGAAGTTTCCTTGAGTCAAATAAATGTTAAATAAATTTGTAAAATGAAATCAATATTGCCATTCAATAAATATAAATTGAGTAATAATATTCAAAATGGAGCATTTTTTTATATTGACAGTTTTTCACATGTTATGCACAATATGTCGCTACGTCCCTCCATTATTAGAATCGCGTAGCGAACCAAACTCACAGGCATGACTTGCGTTTTCTAATTCCATTAGAAATTTTTCCAAGGATTCGTTCACACGTTGTTTCAACGTAAAGAATTTGTGCCGTGACATCGTCAAATTCTTTTTGAGTTCAAAATACTCGACGAATTTTGCTTTGAGTTCTTGGAATGTAGTAGTGCTTAGGTCCAAATTGAAGGAATTGTAGATGTTTAGACCTTTTTCTCCCATGGAATGCAGCATGATTGCAATTTTTCTCTTGTCTTCCGTTTTCTCCATACCCGATGCCAATAGGAATATCTCGAAAGACTGCGTCCATTTCTTGAAATTTTCAGCATTATTGTTGATAATTTCTGTAGAGATTTCAAGCTTCTACACTCCGTTTCCTGCCATTGTTAAGTTCCCGCACTCAGATTGTCTCGAATCTTCCGGAGTTTTCGATGTACCCTCTTTTGCGTTCATAATTTTCGTTTTCTTTTCAACTTTTTCTTCTGACACCATGTAGCGAGCTACGACCTCTTGATTTGTATGTCCTTCTTGTGCTTGAGTGGTGATGATAATAATACAGCAACAATTCTTATATTCTCCTTTATTGGTGCTTACCACAGATACGTATTACATATGAGATATGCCTAACATAAAATATACGTCTACACTATGTATAGCCTTTTGGCTAACTAAAATAAACTAACTAAATAGGCCTTACTTCATGACATCTGTCAATATATCATTGACAGTTACATCTTACTGTTGACATATGTAACATTAGGGATTTACGTATCCCACCGCTTCCACCAATATTAGAACGGACTTTTTAAAATACTTTTTAAAAAAGAAAATTTATTGAACTGGAAAAGATTCACAACACATATTTATTTTACTGGAATACACCATACATTAGGAGATAAGATATACGTCCGTGGTGGCCCGGGTCTAGCTCTGAACTGACTCGCAGCTCAAACCTACTAACTACTACTATTACTCCCGTCAGCAATTCTAGGAACAGATATAACAGAATGCACCCAAGAAAATGATCTTATTATCTTAAGTCTAGGTTATAACGATAAGAACCCATTTATCTTACTGTCGAATTTATGTAGCGCTTTAACGACACTTAGGTGCTTTGCACACGACGGGGCGGGGCGGGCCGGTCAATTTCGCCGCGAACGATAGCACAAAGGGAATCCTATATTACCAACGCACACAGAGGGCAAAAAGACCGCGCCGCAGGTGCCCAGCGGGTACTGGCGGCGCGGCATGCCCGCGGCTGCCCGCTGTGGGTCACACAAACCAGTTTATATGCAGTAACGCAGACGGCGGCGTGGGGCGGCTAGCTCAGTACGCACCACGCGCTTTTTAGTGATGGACGTCATCGATTTAGATGATTTAATTGCTGAAGTGCAGAAAAGATCGCCCATATATGATACATCGTTAAAAGAATATCACGACGTAAATGAAAAAAAGAAATTGTGGTACTAGAATGAACGTCCTGAACTGACTGCCTCCGCCAGTCGTGTGCCTTGATGCCATGACTTGCCTTGATTGCCCGTCGATGCCAGACATCGACGGGCAGACGCGGTCTTTATTGCTTCGCGGACAAAAAGCCCGCCCCGCCCCGTCGTCTGCAAAACGCCTTACAAATAATAATGTAATCGTGTTAAATATAAAGAATAAATTATAGTTTAAAAAAACTAACAAATCACGCTTTTATAGAAAATCTAACTAAAAAATAAAATTTAATAAATTTGGATTAAGAATAGTGTAAATGAAAAATAAATGTTTATTATTGTAAAAAAGCATAGGGTGCAGTGTCTTCACCTGTACGGTTGTTTATATGTAACTGACTCCAGTGGATTTGATTTTGATCCACTTCAAACAGTCAGATTTCGTTTTAAGGGATTTTTAAGATATTATCAAAGTGAAGATCCTTTTCATATCTGCCAATAACATGTTTATAACTATTGACACTATGCACCCCACGCTTTTTACAATAATATACATTTATTTTTCATTCACACTATTCTTAATCCAAATTTATTAATTTAATTTTTTTATTTTTTAGTTAGATTTTCTATACAAGCGTGATTTTTTAGTTTTTTTAAACTATATATTATTTTTTGCTTTTTAGTACGATTTTCCAAAGAGTAAGCCTTTTTAATTTTTAAAATTATTATTTTTTTAATTATTAAAATTAAATCGAATTATTGCATTGTCATTCGTCTTTGACAGGTGTACAAAGTTTGAATTAAATCTGATCGTTCAAAGTAGGACAAAATCGTGCCCAAAGGAGTTGGTTACAAACAAACAAAGAAGCAAACATACAGGTGAAACTAATAAAAGCGTTATAAAAATCCCTACCTAAACGTTAATTTAGTGAATTATCAAATTGAACAATTTACGAAAAATTATAAAATTGTCATTTCATAAAATCTTACACACATAATGACATCTCAAACGTTTACAAATACCGATATAATTTAATTTTAAAAATAAATATAGAAATTGAATACATCAATATTTACAAAATATCTAATTTTAAAAATAGACGTTCTGCAAATAACGTTATCAATAAGCAAAGCAAGGACATTAAAAATTCAATACCAGCTCTTACATTACAAAAAGATAGTAGAGGAATAATACCATTTAGCTTCCCACGTATCTCAAATAAAACTAACAAAATAGACATTACTAACAAAAAAATCACACAGGCCAAACAATTTTTTTCGTTAATCAATCAACACTTACACTAACATTACTACACCAAAATATACATTGTACAGGTGGTAGCGCCATCTAGGGGCATCGAACGCCACTATGAATGGCACCTTATAATATCGATAAATCAGTCTTCTACCCCCCCTCCCCCTTCCCCTCTCCGACGCTAACCGAAGAAATGCGAAGATGCGAAGAGGACATTATTACAAAAAGTCGTCGCGTGGAGTGCGTTGCGATGGCCGACCGCATGTGTATTTAGACTTTTCCGCTAATAATTACCGCCCACGAAAGTGAGATATATTTCTATAGAACGCGATAAGAATACTGGAAAGACTAAAGTGTTGTGAACAGAAGGAAGACGAGAACTCCAGCTGCAGACGCCCGCACAGAAGCTGGTTTGGTAAGCGTATCTTTCCTATCACCCTTCCACTTTCATTTAATTATTACTGCATATTAACCTGGCGACGCCAGATACCTCCTGAAATACAGTCCACAAAAATATCGAAGAGAAATTATTTGCTAATCGCCAGGCAAGGTGGCCCGCGCGGGCATTGTTTGGTCCATTCGAGCCGGACCACATTTGGTCCGGATCTTAATCTATTTCCATCACGGATTTATATCCAGATTTCATTTAATTTCCCTGTAAAATAGCTTCTAAAAGTGCCTAACTAGGCAGTGGTAATACATATTTACGCTTCTCTAAACCCATTACTTGGGAAACCGCCCCGCCGTGGGTAATACACGATATAACGTGGCTACCTACCTAAGATTCCTTATTGGAATTATTATTCGAACTATCATAGTTCTATTATAAAACCCTACCACTTCAAATGCTATTATACATATAATATGATTATTTAATAATATGGAAATAATAAAAAAAAAAAAAAAAATCTTTATTAAACACACAAGGGACATGACACAGCCAAATTTTAACAAAAAACAAGTAAATTATACACTAACGCACTATATCATTCAAAGAATACGAAAAGAGACAGTTTTAAAAACACAGCTGATTAAGGCTATGCAATGCCCACACCATGTGTTTAAAGGGATGCCACTCAGGCTTCGACCGCGGCAAGCCGTGGCGCCTGATCTTCCGTGACCCCCTTGTAAGTTCGCGATCTCACGACGGCACACAATCATAATTATTGAGTTACAAAAATAAAAAAGGTACAAAAAAATAAATAAAAATAAAACACAATGCATATATACATATAATAGTATAGATACGATACTAATTACATTGTTATTATCGCTTCAAGCTGTTTATGTCACGGCGCACATAGTCACCGCACACAATCAGTCAGTCGGCGCAGAGACGCGTTCAGCGCTCCTGCCTCGACACGGGCGGCACGACAACGACGCTCGATATAATATGCGGAGGTGTGATGCAGAAGATTAATAAGAAGATAGGATGATCCCCTAGTTGTGATAGTCAGCTGTTTATCTCCTGCCCACTGTAGTTTATTATAGAGATAGGTTGGTAATTTAAATTTTACTATCCCAAACAGCAGCGTGGCAAATTGCAGTTGCCTTCTATTATCCATTCTAAGCCAACGCGTTTCGTTAATGTAAGGGGATACATGAGCACGAGGAGGGACGTTATGACAAAATCTGGCACAAGAGTTCTGAACCTTTTGTATTAGTTTTTTTGACTTACATGACAAACAGGGGCCGACTACCACATCAGCGTAATTTAGTTTAGATAAGATTAGGGACTCACACAGTATAACACGTATGTTGACGGGCAGAACATTTCTAATTTTATACAGTACCTTTAGCCGGTAGAAACAATTGCTGACGGTTTTTATAACATGCTTCTCGAACTTCAATTTTTCGTCCATTAATACACCTAGATTACGAGCCTCGTCTACTCTTTCGATTAATTCTCCATCTACATATACTTTTGGTTGCGATGCTTTTATTTTTTGAATTTGTAGCCTTGTTCCCAATGTCATGTACTTAGTTTTCGCCGGGTTGAGAACAAGTGCATTGGCCTTAGCCCAATCTGAAATACCAGCCAGATCACTATTTAGCTTACTAACAGCCTCAATTATTTTATTTGGCCTGAAAGATATGTATAATTGTATGTCGTCCGCGTAGATATGGAATTTGCAGTATTTTATGATTCGTACAATATCAGCACAGTATAACGCGAAGGCCTCTGGTCCAATAACCGACCCCTGAGGTACTCCCCTACTTACATCACATGGGTCTGAACGTGACGATATTCCACTACAATCATCAATTATCTCCACAAGTTGGGTACGATTGTTTAAATAGCTTGAGAACCAATCGAAAGAATTTTGATCGAAACCATAATATTTCATTTTAGCTAGTAGTAAAGAGATGTTAATAGTATCAAACGCACGTGAAAAATCAAGTAGTACAAGTATAGTACCCTCGCCTGCATCTTGCGCAGCAAGAATATTATCTACTACGTCCATGAGCGCCGTGGTAGTGCTGTGACTTCTCCGAAATCCCGACTGAACCTCAGGCAAAATACGGTTTGTGTCTAGGTACTGAGTCATTTGGTTACAAACAACCTTCTCGAGAACCTTTGACGCACAAGCAAGAATGCTTATAGGTCTCAACTCCTTTAGTTCGCTAACATTTTCCTTTTTAGGAACGGGTTTAACCAAGGCTAGGCGCCAGGCTTCAGGGAAAACACCAGAGCTCATTGATTTATTGATTACTTGAGTTAAACTATTAAGACAAGCAGGATAACGACAGACTGTCTGTATCATATCAAGCGTAATGCAATCAGCACCCATAGCATTTGACTTAAACGAGTTTAGAATCTTTTGAACGTCATTACTACATACAGAGGTGAACGAGAAGGTAGAAGAGTTAAATCTATTCGATGTGAAGAAACTTAGGGAAGAAGGTGTAGAATTATCGCCTGGCATATCTAGAAAGTGTAAATTTATTAAAGTAGGATTTTTGAGATGTAACGGAAGAGAAAGGATTGTTTTACTATTGCTAATAGTTACATTCTCTTTAAGGCGGTTCCACATAAGTCGCGGCTGTTTGATATTGCAGTTTATGCACGATTGGAAATAAGCTGTTTTTTCTCTAGCCAGTGCCAGAGCCACTTCTCGCTTGAGGTTTTTATAAAACTCAATATGCGTTACATTTTTACTTTTGCGTGCTCGCCGATGAGCCTCATCTCTTCGCCGCATCATTAATTTAATGTTGTAAGTGATCCATGGGTGTTGTTTTTGTTTTATGTAAAAAGTTCTAACAGGTGCAAGCAAATCAAATACCCATAAAACACTACTATTAAATTCACGCACCATATCATTAATATCTGCCTGCTGTTGTATTGTAGACCAGTCTATAGTACCAACGGCTAATTCCAAATCATCTGCTTCGATATTTTTTATAGCTCTGTAGTGCATTATTTTTGGGGTAAACTTTTCTTTGCGTATGTTACTAGTGAAAGATAGAAATGCATGACTACTGAGATCCGGAATATAATCAACACAAACTTGAAATTGGTCTGCATTCGAACAGACCAAGTCAAGTAAGGTTTCCGTATCAGACGTAAAATGTGTAGGCTGAGTTGTATACTGTCGCAATTGATGCAAAGTTAAGAAATCCTCTAACAAAAGAAAAGAATTATTATTTACATGTAAATAGTTAATATTAAAATCTCCCATTAAATATATGTAGTCGTAAAAAGACAAGGTACTGATAGTGTCTGATAGGGCGTCAAGGAACACGTTGATTGACAGCCATGGAGGTCTATATGCCGTACCCACACAGATAATCCTTCCGTTAGCCTGAAAAGATAGCCACATCTGTTCTACGTTATTTGTCACTGGGTGCGTTAGGACACGTACCTTTAAAGTGTTTTTCAAATAGAAACCGACGCCGCCCCCGCGAGCTCGCACACTCACGGGTCTAGGTACGTGGACTAAGCGATAACCAGGGACCCGAGGCGCGCGGCCCTCCTCGCCAGAACGTAGCCAAGTTTCATTTATAGCTACGAGATCACAGTCATGAACATTCATAGCCACCAAGAAGTCATCATGTCTAGAACCAAGAGATCCAGGATTTAAGAATCCTAATTTAATATATTTTGTGTTTATCATTTTAGAAAGTCACTATATAGGTGGCATAATTGTATTAAGTGATAAAAATATATAAAGTTATAATAAATACGTTGTAGATTGTTTTTTAATAATAGGTATAAGGATTCGATAAGGAATAATTTAGTATATTTTACATTTTTAAGGATTGCGATTATGTTATAAATATGCGTGTATATAATATGTGAGTTATATATGTAACATATCAAAGAGTTACTTAATAATAAAGTAAGACTATGTGCCGTGTGACAGTAACATAATTTTAGTTCAGTTGTTGGTTTAGAAGGGTAAGGCATTGCATATTCGCAATAGTACCACAATGCTTTTTTAACTATAGTCATTAGGCGTAATTTAGTGATGCGTTGCAAAATATACAAAATATTAAAATTTAAATGTGGTAGCCTAGATAGTACATATATGTATGAGACTAGTGTATAACAATATAATAATAAGTCTAAGGACTTTGACCAACAGAGGATAGTCCAAAAACCCGTTTCAAGTCGCTCTCAGCTCGTATGCGGTGCACTACAGAACCTGGATCCCGCCTGGCAAAGATGGCCCCACCACGCGTCCAGATATATCGCCAGTTGTTACGTCGTCCCTCCTCCCGGGCTAGGTGGAATATAGTACGGTTCAATTTTGTTAGGCGCTCGTTTATATATATACGACGAGGCACTCCATCTACGACGCCTGATGTGTCGACGCCACGACGAACCCGCGCTGCCTTCAGGATATTGTCACATAATAATTTTCGTGAAAATCTGACGACAATGGGCCTGGAGTTCGGGCGGTCACTATCCTCAGCGCTGACTGCTACTTTTTCCCCGCCTTTCCGAACAGCACTCACAATATCATATTCGCCAATATCAACGCCTATCTTTTTGGCTACCAATCCAACCAGATGGACAACATTTTCCCCATTTTTTTCAGGCAGGCCCGATAATTGTACGTCGCATTGTAAACTCTGCTGATCTCGATCATTCACATCGAGCTTTAATCGCTCGATCACTTCAGTAACGTCCGGGCCCGCCTCGCAAGTGCATGTGTGCGCTTCGATCCTTTGCTCCACTGCAGCTAGGCGCGATTCAACTATGCCCACGCGATTATGAGTCTCCACGATAGTTGCGCTAAGTTTTGTGATTTCCTGCCTAACTGACACCATCTCTGACCGGAAATCACATATAACCTCCCTCAATAGTTTAATCTCCTCTGCTAGGGAGTTTGGAGAGTGAGATCCCATGGTGTTAAGTGGTGCGTCGACATATATATCCTGGGGGGAGTTTTGGCTTTCCAGTGAGGGAGACTCGGTGCCAAAGCCACTTAGCTATGCTTTTGGAGTCAGATACTTTGGCACAGTATCGATGGTATGTACCACTACATTTAATGCATTTAATGCTGTCATTAATTCTCAGAAATTTTGCACATTGGATGCACTTGAAATTAGGCATATTTATCAAGTTTGCAAATGCGATTTGTAAAAAAAAAAAAAAAAATACACTGTGGGTAGGTATGCTCTGAACAGCTGACTCTCACTATAAACCGATACTAATTTTCAATGTTTTATAGTTATTTTTCACTTTTTATGCAATGTACAAAATGTTACTAGGATAATTGTTCTACACCGATCAATAATATATATTTGTAAAACTTATAAAGCAAATCTTTTTATTTTTAAAATAAGATTATCACAGTGCCGTGTGAGATCGGCCAAACTTCCAAATAAAAAGATAATGTGTTGCTTTACAACTAAAGAAACAACATTTAATGCTAATATTTCACAATTTAAATAATATTTTATACAAATAATTCATAAGAAATTAAATATAAGTCTCATTCCCTTGACAGTCGACATTCATTGTCAAGTCTAAAAAACAATGAGGTTACATCTCCCCCTCCAGATCAGACTCCGACCGCTGCAGCTGTAGGAGCTGGAACCATCTTCGTAATGTGATAGAAATTTGATTCACACTTCTTGTGACCAGTGTCTACTCTGTATATAGAGTCAGATATCTTTTCCAAAACCTCAAAAGGCCCAATCTTTAATTCATCTAACTTTCTTCTATTAAGTTTATTTCCATTTTCAATATATACGAAATCACTAACTTTCTAATCTAGATCTGTCCTCTTTCTATCAAATTTTTGCTTATTGTATAAATGTGACTTCATAGAATTTTCAAATGCCAATTTTCTGTCCCTTTTTAAATCTTCAACTGTAGAATTTTCTTTTAATTCAGCTGGTAGAAGGGTGTAATTTTTGCCTTCCAGAAGATATTGAGGTGTAAACTTTGTAACAGTATGTTCTGTCTCATTATATCTTTTGATACATTCATGAGCAATAGTTGTCCAGGCTAAGTTAATGTTATTTTCATTTATCTTACATCTTATTTTATTTACAATAGTTTGGTTTAATCTCTCATTTAAACCATTTGAAAACGGCGCATTCACGGCAGTAAAAACTATAGTTATATTTTCTGTATCTAAAAACGATTTAAATTCTTTTGAATTTATACCTTTTTTTTTTTTAGGAGGGGAAATACGTTACGTATCCCCTGCCGCCCCCGGGGGAGGGCAGCAGGGGTATGTCGGACTCCCTCGGTGATGAAAAGCGCCGAGGTTCACCGACTAAAACCCCTCCATGCCTCCTTCTGCGCCTATGCGGGGTCATGGGAACTGCGTGATACTACTACCACGACCCCGCAGCGCTTGCCGCGTCCGGCCCTCTTCTTCGTGGCGGCTAATTCGTATGCCGCCGGCTGCCTCACCGAGAGCTCCCCGGGCATAGGGGAGCTTATCTCCTCGGGACCCATCTTGTGAGCGGCGATCCCCCGATCGCCGCTCACGGGTCTAGGCATCCAGCTCCATGGCGAAGGAGGATGGTTCCACCCTTGCGCCTTTGGCCTTGGGCTTTTGCCGAGCCGTCGAAGCCGGAGCCTTACTCTTCCTCTTGTTGGGGCGCGGTTTGGCTGTTATACAACCGCTGCTCCCCAACACGTGGTCTCGCTTCTCTTTATTTAGCGCCTCACACACGGGGCAATTGGGGGCCGCCGTGCACTCGGGCGCCTTATGTCCCGGCTTCCCACAGCGGAAGCAGCTCCCACTGAGGTCCACCGGGCACGAACACTTAACCGCCAAATGGCCGGTATCCAGACAACGGTAGCACCGCCTTGGCCTCGCGGCCAGCAGCGCTACCCGCGCCTGGACCCAGCCGACCTGCAGCCGCCCAGAGCTGATGAGCTTCTTAGCGGCCGCGGTTGGTACGCCGAGCTAAAGGCTTTTAACACCCCTGGGGCCCATCGCAATTCTGCCCGACCGAATGTCGGCGGCCGGGCAGCTACCATCTCTTGCGGCGGCCTCGACTATGTCTGCGGCCGTCGTCGAATCGTCCAGCCCGGTGACGAGAACTTCTGCTCTTTTCACCGGGCGGGCTACTCGCACTATATCATGGTCCAGGACCACCCTCATCTTATCGGCCAGGGCGTCCGCCTTCTGTTGGGCCCCCTCTCCAGATATCTGGAGGACCCGGGCGCCCGTTTCAGCCAGATGGAAGTCGACTTTTGTTATGCCGAGTTCCGCCAGGCTGATTTTCATCTTCGCCTCCTTCAGGATGGAGGCGTATGTCGCCCTCCCCTCCTCGAGCACCCCCTCCTTGAGGGTGAGGGTGATCGCCGCGGTTTTGGGGGGCCTCAGTCTCACTCTCTTTTTCTCCCTGGCCTTTTTGGCGGCACCCCTTCTCACCTTCTTCTTACCCTGCCCACGTGACCAGTCTGTGGTCCGCGGGGCGTCTGTTGCGGGTGGGGCGGTCGTGGACGCCCTCGCCTCTTCAGCCTCCTGTGCGGCCAAAGACTTCTTCTTCTTTCTTTTCCTGGGCGGTGTAGGAGCAGTGGGAGCCTGTGTAGGCGCCACCGTGTCCTCTGCCGCCCCTCTCCTTTCTTTGGCCGCTGCTCTCTTCGGCTCCGGCCGTTCCGTTCCCTTCGGCGCCTCGACGCTCGGCGCGGGTGCCGGGGCTGAGTATTCCCGGGCCCTGTCCGCTGCGAGCGGAGGCCTTCTTCGAGGCTCCGGCGGAAGACGCTCCTCTTTATGTTTGCTCTAGAGACCTCCGCCAACAGCTCACGTATGTCGCTATCCTTGGGGCGGGAGGCCTATTTGCGCAGCTCGTCGAGCTCCTGGCGCAATTGGGCCATTTGCTCTTCGAGGCGCTTGTTATGGGCCTCCAGCTTTGCCACCTCTTCTTTCGCGGTGCGACATCGTACCGCATTGAAGGCCGACGTGATGGTCACCACTGCCTCCTTTAGGTACCTTTGATAGGTACCTTTGAGGTTGGAGGACTTTGTGGCGACCATGACTTACGGGCTGTCCTGTCCGGGATTGCGGGCAGCCCCTCGGAGTCCAGCGACATGTTAGACACGCCGCTGGTGTCCAAGGGACAGTCCTCGCTGCCTACATCTGTAGAAGGAGGTTTAGGGTGGGTGCCAGGCATGCGTTCTAATAACACGCGCGGCAACCCCCCCGATTCCCTCCTTTGAGTCCTCTCCGGTAGCAGGGCCGTCTCCGATGCGGTAAGATGCACCGGTTTTGGTCCTGCTTGCGCCATCGCGCCTCCCTCTCCACTACTCGCAACTTGTGCCGCCCCCGTATACGTGCGGCAGACTTCCTCTTTCGAGGAAGTGTGGGATTCCCCGGCATTGCCGGGATTTGCGTTTCTCCATGTTGTCCATTCTCCGACACCCCGGGTCGCAACCTTTTTTCAAGTGTGAGGTCACCTATCGGAAGAGTTAAATAAAAGTGAAAGATAGCAAGAGAAAAAGAAAGATGGTGAAAAGATAGAAAAAACAAATAAAACTAAAGCAAAAACAAGAAATTTAAACTAAAAAGGTGGTGAAAGATAGAAGAGGAAAGAAAGATAGAGCCAGCCTTCAGCCGCGTGAGTACCTCATCCTGCAAAAGACGGGGTGGCGCACCCAAGCGTTGCCCAGGGGCACGAACGTGGACGCACTGGCAGACCCCTTTTGAATTTATACCTGGATATTGATCAGATAAAATAATGCCAACCTTATGTTCCTGTGTCACTTTCTGCAATAACTTTATAAAATCATTTGACTTTTGTGTTATCGAGGTCAAAATGTAAGCATATCTTGTAAAGTGATCCACTAAAATGTGTAAATATTTTTTTTTTGTAGATCGAGATCCACCAAATCCTCCAATAGTGTCTATTGACATTATTTCATAAGGACATGAAGCTGGTCCCAACTGAGACAATAACCCATAATTATTTTTACCTCTAGACTTATTTCTTATGCACACTTCACATGTGTCACACACATTCTTTATATTTCTCATCAAGTTATTTGCAGTATAAAATGAGCTTATTTTATTCCTTATCTGTTCTGCTCCTATGTGACAGTAGAGGTAATGAATATCTTTTTTTTCAATTTTTAATTTATTTTTATTTTGTCTTATGTATTCATTTCTTTGCTGATCACATTAAATAGCTTCTATTTTAACAAAATTTACAATTTTTAAATTATCATCATGATTAGAATCTGGTTCCAATACTGGATTTCTACTAAGATTATTAGCTTCCAAGTTATATTTACCCGGCGAATAAATAACTTCAAAATTGTATTGAGATAAATAATATGTAAGATCTCCTAGTTCTTCATCTGGTCGAGATTTAATATTCATTTTTTCTAAAGGCTTATGATCTGTAAAAACTATAAACTTTTTCCCTAATAATCAATGTTGCCAATACTTAACAGCCTCCTTTATAGCTAAACATTCTAAGTAAATAGCTTTTTTCTTTTTCTGAGTATCATTCAGTTTTCTTGAAAAATATGCACACGGCTTTTCCTCTCCATTAAGCTGTGGCTGTTTCATGACAGCGCCAATACCCAGTATGCTGGCGTCAGTATAAATATGTATTGGTAAATCAGGATCAAAAATAGTTAATATAGGCTTCTGGCACATTAAGTTTCTAATCAACTGAAAAGATTCTTCACACTTTTTTGACCAAACAAATTGTTGCCCTTTTCTCAATAAATTATGTAAAGGGTCTAAAATAATTGATATATTTGGTATGTATTTACCATAAAAATTGATTTTTCCTAAAAATTGACGTACGTTCTTATGCGTCTTTGGTACAGCAAAATCTTTTATTGCAATTAAATTGTCTTTTAAAGGAGTAATCGTGTTGTTCTTAATTATATGACCAAGGTACTTTACTAAATCTTGTGCAAAGTTACATTTTGAAAATTTTAATCTGAATCCTTCTTTTGCTATTGCTTCCAGTAGTAATGATAAATGTGTAATATGTTCTTGAAACGTTTTAAAAAAAATCAAAATGTCATTAATATAATTTACAGTAAAGTTCGATAGTTTGTGCTTCCTTATTATATTGCTTAATACTCTTTGAAAAATTGCTGGTGAAGTTTTTAATCCAAAGGGTAGGCAGGTCCAAAGAAAATGTCCATCTTGAGTTACAAAGGCTGTTTTATGTCTGTCTTAAATTTTGAGCGGGATTGACCAAAATGCCGAATTAACATCAAGTGTTGTAAAGTATTTACAATTTCGAGTTTTCACCACTAAGTCTTATATTAAGGGAAATGGTTGTGACTGTGGTATAACAATTTTATTTAAATCTCGGAAATCAATGCATAATCTGGATTTCCGTCCGTCTTCTTTTTTATATGCCAGAGTAACAGGTGCTGCAAAAGGACTATACGATTCTTCAATCAAATTTTCTTCCAATAATTTAGCCACCTGCATTTCTATCTCTTTTTTATCTTCTATACAACATCTATATGGTCTTTTAGCACAGTACTTATCGACCAATAAATCAATATGGGCTTCGTAATCTTTTACTCTACCAACATCGTACTTGCCTGTTGCGAAAAGTGATTTATGTTTTGATATAAGGTTATCAATCTCATTCCGTTGATACACATCAAGGTGATTCACCATAATAGTAAAGTATTTTTCCTCTAGATGTTCGTTAAAATTAATTACATATTCCTTGTTTGCTTTGTCAAAGTTTTTTGTAGAACAAAAAATGTATTTGTTTTATAATATGTCTTATTCTCCATAAACGGAATACTTTGTTTTATTTCTAAGTGTTCATCTTGAACAAGATGAAATTTTTTTATTATGTCTAATCCAATCAAAAAATCGTAATCGAAGTTTTCTTCGTCTACGACAAATACATTGACATTTCTCTCTATATCGAAAATCCTTATTTTGAGTGTTATCATACCAACACTTTTTTTAACGCCATTAATCGTCTTGAGATTCGCATTTATACCGTTCTTATTATTTTGACTACCTTTTAATGATAAAATTTTGGAATTAATTAAGGACACATTCGAGCCCGAATCATAGATCCCTATTATTTTTAAGGAGTCATTTAATTCAACTTCAATTTTGATTAATGGCGGGATATCAAGTTTTTTGGATCAATTTCATTTAATTCAACTTCTAACTCTGAATTGTTAACGTTTCTTATGGGGTATCTGTTTTCCCCTACTCCTCGTGGGTTTCTCGGATTTTTATTTTGTTTTTCTGATTCTTTGTCAGCATTCCTTCTTAAGTTGTTTTCAAAATTCTTTTGGTAACTAAATATTCTAGACCTCTTGTTTGGTTAAATAAATCTTGTTGTTCTTAAAATATTTCTGTCGATTTTATTTATCACAAACGTAGGTAGTCCCCTTGCAATAAAATCAATCAATGTACAAACATCAATTTTTTTTTGTTCACTTCCAATAAAAGTCTCTCCTTTTTCAAGGCATAGTCTAATAAATAACCTTGTCTGTATTGAAATAAAATTGCATACTTGACAGGTGACCAACCTTTGTTAGCATAAGTTTCACAGAAACATTCCTTCCATGTTTTCCATTCCGAATTAATTGTATATTTAATCATCATGGAGGTATATCAGTCTAGGTCCTCTAAAAATGCTCTTATAATCTCAATTTTCTTTGCATCTTCAACAATTGATAATCGTGAATATTCCTCTTCAAATCTATTCATCCATTGAGATGCATTAGATGTCCTCCTGTTAAACTTTTCCAATATAAATTTGTCTACTATATTTCTCGGTGGTTTATTTGAATCCATGCATTTATGTAATAATTCTGTCAAATACTCTTCCGAAATTCCTATATGCTGTGGTGCTCTTTCAATTTTTGAAGTTATTTCCTCTAAAAAATATCCATTAAAATGAATGTTTCCATCGTCATCTATATAGGTATCATGTATTTCTTGTGTCATTGTAATCCATACTTGTCTTCTCTCATGCATTTTCATCAATGTTTTTTTTTATATTATCATATACTTGCGTCTTAAGAATAGCATCATGTAATTTAGCCGGCTGAAGTTCTTGCGGAATCAAGTATATTCTTTTATCAGTATCTGTAATCGAAGTTAAGCAGATAATATTAGATTTTGGATCATCACTTGCCTTTACTACAAATTCAAATCTCAGTTTTTCCATTGTTCATAAGTTATAGCGAAAATTTTGTTTTATAATATGATTATTTAATAATATGGAAATAAAAGATAATGTGTTGCTTTACAACTAAAGAAACAACATTTAATGCTAATATTTCACAATTTAAATAATATTTTATACAAATAATTCATAAGAAATTAAATATAAGTCTCATTCCCTTGACAGTTGACATTCATTGTCAAGTCTAAAAAACAATGAGGTTACATACATATATTTCAAACCGCTTTAAAGTCGTTGCCTATAGGAATAAATAATTAAACCGCATATAACCGCATATATTCTTAGGTATTCTATTTGTAAATTATTAAATAGATACTTGGGTGTAACATAAATATCGCATAACCTATGTATATTATAAATACTTAGGTATATAATTCGAATAGTATTTTGAATATTATAATAGATCTAACTCAAAATGGCGGAGGATCCAGAGTTGGCCATTCTAGTTGCTAAACGTAATATTTTGTTCAAACGTGTTCAAAATATATATAAACGTTCGCAAACTGCCGAGTCATCCGAAGCTGATAAGGAATTATTCCTCAGTCAATGTATGACAATAGGTGATATTCGAATAGATTTTCATAACCTGTTAGATGCTTACAACGCGATGTTGCTTTCTATTAATCCGAAAACTCCGCCTAGTTTTCAAGCGTATACTTAATTCGAGGACCTATATTGCGTTATTAAACGCATTCAATCTCGTCTTGAAACTGTTGTACCCGAGGCTAAAACTGAGGTTTATACAACTGTTCGAACGCCAAGGTTGCCTGCGATTGAGATAATGTATTTTGATGATGACATACGAAATTGGCCACATTCTATGCCAGTTATAAATCAACGGTACATGATAATAGTTCGTTGACCAATGCCGACAAGTTATATTATTTAATAGGTAAGTTGGCGCCAAGGGCTCAATCAGTATTCGCTGGCGTCACCCCCAGCGCTGAAAATTATCAGTTAATATTTCAGTCGCTGGTAGACAGGTATCTATATACTCGTATCCTCGCGTCCACATATTTTAACCAAGCATTAAATTTAAAATTGAATGGTTCCGCATCTGTTTCGAATTTTCAGTCATTTATAAATAACTAGCTTTTTCCCGCGGCTCCGCCCGTGTAAATACAGTATCCCTCGGGAACACTACTTTTTCGGGATAAAAAGTAGCCTATGTTTTAATCCAGAGTCTAAACTACTACCATACCGAATTTCATAGAAATCCGTTCAGTAGTTTTTGCGTGAAAGAGTAACAAACATCCACGCTTTTACATTTATAATATTAGTAAGGATTTCGTAACGGCAGTTAATTCGCTTAAAAACTTAAATTTAGAAAATCTTTCCGATTTTATTTTATTACAACTCGCATTGAAAAAATTCGATACCGAAACTATTCGCGTCTTTGAAATGACGGTACGCAATAAGAAAATTTAGGAATTTTCCAGTGTTACACTGGACAGTTTTATCTCATTAATTAAAGATCAGTGTAGAATATTTAGAAATACGCAGCGTAGTTCATCTAGCTCGTCCAGTAATATTAATAAACAAAGGTTGATTAAACACCGAAATAATAAAACCGCGCCCAATCCGCAGTCTTATGTAGCATGTTCGGATTCTAGTAATAATAATTATAACCCACTCAGATGTATGTGCAATAATAACATTGTGCATGAACATCTTTACAAATGCCCCGCTTTCAATGATTTGGCCCCGTTGGCTCGTTTTAATTATATTAATGGAAATAAAGCTTGCGTTAATTGCTTAAGCATAAAACATAAATCGAACTCTTGTCTTATTAAGTCGAAATGCCGCGTTTGTGACCGACGACATCATACGCTGATTACGCTCGCACGTAAACAAGCGATAAGAAATTCTAGGCAGAAAACTTACCCCGCGCGCGCTCGTTATACAATGCGCGACTCGGCCAAACGAACAATTTTATTAGCTACCGCCCAGGTTATTGTTTACGATGTAAATGACAAACCCATAGTCGTGCGATGCTTACTGGACAGCGCTTCACAAAGTAGTTTCATTACGTCGGAATGTTATAATCGTCTAGGGCTTTTGAATAAATTCAAAAATACTAATTTGTTAGTTAAAGGAATTGGGGGTTCGGAAAAATCATGTAAGGGTTCCGTGGATAATGTCGTATACTCGCGCTTAAATAAAAATATTAGTTTTAATATTTCTCCGCTTATCGTGGAACGTATTACCGAACGCTAACGTAGACATGTCTTTGTTAACGCACCTGAAAGCCCTCCCGCTAGCAGATACTGACTTTTCGCGCCCGGGTGATTTGGATATTCTGATTGGGGCTTCAGTATTCCCGCATTTGCTATTACCTAATATAGTACGTAGTTATCAAGATGATTTACCTCCCGCTAACGGTGTTTGGATTTGTGATTATGGGTTCTGTACCTAAGTCGCATGCGTCTCATTATACTACACATTGTTGCTCAGTGCTTCAAGAAAATAATATTAACTCTCTCGTCCAGCGATTTTGGGAGCTTGAGGAATTGACGGCACCGCCCACGATGAGCCATAAGGATCTCGAGTGTGAAGAGCATTTCCGCGCTACCACTGTTCGCGACGACAGTGGTAGGTATGTTGTCGCGTTGCCGTTTCAAGGTGACCCTTACTCATTAGGCGATTCGTACGCTACCGCTCTTCGACGCTTTCATTGTTTGGAAACTAAATATGCGTGCCGCTTATAATGACGTCATGCGCGATTATATAAATAAAGGTTTTTTGAGCCCAGTTGAAATTAAGAAGGACAATAATTCGGTTCCTTCATATTATATTACGCATCATGGCGTATTTCGCGAAGATAAGACCTCCTCGAAACTACGCGTAGTTTTAGATGCTAGTTGTCGGACTACATCGGGTCAGTCTATCTGTACGATGCAAATCGTACATCAAGCATTTTTAAGTTTAAGCCGTCAGCGGTTTGTGACACGCGCATGATTAATTAATTATTAAATATAATTCAGTACGTTCAGATCTATCAAGGCGATCGTGCGTGCTCCAACACGTTTGATCATATCAAGGATCAATAAATCAGTTTATTTTTATTATTCGTAACTCTAGTTTCATTTCATCTCTATCAAGTAAAAGTGTGTAGAGTCAATCAAGGACGCTACATACTTTATGGTCCTTCGATAAATAATAAGGGCTTCGCGAGTGAATAACACAATAGTGTGACATTTCGTGAAGTGATAAGTGGACATTGGATTGCAGTGCATTTTTATCAAGTAATTTATACAAGTAGTTGTTAAAGATGGAAGATCTTCTATCAATTCAGCAGCAATTGGTTGGAGCTATTGAGCAGCTCTACTCCAATTTCAAGAAATATGGGCCGGAACGCAAGACCGGTGACTACATCAGGAGGAGACTGGAAACACTGGACCAATATTGGCAGGAGTTTCAAAACAACCACTTCAAGCTATGTGGTTATAGTGACAGGTCGCATGATTATTTTGTGACCGACCAGTTCGAGACAACCAAGGAGCGCTATGGGCACGTCAGGTCGGTCATCGTGAACTATCAAGCACGGGACGCCAAGCCGAGTACCTTGCTGCTGCGGCCGGCGACCCCGCTTGGTGGTGCAGCGACCCCGCAGCCTCCCGCACGCACTGCGTCTCCGGCAGCAAGGGCAGACGGCGCGCAAGAGGGAGAAATAAATCAGGTGACTTTCAGGGCTCAGGGCGTCAACAGCAGGACAGACGAGTTGCTTAAAAAGCAAGAGAGCAACTGCAGGGCTCTTCAGAGAAAGGTAACTAGTGTTAACTTAGATACGGAGTTAGAAAAATAGGAGTTTGACGATCTACTAAAAATGTTACAATCTCGTTGGTCGGTGATTGATGCTTTACATCTTGAAATAGATAGTGAACTAGAGGGTAAAAATCAAGAATATGATGCGGCTTTTTATAATTATGAGCAAATGTTTGAGGATATAAAAAGGGCTATTAACAAAAAAATAAGGTCTAATTGACATAGGGAGAAGTCAACGCCGCAGATGGAGTTGCCTACTTTTAGCGGAAGTTTTCAGCAGTGGACGTCATTCAAGGACTTATTCACTGAAACTATCCACACCAACGTATCTCTATCAGGTGCGCAGAAGATGCAGTTTTTAAAGGGTAAGCTCCGAGGTGAAGCTGAGCGTTTAGTTCAACACCTACAAATTAGCTCAAATAATTACATCACCTGCTGGGAGATACTCAATAATAGATACAACAATAGAAAACTTATTTTTACGACGCACATCAATACTTTGATGAATATTCCAGTGTCGCAGCAAGCATCGTTCGGACATATCAAGAGAATCCACGATACATCATTGGAATCATTAAATGCTGTGAAAAACCTAGGTGTAGACATAAGTTCATGGGATCCTTTACTCGTTCATATTCTAAGCCAAAAACTAGACACCGACACATACAACGAGTACGTATCATCATTAAAACAACCGAGGGAATTACCTACTTTAAAAGATTTCTTAAATTTCCTTGAAACAAAATTTACAGCTCTTGAGACTTCACGGAAAAAGCAAGAAAATCCGATTGCAAAGTCAAGTTTTAAAAATACATATAATTTTAGTAATAATTTAACTGTAGAAAATCGATTCAATTACAAGAAACCAACATATTTTTCGCAATCAAAGGTATCAAGTAGCCGAGTCAATAAACCTGCATATCCGGTAAAAACATCGTGTTATTATTGTTCAAACCGCGGACACGGCTTATATTATTGCGCAAAATTTTTAGAACTACCTAATCATTTGAAGCGAAAATTAATAATAGACAAAAATTTATGTAAAAATTGTCTTTATGCTCATGAAGGTAAATGTTGTTATTCTGAATCACGTTGTGAAGAATGCAACGGCAACCATAATTCAATATTGCACGATGCATTTTGTAATAATTCATTTACGTCAAAAAATGCAGAGTTGAAGATTTCGAAACCGGAGGTTGGAAATACACATGTTTCCGTAGAGGGCAAGGACCCCGAAATCCTGTTGGCAACAGCCATGGTGCAGGTACAGGCTTGGGATGGTACTTACCATAACATTAGGGCATTATTAGATCAGGGGTCCGAAACTACACTCATATCAGAGAGAGTAGCTCACATTATAGCCTTACCGCGCAGACATTGCAAGGGGACTATAACAGGAATAGGTGAAAAGGAGAGTAATTGTAAGGGAATCATTAAAATCAAGTGTAAGTCGAATCAAGAAGACTTCTTCTTCGAAACAGATGCTTATATCATGCAAACTTTAATCAAGAATCTGCCCTCCTACAGTTTTCCTAAACCAGAGTGGCCCGCATTAGAAAATTTACCTTTAGCAGATCCTTTCTTCAATGTGAGAAGACCGGTTGATATTTTACTTGGAGTGGATGTTTTTAGCAACTTACTGTTAGATGGAATTTATAAGGCTGGACCGAATCTGCCAATGGCGCAAAAAACGCGCTGAGGTTGGATTTTAAGCGGTTGTGTTAAAAAGAGTTTTAAATTTAATATTATTGTGCATGATTTCAACGACATCTGTCAATTTTGGGAGTCAGAAGATATTTCAGAGACATCTTCTATGTCATTGGCCGACCAACAGGTCGTAGATTTTTACAACAAAACTACATTACGTCAGGCGGATGGCAAGTATCAAGTACGCCTCCCCCTTAAAAAAGAAATAGAATATAAGTTAGGCCAATCAAAATCAAAAGCTATTGCGCAGTTTAAGCAGTTGGAAAGAAAGTTTGATAGACATATAAATATAGCACGAGAATATAAATTATTTATTAATGAATACAAACAGTTAGGACATATGATACAATCGAATAACTTCGACTCATCAGATTATTACTTACCGCATCATTGTGTTATTCGAAATGAATCAACTACAACTAAATTGCGAGTGGTTTTTAATGCCTCAGCGCCTTCTAGTACTGGTTTGAGCCTGAATGATTTAATGCAAAGAGGTCCTAATTTGCAGCAAGATCTGCAGAGTCTTCTCATCAAGTGGAGACAATTTAGATACGGTTTTACATCCGATGTTGAGAAAATGTTCAGGGTCGTTTGGTTACATCCAGATGACCAAAAATATCAAAAGATCATATGGAGAGAATCCCTTCGACAAAATAAACATTTTTCAATTAACGGCAGTTACGTACGGCACCAAGGCCGCGCCGTTCCTGGCGATGATGACTCTTCGACGTTTAGCTCAAGATGAGAGACAGAATTATCAAGACAGTTCTGCGTCAAAAGTGATTGAGTCAGCATTCTACATGGATGATTTAGTTTACGGAAGTCATTCTGCCGAATCAGCAAAGCATTTGATACAGGATATTATTTCTATTTTAAAGTCCGGCGGCTTTAATTTACGTAAATGGAAGGCGAATAATCAATATATAATTCCAACTAATAATAGTAATACAGAACAAATTAATTATGTCTTTAAAAACACGGAGTCATCAAAAACATTGGGACTTAGTTGGAACCCACAGCAAGATCAATTTACATTTACATCGAAATTAGACTTTACGAGTAAAAATCCTACAAAACGTAATTTGCTTTCCAATATTTCAAAATTGTTTGACCCACTAGGCTGGCTTTCTCCAATTTCAACTAAAATAAAACTATTGTTTCAACAAGTATGGCATTTGCAATTAAAATGGGACGAACCTTTACCGGAAAATGTACATAAAAAGTGGGAAAGCATGAAGACTGATTTAGACAATATAAATCATTTTTATATGCCTAGGTAGTTAGGAATAACAGAAAATAATGTCATCGAACTCCATGGGTTTTCAGACGCATCAACAAAATGTTACGCTTGTGTTGTTTATTGCAAGGTTATAACACTTGAACAGACGTCTGTAACCATGATAGCAGGAAAATCAAGATTAGTACCTGTAAATAATAAACTTACCTTGCCTAAATTGGAGTTATGCGGTGCTCTATTACTCACAAAACTATTATCTAAAATCAAAAGTTGTCTTGAGAGTTATCAAATTAATTATTACTGCTGGGTCGATTCTATGGTAGTCTTAGGATGGATCAACGGTGTTCCTGAGCGCTGGAAGCCATTTGTGGCTAACAGAGTAAAGCAGATTATCGAAGTTGTGCCGCCCAGCAGCTGGAGTTACGTCAAGTCGGAGGAGAACCCGGCAGACTGTGCTAGTCGTGGTTTAACATTATAACACAACAAAAAGATCATAAACTATGGTGGAAAGGGCCGACTTGGCTAAAAACGCTTAACACTAAAAATCTATGTAATATTCAAACAACATTTTTCACGGATCAAGAAGTGAAAAGAACCGAAAAATTAGTGGCTTCTGTAACACAAAATCAAGACGAAAACATAATAAAATCATTACTTTTTAAATACAGCTCGCTAAGGAAGATTACGAGAATTTTAGCATGGGTATATAGATTTATAAACAATAAACGTGAAACAAAGAAATACTTTACGTTGAGTGAAATAAAGCAAGCCAACATAAAAATCATTCAACAGTGTCAGCAAGAATATTTTATTGAAGAATTACAAGATATTGAGAAAGGAAAACATGTTGCATCAAAAAGCAAGATTTGCATGCTCAACCCTATTCTCGATCAGGATCAAGTTTTAAGAGTGGGGGGGCGACTTAAACACGCTAATATTAATCTAAACATGAAACATCCCATTATCATACCGAAAAATAGTCGTCTATCAGAATTAATTATCGACCAATATCAGGAACTTACCTATCACGGTGGCGCTAAGCTTACATCGGGGATCATTCGACAAAAATATTGGTTAGTAGGGGGACTCAAAGTCACGAAAAAGCGTATTTACCAATGTGTTAAGTGCAGAAAGCATAGTCCCAGCCGACACTATCAAATAATGGGCGATTTGCCTACAGTAAGGGTGAATCCATTCATCCATCAATCGCGGCCATTCTACCACACAGGGGTAGATTATACCGGTCACGTGTTCTAACAACAAAAGGCTACGTGGCTGTATTTGTCTGCATGGTGACTAAAGCTATAAACTTGGATTTGGTGTAAGATTTGACAACATCGTCATTTTTAGCTGCTTTGCGCCGAATGACAGCTAGACGAGGAGTGCCAAAAAATATGTACAGCGATCAAGGTACAACCTTCATCGGAGCAAACAAGGTTCTACAGGAAGAATATCAACAGATATTTAGTACCTTCGAAAACACAGAATTTATCAACGAAGTAAGGCGAATGGGTATCAAGTGGCATTTTAATGCTCCTTCTTGGCCCTCAGCAGTTGGTCTATGGGAAGCTTCGGTCAAAAGTCTTAAATATCATATGAAGCGGGTGATAGGCGAACAACGACTTACTTTTGAGGAATACTCAACATTACTCTCTCAGCTCGCAGCTTGTATTAATCAGAGACCTTTATGTGCAATGACCGAGGACCAAGACGACTTAAATTGCCTCAAACCAGCACATTTTCTAACTAGCGGCCCTCATTTAGCATTTTACAATACTGCGACGGACTTACGTACCTACTCGTTGGCACCAAACACAAAGATTGTTCGATGATATCTGGAAAAAATGGCGCTTAGAATATCTTACGCAATTATCAGTACGCAGCAGGTGGAGGCAACCACAAGAGAACATCAAGGTTAACGACATATTTCTCATTCGAGACACTAATTTGCCGGCCGGAAGGTGGCCACTCGGCCGCGTCCTGCAGCTACACACGGGAAGTGACGGTTTCGTAAGGGTCGTTACGCTAAAAACAAAAGGCGGTATCATGAAATGACCGGTAGTTAAACTGTCAATACTACCAGTCAATTATCAAGAATCAAATGTAAAACAGAATGATCATATAAAGCAAGTATATCACATTACTCAACCTATCAAGAAAAATACCTATTCCTTTTCTAAATTGGTATTTACAATTTTACTTTTTATAATGACCTTTATATCGAGCTCGGAAGGCTTATTTAATATTACACCGCTTCAAAATCAAAGTTTGTACTTCGACAAGGTGACAAACATGGCTCTCATCAAAGACGAGTGGCGCCTAGTCGTCTACTACGACATGAGTCCCTACTGGGAGGGCTCATTAACAGTTAGCAAGTACTTAGATTATTTACAAAACATGTGTGATAGTAAACAAGACCATTCACAATGTGCAGCGATCATGTTACAACTACACCACGGCTACGAACAATTAAGTTATTATAATAATGTTATGATGAACAAGCAAACTTCGCGCACGTGACGAGGACTGATAAACGGAGTCGGTAATATAGCAAATTCTTTATTCGGAATTCTGGATAGTAATTTCGCTGAAAAATATGAACAAGACATACAACTCATCAAGCATAATCAAGATCATCTCGCCGCACTCTGGAAGAACCAGACCTCCATCGTCGAAGCCGAATTTAATATTTTGAAACGTACGGAGAACGTCATGAACAAGCAGCATAAGCTTATCAATCTACGATTAAATCAGGTAGAACAACAATTAAACGCCGCAAAGAAGGAAAGCTTTGAAAATAACGATTTTATTCTCTCTGCAATAGTAGCCAACAATATATTAGCTCATCTCAAGGGCATGCAGAGTACCCTATTAGACACTATGACTAACATCTACAACGGCCAACTCAGTTTACACCTCTTGAAACCTGATCAACTACGCCAAGAGCTAAATACTATTTCAGGGAAAATATCAAAAGATCTATCACTACCTTTTGAGAATATCAGTTTACCTAATATTTAAAATTTACTAAAAGTTAAGGCTAGAATATCAACTGAATATTTATTATTTGAAACTAAAATACCTCTAATTCACCGAGATACCTATGAAATTCATAAAATCATTGCCGTACCACGTTTACTAAATAACATGATGATTAATATCAAATCCGTATCTAGTTACCTAGCGATTAACCTTAAGAAAGACGCTCTGTTGCCCATGTCTGAAAGTGATTTAAAATCGTGTCTGCAGCAAGAATCAGGCACTCTTTTATGTAGGAGCAGGTCTCCGGTGTACGCCTTGAAGGACGACGAGAGTCTCTGTGAAAAGGATGCACCCACCGGAAGATGCAGAATTTTTCAAGAACCGTGCCGGTCACAGTGGCATGAGTTAAATCAAGTCAATACATACTTTTATTTTTATTGTCAGCAACGAAATGTAAAAATACTATGCGATGATCAAGTTTCATCGTTGCAGTTATTGCACTCCGGTTTATTGACAACTGATTCATCTGCAGAAGAAAATAGAGGAGATGAAGCAGAATGTTCCGCTGTACGACAGCATCAGTAGCCACGACATTCATCATTATACTGCAACGTACATTATCGTTGTCGTGGGTATTGTTGGGACAGCTGTTTGGGGAGCGAGCAGGATCCGGCGCAAGCGGTCGGCGCAGGCGGCGGAGCGCGATGCGCGGGCGGCGCCGGCCTCCCCGGTGGTGGCGAGGCGGCAGCCGCCCTCCTCCTCCACGGCGGTTAGTGATAATCAGTGTGTGTGTAGTGCAACTAGTGCAAGTGATAAGTACGTTACTAAGGTTCCTCGGTATACGAGTTATACAAACCTCGATAGTTATAGTGTTCCGTGTAAACAAGACGTTAAGCGTGTATCGTATTCTATTGTAGCTATGCAAAACAAAGGCACGTCACCGAACTTTCGCTCTGTATACGTAGTCGGTGACGATAGTGTTAAGTTTAATTCTATTTAGATCATCAATTTGTATTTACTTACTAACAAGTTTAGGTTAAGAATAAAATGTTATCACCTTATATCATCTCATCACTATTAACATTTCTACTCTTTTCGGTGTGGGAGCATGTACGATGCAAATCGTATATGAAGCATTTTTAAGTTTAAGCCGTCAGCGGTTTGTGACACGCGCATAATTAATTAATTATTAAATATAATTCAGTACGTTCAGATCTATCAAGGCGATCGCGCGTGCTCCCACACCGGGTCATTTGATCATATCAAGGATCAATAAATCAGTTTATTTTTATTATTCGTAACTCTAGTTTCATTTCATCTCTATCAAGTAAAAGTGTGTAGAATCAATCAAGGACGCTACACTATCAATGATATTTTACATACCGGCCCAAATCTACAGGGTAATTTATTTAACATAATAATAAATTTTCCTCTTTTTAAAATTGCTCTGTCAGCTGATTATCGCCAAATGTTCCTTAATATTGGTGTTCGCGAATCTCACCGTAGATTTCAGCGGATTCTTTATCGCTTTAATAACAGTGAACCGTTAACGGTGTATCAGTTCAATCGAGTTTGTTTTGGACTCTGCTCCAGTCCTTATCACGCGTTACGAGTTGTCCGGCAATTGATCGCTGACGAGGGAGAGATCTTTCCCGCTGCCGCCTCAGTTATTTTTCCCGTTACCGCTACTATCGCGCTATCGCTACCGCGCCCGCTATCGCTACCGCTACTGAGCGCGCTCCCGCTACCGCTATCGCGCGCGCTCCCGCTGTCGCTACCACGCCCGCTACCGCTACCGGGCGCGCTTCTGCTGTCGCTACCGCGCCCGCTATCGCTATCGCACCCGCTCCCGCTACGGATGACATTGTTTGTAGCGTCATCGACGCTCCGCTCGCAGTTTTGCTTTGTGAAAAGCTTATTCAGCTTTTCAAGCGAGGCCAATTTGACCTTGTCAAATGGACAAGTAACTCGCAATGCGTTCTAGAACGAATATCTGAGTCGCATAAGGCTTCTACAGACATTTAGTTTGAGAAGTCTTTGCCGCATAAGGTTCTTGGCTTACGCTGAGACAGAGCCTGTAATAGTTTTCGGTTCGACGTCGCGACACCTGATGGTAAGTGCACTAAACGCACTATATTGTCCACAGTGGCTCGACTATGGGACATAATGGGTTTCGTGGTGGGAACCATTTTGTACGCCAAGCTCTTAATAAAAGAGCTTTGGCTATCTAAGAGCGAGTGGGATGACGCACCATCCGATCACATAGTCGCAGCTTGAAAGCAGTTTTGCGTTGAGCTTCTCCTACTTTTAACTTACTCCTACTTCCAACCAAATTAATATACCGCGTCAGCTAGGATTGATCGATGGTTGCACTGTCAACTTAATAGGTTTCGCTGATGCTAGTGAACGCGCTTACGGAGGAGTCGTGTATGTACAGGTCGGTATTGGTTCTAACTACGCAGTTCAGCTGGTTTGTGCTAAGTCTAGAGTTTCGCCGGTTAAAACTATTTCGGTTGCGAGGCTGGAATTGTGCACGGCCCTCCTGTTGTCTCAACTACTTCGCAGAATTCAAGACACAGTTTCGTCTCACTATCCCATTAAGGGAATATACGCGTTTACGGACTCCAAGGTGGCCCGCTCTTGGATTCGTTCCTCTCCACACCGCTGGCATAACTTTGTCGCAAACCGCGTTACTAAGGTAATTGAACTCATCGCCCCCGCTTGTTTTAATCACGTCGCAGGTACTGAAAATCCTGCCGATCGCCTGTCTAGCGGGATTACTCCTGGTAAGCTTCTAGATCATTCATTGTGGCATCATGGACCAACCTGGATTTCCCATGATCCGTCGGAGTGGCCCATTGAACCCTTTGACTACGATACGGAGAACGAAGATGGACCCGAGCGGAAATCTATGTCTCACCCCGTAGTCATGGAAATTGTTGAATCCAATATGCACACTAGCACTACGCATGTCGTCGTGGTCTAAATTACTACGCGCCATCGTTTATTTTTATAGGTTTCTTAGGTTATTACCTAACGGGACTTTTATTTCAAGTTCCGATCTTGAATTTGCGGAGCATAGATTTTTGCGAGCCGTACAGACGGCTTACTTTAGTAATGACATTGAAAATTTGAAAAATAATAAATCTTGTTCTCCCGCGCTTCTTAAACTTAAGCCGCTCTTTGATCAGCACGGCGTAATACGCGTTGGTGGTTGTCTGTCGAATTCAGACGAACCGTACAACTATAAGCATCCTTATCTTCTACCGCGTCATGATCATGTAGTGGATTTTCTTGTTGATTTTTATCACAAGAAGCATTTCCATGCTGGTCCAGAGTTGCTTATGTCCATACTTCGGCATAAATATTGGATCTTTGCTGCGCGGCAAATAATTCGCCACAGGATACGTAAATGTAACACTTGTTTTAAATTTCGCCCACGCCCGATATTTCCTCTTATGGCCGACCTTCCTTGTCAGCGCGTTAATCAAGTGGACAAAGCGTTTACACATACTGGTTGTGATTACGCAGGACCACTCCAATACACCCCAGTTCGCGGTCGAGGTGTTAAAGGTCGTAAGGCCTGGTTATGTATTTTTACGTGTATGGCAATGCGCGCTACGCATATCGAAGTTGCGACGGATTTGAGCACGGTGTCATTTCTGGCTGCCCTAAAACGATTTATATCGCGGCGCGGTCCAGTACAGTGCTTATACACGGATAACAGCACTTGTTTCGTGGGTGCAAATTCATATCTACGCGACCTTTATAATTTCCTAAATAAGGAGTACCGCACGCATCTGCAGGAAGAGCTTTCCACTAATCGTATTGATTGGAAGTTTATTCCACCGGCTTCACCACATTTTGGGGGATGTTGGGAGAGCATGGTTAAGGTAATTAAAACGCATCTCTTCAAGGTTATAGGGCAACAAATTCTTTCTTACGAAGAGCTTTTAACTGTCCTTGCTCAAGTTGAAGCATTAATTAATTCGCGTCTGCTCACTGCATTAAGTAGCGATCCCGCGGAACCGTCAGCGTTAACTCCTGCACATTTAATGATAATTAAAGTAGACTCATCTAGTTTACTCCAGAGACATACGTTGTTAGATAAGCTTGTACAATCTTGCTGGCAACTTTGGCGTTCAGTGGGTATGTTGGTGATTATTAACAACGATAATTCGCCAACACTTTCGTGGCCATTAGGCATCGTTGAGAGATTACATACCTCTAAAGACGGTACAACCCGCGTTGTTACCGTGAAAACCGCAAAGGGAAGTTACGTGCGCCCTGTCGTACGTCTCTGCCCACTGCCAACGCAGTGAGATTTAGCTAAGGCTGGATCTCCTTTAGTTTAGGCATCTAGATAATAAGATTATTTGTTACTACTTCGCTTTAGTTAATTAATAATACCGCTGTCTTAGTCTATGTATAGGTTATACGATAATGGATACACCTAACATAGCTTAATTATTATTATTTTATATTCTTTAAAGGCAACCCTTTAAGGCCGGGGGGAAATGGTACCGCTATCTAGGGGCATCGAACACCACTATGAATGGCACCTTATAATATCGATAAAGCAGTATTCTACCCCCCTCCCCCTTCCCCTCTCCGACGCTAACCGAAGAAATGCGAAGACGCGAAGAGGACATTATTACAAAAAGTCGTCGCGTGGAGTGCGTTGCGATGGCCGACCGCATATGTATTTAGACTTTTCCGCTAATAATTACCGCCCACGAAAGTGAGATATATTCCTATAGAACGCGATAAGAATACTGGAAAGACTAAAGTGTTGTGAACAGAAGGAAGACGAGAACTCGAGCTGCAGACGCCCACACAGAAGCTGGTTTGGTAAGCGTATCTTTCCTATCACCGTTCCACTTTAATTTAATTATTACTGCATATTAACCTGGCGACGCCAGATACCTCCTGAAATACAGTCCACAAAAATATCGAAGAGAAATTATTCGCTAATCGCCAGGCAAGGTGGCCCGCGCGGCCACAAGGTTTCCTAGGTAAATTAGACAGGAAATGTTTATAAAACAAGGATCTGAACCTAGTCATGTTGGGCTCTGGCCACCCAAAGCTTAGAATTATAACTTAGGTAAGCACTTTAAGGATCCCAGAGGTATCCATTACGTTAGAATAAGGGAATAATAATAGGAATAATAATAATAATAGGGATCGTTAGAATAAGTTGTGAGATCTTCGGGGCATTCGTGGAGAGCATACAACTCTGCTCAGTCGTGTCATAGTTAAGTCTTAATTGTAATTAACCTTAAGCTTAACTTTAATTCTTTTTTATTATTTTTTAAAAAAGTATTTACCGCTCCCCAAACGTTTGACTGCCGCAGCCGGAGCGGATTTTACCGTAAAAAGTACGACCTTCAAAGTTAGGACGGCATAGGGAAAATCCGGAACCATCAAATAAATTTTGTCAAAGTGAGCAGCGGGAATCGAAAGCGATGATTGCAGCGGCGGGTTGGTGAGTACAACTTTTCACCTTACTTTCCTTTCGTTATTTTCGGAATCGAACCTTTGTTACGGGTGAAATTAAAAATTAAAATAAAAGAAGATCTCCGTGACAATAATATATATATTTAAAAAAAAATAGGGGTCGTGGGCAGAAAGCCGTACGGTCTGATCTAGCCTCTTGGTGTCAAGGTGGTGGTAAGGGGCTTTAAACCACGTGGGAACTTAGCTTAAAATCCAGGTGTCTAGCACGTGGCAGATGCGAGATAGGGCTCCAACTTCTGGAAGCTTCTCCGTCACCGCTGCGTCCGTTCGTCGTAGATAGATCGTCTCAAAAAATAAATCCCCGTCCAATGTCTATCAGCACTCAGAACTCCAGCTAGTATAAGTCCTTTTTAGACGGTACCTCGAGTCCTGTAGTTGGCGGAGTTTGTGCCCCAAATCAAGTTCCTGCAAATATTCACGGTAATGTGTCGGTAGGAGTCCGGTCCCACAGCCATGCGATTTCAACCCCAAACGATCAAAAATCACGGGCTGTGTGACCATTACAAAGAAGGTAGGCAAAAAAAAAAAAGATAAGATGACATTTAGGACAACCAATATGATACAAACATCCTAACATTTTAATAGTGCTAGATTGGAAAGATGAAACTACAGATGATAGCACATGGTATGGCTAATCAAATAATTGACAACTAATTTACCAAGATGATAGTTTACATGATAGAGTAATGCGTTTTAATACAAGCATGATTTTCCAAACATTCACAACACAGATACTTAAAATACTCACCGTGGAACACGGGATTAAAATATAATAATTATAACGACTACATCTTTAGTCTTAGCGAAAATTGAATTCGAAAAGGAAATTTCATTCGAAGAAGTGCCATATATATACCTTTTCTTCCTCTTTTTTAAACTTTTGACAACTATAAACTAAAGCGTAAAGATAAAAAATCCAGAAATCAAAATAAAAAGACATTATATCAATAATCAATATTTATGTAATATAATATTACAAATTTACATTTATTAGATAAAAAGAATTCGAAATTGCAGAAATATCTTGATGAAGTTACAGGTGATAAAGCAAAAATAGCAAGGCAAAAGGATAGTGAAAACGATGAAATTATATCAATTGGTTCCGATAGCGATAGCAAAACCCTAACTATCTCTGATACATCTAAAACTATTAAGGTTAGCCCTAGGAAATTAGATCAATTAGAACAGTACCCCATACCATCCATATCCAGTCACACAGATACTATACATTCTGATATAGAGATGGATAGTGCTGGAATACCAATTTTAAAATAAGCAATAGATACAAAACCAAACCAAAATTTAGTCTTCTCGTGGTTTAAAAATGAATTATGTGTTAAAAACTTATCTACCCCTAAACGCAAAATATTGGAAGTATAGCTTCAAAATAGCGAATTAGTTAAAGATTTTCTAAAAGAATATATCCGTCCGAAAATTAAATACTTTATCTACTTTGAAAATATGGAACATAGGTCAGATTTTGCCAATACCATAATTAAATTATTTAAAAAGGATACAATTAATCTGATAGAGTGTACAGAAAGAGTAATTTTTATAGATGATGAAAATGAGCAAAAGGCTATAATAAATAAATATCATGAAAGCAAGACGTGCCATCTTGGTATCAAAGAAACTACAGTTAGGATAAAGCGCAACTATTTTTGGGATAATTTTCAAGAAACCGTAACAGCTATAATAAATGTTTGTGAACTTTGTAAGAAGATGAATTACGATAGGAAACCACTTAAACCCTTAATACAGTTAACTCAAACACAAGAGGCACCTTTTCAAGAATTTTTTATAGATTTATTCAGTATTGAAGGAAAATATTACCTTACTATTATAGATGCTTTTAGTAAACTAGGGCAAGCAATTGAAATTAGTAATCACTCCACACCTGAGGTAGTGCGCGCTTTAATTAAATATTTTTCATTTTATGGCATACCGAAAAAAAATTCAAGTGACCCAGGTACCGAGTTTAACAATACATTAATGCGAGAATTAGCCGACATGTACAAAATAGAGCTTCATATTTCTACGCCAAATAATCCAAACTCTACAGGAGTGATAGAAAGGTTTCACTCCACATTAATAGAAATATATAGATTGGCTAAGCATGAGCAAAAATTTACAGATGCTGCTTCTGTTATGACATACGCTATAATGGCTTACAATAATACAATCCATAGTGTTACTAAGCACACACCATTCGAAGTAGTTTTTGGGCACACTGATTCCAATAGAACATTTGACGTAGATTTTAATAAATACTATGTGCAACAATTACTCTAAGACCATGCAAAAAGAACAAAATATTTGTATTAATATATTTCAAGTAAATTATTAGACTAAGGAAAAAGAAAGATCAAAAAAAGGTGGTGAAAAGGAAATTGAATTTGAGACAGGAGATTCTATTTATGCCAAGGCAGTAAATACTAGGAAGAGTAAGGATAAGCCGTTATATCAAAAAGCAAAAGTTTGTGGTATAATAGAAATAAACGTAGTTCCAATTCAAGTAGGAAATAGAAACACAAAAGCTCCTATTAAAAATATAAAACGGCCTCCACAGGTGGTGCGTCGTAGTCCTGGCGATGATGCAGGAAAATCAGGCTCTTCAAGTTAAGAATATAGAAGAAAATTCGGGGCTTCTACCACTTAAAATAGGGAATGCATACATGCAAACAGATAAGTGGGTTATTATTAAGAGATTAGATTTAGAAAGAATAGCAGATAATTTAGTATATTATATAAATAGTTATAACGAATTCAGTATGTTAATAAATACAAGTAAGCCGTATCCTAATGAATTTAGTAATATAAAAGATCAAGTAGAGTATATTCGTGATTCGACAATAAATAAGATGAAGCAAATTTTCCCCTTACAAAAATTCAAACGCGGACTTTTAAATCCCCTTGGATCCGTCATTAAATCGATTGGTGGCAATTTACACCATGAAGATGCACTTCGTTATGACAGTCTTATTGAAAATTTATATAAAAAAAAAATCTATACAAAATAAGATCACCTTCATTGCCAAAAGTATTGTTCACCATATTAATAGCACTGAGGTACTGTATAACAATTCTTTAATTTTTAATGAGCGTCTTAAGAGGATAGAAAGAATGTTAAAAGAAATTAATACTAAAGAAAATAATTCAATTTGTTCTACTTATGTTTTAGGTATGTATACTACTTTTTTAAACAGTTTTCGCATTTTATATGTTACTATTAATGAAATAGAAACCGCTCTAGCATTAAGTAAGGTTGATGTATTACATCAATGTATAATTAATTCCACAGAATCGTTTCAAATATTGTCACAAGTCGAAAAGGTTCATAATTTAGTTTATCCTGTATCCATGAACAATTTAGTTAAAATAGAAAGAACTATTACTGTTAAAGCTTTTATTAAAGGAAACCAGATCACGTTCATATTGGAGGTTCCACTCAATAGTAATGATACTTACGATTTTTATTTACGATAGATACGATTTTGAGCAAAAAAATAAAACATATATCATTATTCCTGAATACCCTTTCCTTATGGTGAAAAGTTTATCACTAATATCGCCTTGCCAGCAAATCTCGGAGAATTATCAGTACCTGTGCACCGAAAAGGAAATAGTTCCCTATGTCTCTACAACGTGTGCGGAGCAGATGATGGAGTAAAGTAAAGATACGTCTCTTTGTATACCAAGGGCTGTACAAATAGAAGACTTAAAGTTACAAAAACTTCCCTCGTTCCGATATATTATGTATTCCAGAAATAAGATTGTAATTTCTGAAAAGTGTGGAAACGAAATAAACAAGACGCCTGTAATTGGTACTTATATTATAAAAATAGAAACCGGATGCGAAATTATTATTGGGGAAATTCATCTGCGCAGCGAGCATCATGCCTTAAGAGAAACAAATTATCAGATAATGCCACAACTACATTTCCCTAAACCAAAGAATGAAATTTCTGAGAACCTGCCATTGGATATAAAAGGAGTTAACCTGGATGATCTGAAACACCTGTCAACGATAATCAAATCGCAAAAGTTCAGTGATAGTGATGAAGTGCAAATAATAAAAGTCAATAGTGTCAGTGTTGCAACCCTTATATTATATGTTTGTGTTTCTGTGTATCCCTAGCGTTATATAAATTTAGAAATAAGTTAATTTTACTTAAAAATCGAAACCCTCAGAACTCAGGAAATTCGTCTGATGGTTTCGAACTTAAGGGGGGAGGAGTCATGATGGGCTCTGGCCACCCAAAGCTTAGAATTATAACTTAGGTAAGCACTTTAAGGATCCCAGAGGTATCATTACGAGGGATCGTTAGAATAAGTTGTGAGGTCGTGGTGAGCATACAACTCTGCTCAGACGTGTCATAGTTAAGTCTAAATTGTAATTAACCTTAAGTTTAATAATTGTGTGCATATATAAGACCCAAAACTACGAAACTTATGCTAAAGATTCTCAATTCTTCCTTACACTTTTTTTTTCTAATTAATAATTATTCCTTGATAAAAAAATACAGTAACAGAAACATTATTCTTTGTGGGGACTGGAACTTTAACCTTTTAAAAAATGACAAATACTCTAGAGATCTTATTTCTTTATTGTCAAACTATAATTTGAAAAAACCACATAACTAAACCAACAAGAAACACATCATGCATAGACCTAATAATTAGTAACATAGCATTGGCCACAGGCGACACACATTATTTATTATTGTCAGATCATGAAACAGCGCAAACTCTAAAATTTGAGACTATCCAAAACTGTACACATTCCAATATGGTCCTTAAGTTCTGGTTTGAAAAAAAACGTGCGTTAACGTTCTCTGACGTAATGTATGAAAATGATACACAAAAATCGTTTAACACCTTTCATGATACGCTGACACTCTTCTATGACTTGTGCTTTCCTATCATAACAGTAAAAAATTGTAATAAGCCAATAAAAAACCAGTGGTTATCAAAAGGTATAAAAGATGTTGTATTATAAAACGAAATTTATACATAAAATATAAGATGTCAAAAACAAATATACTTAAAAGCAAATATCGTAATTATTCTAAAATTCTAAAAAAATGCATACAAAAATCACAAGAAATTGACAAAACAAAATGTATACAAAAATCTAATAATAAATGTAAAGCATCATGGGAAGTAATAAAACGGACGATCACAAATAAAAACTTAGCAACAGAGATAAAAACAATTATCGGAAAAAACAATAAACCTTGTACAGAAGCCCTAGACATAACTGAAGAATTTAATAACTATTTTATAGAACAATCTAAAAACATAACGCTCAAAATGACATTAATAATACCAGACAAAGTGACTAGATAATAATAATATAATAAATAATAATAATACCATATCGATGGAAAACAGTAAGGGCGTCACCCGGGCCTACTCAACTTTACACCAGAGCCAAAAAACAAAAAATAAAAGTGAAATTAAATCATATCTTTTTAACGGTAAAACGTGGGAACATAATTTTTATACCATTACTTTAAAATAAAAACCTGTATTAAGTGGAATACAAGCCAATAACTTCCTATTGCTAAAAATAATGTTATTAAAGTTACAGCTATTGTATACGAAAATAGCAGACCTCAAAAATGGCGCATCTTGACACGATAATTTAGTACTGAACCATAAAATTATAAGATTTCGCTGACCTCTAAATGGTCGTAACTAGTGTTCGTTTTAATTTACTCTCAGGACCGGGGTGTAACCACTTTAATAATGCATAAAATGGTTAGAAAATTAGTTGTAATTTAACCTCTTGTAATTTTACCTCTAGACACCCAATGACCTAAATAAAATATCGTAAGCTTTTCTGAACGTAAATTTATTGAACTTTTAAAAAATAACACAATATCTTAAATGGTATTTTTAATTGGCCCAATTTGTTGAAAACTGACTTCAATAGGTACTACATAATTATTATATTAGGCAGGGTACCTGCTATAGGTAAAGTAAACCTTAAAAAACAATAGCAAAATAACATACAATATCAACTTAATAACTAATTACTCCTTATCTCGTCTCTAGGAGTTGTATGTACAAAACAACAATGTCTAGGGATGTTATTATGGTTTGACTAACAGGTTTTTTACTACTTTTTGGGACTACTTTTTGGGACACGCACAACTCAAGTTCTTGCCCGTTTGGGAGATGAATAAGAATCATAATTGTTGTTATCTCTATACATACAATGTTAAAATCAATAATAGTCTGGCATTAATCACTATAATTTGTATGTTAACTGAAATAACAACAAAAACACATAATATAGGTTATCAAATATCCATAATTTTGACTTCAGGATTATTCTTTTCATTAGACAATCATTTGAAAATTAGTAGGGAAAAATATAAGGGAATACGTAAAGCATAGTCAAAGATAAGTCTAGTACAACATTACACAACAGGATATACATTCATAAAATCATTAAGTTATAAAATCAAACCAACTACAATAAAACGAATACAGACTAAGCTGTTCATTCTAGCCAAACAAGAAATAATTAGTTTACCTGTAATCCGATTAAAGTAAATGTTTGTCTATAAAAACAATGGTTGTTATATTGTAGTGTATAATATAATATTTATGACAAAATTCAATTGTTAATCTTAACCTGCCCTAAAATTTCAAACGTTATCCTCTTCATCTGTATCTGGTAGGTAGTCGACTGTCTTACTATTATACTTAAGACATAAATACTCATTAGCGTATGCTGCTGGTATGACTTTTTTTGTAAGTTTTTTGAGGTCTGTATACTTTTGTACGGATATTGGCAGTTTATTTGGGAAAAGGTTATCTTTGGGTGATAGTTCTTCTTGGAATGTACCAAGAGTAATTTCTGTATATTCAGCCTCAGCTGACATTGAACGTTTTACAAGCATTTTATTGAGGTTCTTTTTTTTTTAAATTGCAACGCTAATGGTTGAAATCATGAGCTTCTGTGTTTTTTTTAATGTCTTATTTGTGATATCCTCGAATCCCTTAAATTGCTTTCCTTCCATCAACGCCACTTTGTATGGAAACGGGATTTTTCGTGATAGGGCAATAACAGTGGGCTTGATCGATCGCTCAATAACAGCATGCATGCTGTCGATGGGCATATCAGTATGACCGGGAACTAGATAGTTAATTTTTGGATAACATCTAAATTTTGACTATTTGCTAATGCATAACGCAGCATACTCAATACTGTTTTGTTTTTATTTTGACCATAGCACGAGTCTGCATATAAGAGAAGAGTTTTGACGTAGCCTCTACTGTCTACTTATTTAATGTAGTTTAACAGATTCGTAGCATTTTTGGCAAACCTTTCGCCTTCCTTCGCCCTCATTGATAAAATATGTGTAGGTAAATTTGCGTCTCGATCCTTCTGGCTCATTAACAGTACTAGATTTAGTATAGTTCTTTTCAGTTATCTGAGCTATCCAATCCCTTCGCCTTTGTGTACTTTCAAGTTTCCAAAAATGAGTAAATAATCTATGACGACGTTCCTCGCTTATTGTACCACGATTACCACATTTAGTGTTAGCACAAGGATTTGGTTTCATTGCTTTCTCTGCGACTATGACCCCTTGCTATTTGTATGACAGTTTCCTAAGTTTTTGTTTCTTTTATTTTCTTTTCTTATTTGAGCTTTTGGTTTCTTTTTTTATGCGCTTATGATACTTTTAAATTGCTTTTTCTTCTTTTTTTTTCTTAGGTTTTTCATCTGATTCGTCTGACGCAGAGGTATTCCAGCCATCTAACTCTTCTGAAGTAAAAGCTTCATTTAGTGGTAGAGTATCGCGATCTTCTTCTTCTAAAACGAAATCTAAATTCGTCAAATGATGGTTTTGTAGCGAGGTCTCGCTTAACCTCTCTCTTTACTCTTAACTCTTTTGGGTTGTCATAAGTCATAAGATTGTACGTTGCTGGTTCCAGGTCGAGAATATAGAGATCGAGGTGCGCTGGCAGCTCGGCAGGTAGAGTGTTCACCACTTGTTCCAGGTCGAGGAGATGGAGATCGGGGTACGCTGGCAGCTCGGTAGATAGAGGGTTCACCACTTGTTCCAGGTCGAGGAGATGGAGTTCGGGGTACGCTGGCAGCTCGGTAGGTAGAGGGTTCACCACTTGTTCCAGGTCGAGGAGATGAAGATCGGGGTACGCTGGCAGCTCGGTAGGTAGAGGGTTCACCACTTGTTCCAGGTCGAGGAGATGGAGATCGGGGTACGCTGGCAGCTCGGTAGATAGAGGGTTCACCACTTGTTCCGGGTCGAGGAGATGGAGTTCGGGGTACGCTGGCAGCTCGGTAGGTAGAGGGTTCACCACTTGTTCCAGGTCGAGGAGATGAAGATCGGGGTACGCTGGCAGCTCGGTAGGTAGAGGGTTCACCACTTTTTCCAGGTCGAGGAGATGGAGATCGGGGTACGCTGGCAGGTCGGTAGGTAGAGGGTTCACCACTTGTTCCAGGTCGAGGAGATGGAGACCAGGCTACACTGGCAGCTCGGTAAGTACCAGTCTTTATGCTGGTTCCAGATCGAGGAGATGGAGATCGGGGTACGTTGGCAGCTCGGTAAATACCAAGTTCGTTGTTGGTTCCAAGTAGAGATGGAAATCGAGGTACGCTGGCAGCTCGGTAACTACCAGCTTCGATGTTGGTTCCAAGACGAGAAGATGGAGTTCTGGGTACGCGGTCAGCTCGATAAGTACCAGGTTCGCTGCTGGTTCCAGGTCGAGGAGATGGAGTTCGGGGTACGCTGGTATTTTCCGGTAAGTGGTCAACAGACACACTGATTAAGAGAGTCGGATTATTATTATCATTCACATTCTGGTATTTATGTAAATCAATTAGCTTATTAAAGTTAATGCTGCTTAACTCATGTTCAATTTCACTTGAACCCAATTCTTCCATTTGGCTAGGCATGTAAGCCAACTTTAAGGGTGTCAACTTTTTTAGCACTTTCTTTGTTTCCGTAATATATAAATTTGGACTGCGAAATGTCGGTGTTAAGGAATGAACGTTACTTTTTCTCAGGTGAGGAGTCAATGGCAAGCATGCTAGGCAATCACTATTCTTAGAACCAGAATATTGGAACTTCGAATCGTATTTACTACTATCATATTTTCTTTCTGTATTCTTCGTTTTCTTAACCAGTTTTCCATCTCTATAAATTTGTTCGCTCAAAACAATAACTTTATTATTATTTTCCTCGTCATTTTTATAGGTTTCAGATCATCTATCCATTTTCTTCGGTTGACCATCTAAAAAGAAAGATGAATTGAAACTTAGAAAGGTACCTATTTTTGTTAAATCTTATAAGCTAGCAACTGTTTACTAAATACTATTTTATAATAACTATGGGTATTCTGGATTCATACTTATGTGGACTAAACTCGTAGTTGTCATTTTCACAATTACAGTAGTACTAAAGAAATCCAAAATTACAACGCATACCTACCCGCAGAATTCGATTTATTTACAATCATTATTTTTCGAGTTTAGCTCAGGAATACATAATACAATATGTATCCCGGAACTTATTACTAGGTAATTAAATCTTTATATCTCTAATTCTATAACATACCTTGTTTAGAGAAGTTATACACTGCAAAGTTTTCGAACACGATTTCGTTCACTACGGCGAAACCGTCACAACCTTTCAACGTGGCGTCCGCGCAGCGACTGAGGTAAGTTGCCTGGGGCGTAAGTAAGATAAACCGGAATATTCCACAAATGACGGGACCTATGACTCGTATTAACTACATAAAGTACAAAATATTGATGCGAGTAATAGGGTTTTATCATGGATTGGGTTCATTTTAACCATGCATGAAATTGTAATATCTTAGAAGTCTTTATTTGTCCTTAGAAAAATATAAACCGTTAACATTTTGTAAGGAAGGAAGTATAAAAATTGATTCCCGCAAAAAGATCGTAACATTTGTGGCGCATTGAAACAAGAACGGCGTAAATATTTTTTAATTAAAAACACAAACTTCTTCAAGTCGTATCTCCAAAAAGTATAAATACGCAGTTTTGTGGGCAGTTACACCAAAAAAAATCGTCATATTTTTCAAAATGCCGTCTTCTTTTTAAATTTTATGTCGTCGTAGAGCAGCCACACCCAGATCAATCGACGCAGAAAAAAAGCTGATTATTACCTTATACGTAGTCTAGTTACGATGTTCTAACGGGATACGCCCTTACTGTTTTCCATCGTCGATATTCCTAAGACCAGTGACAAGTGAGGACGTTTATAAAATTATAGTTTCTTTAAAAATACAAATTCTACTGGCTATGATGACATCGATACAAAAATATTGAAGAAATGTGCTGGATACTTAACTAAACCTATATCTCATAATAAATATATATATTACATATTTAATAATAGAAGAATTAACCTTTCATGTTAATTATTTAGAACTAAAAGCAGCTTTTCTAAGTTCAAAACTGTTGGCAAAAAATTTAAAAGACTGCTATCTTATTGAGATGTGATAACACTACCGCTATAAGTTACATTAATAGAATGGGTGGAATACAATCTCCCATTTGAATGACATAATTAACGAAATTTGGAAGTGGTGTGAGAACCGAAATTTATGGTTGTATGTATGTACGTGTCATACGTAAATACAAAAGACAATATACATAGAAGCGGATCAAGAGTCACGTAATAAAAATTTGGATACAGAATTAGAAATTTCAAATAGTACTTTTCAGTATATATCACAGGTTTTCGGTAAACCACATGTTGATCTTTTCGCTTCTCGCGCTAATGCTAAGTGTGGAAAGTATATATCATGGAAACAGGATCCAGACTCTTTTGCCGTGGATGCCTTTACTATAAATTGGAATAAATATTTCTTTAATGCCTTTCCTCCGTTTACGTTAATTCTAAAATGCTTAAGAAAGATTAGATCCGAAGAAGCCGAAGGTATTTTAGTATTTTCGTACTGGACTTCTCAACCGTGGTTTCCATGATTACAAACTATGCGTATTTCAAAAATTATTTACTTAGACCCCAATAAGCATATAATAAACTTTTCTTATAGAGAGAGACAACAGTTCAACTTTACCCTGGCTGCCGTGAAGCTCTCCGGGAATCTTTCATCCAAAGGGGAACCCCTAAAGCCGCGTTGCACATAATGATGTCTTCTCTCGCTAATAGTACCATACAACAGTACAATAGCACATACAAGTTATGGTGACAATTTTGTAATGATTTCAATTTAAATCCGCATAGTAGTTTTTCTGATTCAGTTATTTTAATTTTTCTAAACAATCAATTTGAACATGGTGTAGCATATGGTTTACTTAACACGCATAGATCTGCGCTGGCCCTATTGCTAAATCAGGATCTAGGATCTAATAATTTAATTAAAATTTTTTTAAAGGGATTTACAGGTTGAGACCTACATTACCTAAATATGTAGCTACATGGGACCCTCAAAAAGTTTTGGATCATATAGCCCAATGGAAACCTCATGATACTTTATGTCTCGAAAAATTTACTAAAAAAGTCACTATACTATTAGCTTTGTGTACTGCTCACAGAGCACAAACATTATCTTACATTAAGATAAGTAACATTATATTTAAGAACAATAGTATAAAGATAATTATTTCAGATATAGGAAAGATATCTGCGACCGGTCGGGATGAACCGTTGCTGACTCTTCCCTACTTTTTAGAAAATAGGGACGTATGTCCAGCTATAACGGCTCTCGAAGCTTATATCGAGCGAACCAAAAGCTTAAGGTCGCACCGGAACATAGACAATTTACTGTTGACCTTGCGAGCGCCTCACCGAGCGGCGACGAGCCTGACGATCGCGCGGTGGGTCAAGTAGGTACTGACCGATAGCGGGGTGGACGTGGCAGTGTTTAGGACACACAGCGCGCGCCACGCTGCCACCTCCGCCGCCAGCCGCGCGGGCGTCTCGCTCGACATTATCAGAAAGACCGACGGTTGGACACCGGCCTCGAATACTTTTGCAAAATTTTATAATAAGCAGATTTTAGACGATAATAATTTCGCAACAGCAGTTTGTTCTCAAAATATATCCTAATGCCTATCGGCAAGGGTTTATTGTCGATTCCAAGGAGAATTCAGTAAATACGTAAGTATATACCTAATGTAGAATTACTTATATTTAATTTTTGTGTATCGAAGAAAATAAACTTTTTGTTTCACAATATTTATATCTTGTAGGTGTCATGGCGATGCCTAGTCAGGATAGAACCTGTTTTTTTTATCGATTATGAGTATCGATACTTTAACTCTAAGGCGTGCGTATGAATGACGAACGAGAAATACTACATGTTATTAAGATTTTTTAAGAGAGTCATATGAGTCTCTTTATTCGAAGATATAAAAACTGATCAATCTTCACTTGGAAGTTCGTTTGATCATGTATTATGCTTGTCGGCGCAGGCGTCCTCCACTCAGATATTATTATTTGCGCAAGTCTACTATAATCATAGTATTATTATATCATTTGGCTTAGTCGAGGTGACTTCCTTAACTACAATCACGAAGTCCGAAGGAGGGAAAGAGATTGACACATTTGGTCGCCTGACCACGCGGTTACTCCCATATATTTTATTCTTTGAGAACTTCGTAATCGAATGCACCTGCTGTTGTTTATGCCCACATGCCCAATGCTACTCATCGAACTACTCTTGACAACCCATGAATGTTATTAAATAAAAGTTATTAAATAAAATGTCTCGTCAGAATATATTATTTAATAATATATAAAGAAATATTATAATTATAATATTTCTTTATTATTATTATTACTTAAAGTTTCAAAGTTTAGTAAAGTTTCGTGTTTTAAGTGTAAAAGTGATTCTATATGTTGCAAAATGGATTGTGATAATTTCAGTTATCCTATAAATAAATTTTATTAAAATAACTGGAGTTTTAATAAAAATGAACAAGTTAAATGTCACAAGGCAAGTCTAGTGTTGCTGAAGGTAAGATAAATAAACGCAGTCAAACCAGAGTCTCTCCGAAATGCTTGTACTCGTATTCTAATTTCGCAATGATTTTATTTTAGTGATGAAATTAAATTATTGAAGAAAGGAATTCAGTTACCTAAAACTTGTAAATTGAAATAGTTATGTCCATTTATTGATAATAACAATATAGTACGAGCACTTCACACATGCTCATATCTGTAATGATTCTTTCGTTATTTTTCACTCAAAATGTTCTCTTGCAGCACTTATTGTTATAGAATTAAATTAAATTAAACGGTATTTAATTTAATTGCATTATAGTTTAGTAGCCCTTTAAACCATACAGTTTAAAATTAATATATTATGTTTAAAAGATATTGTAAAATTCATAGTCAACCGCGAAAAATATATATCAAGCGGTCTCGCACGTCGCGTCTCGAGATGATTTTTTACCCATTGGGTACGAAACATTAAAAACCATTTTGAATAGGTATAGTAATTATGTATTTTACATTACATTATTATTTTTTGTACTATTTTTTAATTTTATTTAAGATCTGTTAAATTATGCGGTTAAATTTTATTTATTTGAACTATGATCAATTAATTATCTGACTTTAATTATACTAGGAATTGACATATTTTAATTGTAATCTAGTCATTGACGTTTAAACTTTTTTTGATTTTACTTTTAAGTAATTTCATTGTGTTATTTGACTAGATATTCACATACCACATTCACGTGAACAATTTGATTTGATTTATACTAATTCTATATTTATTTCTTCATTCAAGATGTCACGCCTAGACATCGTCAAAAGATTAAAAATCATAGTTTTCACAAGTACTGGTACGTCGGGTATGTTGTAACTGGGCTACTTTTAGTCCTGTTTTTTAAACGTTATAAAAATATGTAAGCATTTTATTTCCAGTTCTTCTATTTTGGTGAAGTAGGTATACCCAAATAACTGACTTTCCAAAATATACAAACATGGCTTATGTACAGTAAGTCAAATTAGAATAAATTAAAATAAATACCGTTTATTTCATATTACATAACATACATATTACTATATATTATAATAAACTAACACTAAAACTAAACAATAAACACGACGACGTGGGGCGCGAAGTGTTCGGGAGTCGTCCCCTAAATCTTCTGTAGATGATTCCTTTTGGCCAGAACTCCTCCTTCTCGAAGGTCAGTAAATGATGGGTGGTAACACTCGCAACAAAGGAACTAAAATTCACTTAATGACGAGATTCCATACGCTCGACTTTCGAGGCGAAGTTAGTTCTGCTCCTGATGTAGTCCACGACTTGTTCGACGATCGTAGAGCCGGGACACGTGTGTGAGACTCCCGCAACATCGCTGTGATGTTGCGGGAGTCTCACATCGCAACAGCTGCTCGGGTCCTCCAGGTGCGGTGCCGCGATGGTTGCGGACGACGGGTTTCTTCTTCATCCTCTCGACTTTGATGAACCTATCATCATCTCACGTTCGGTCCTTTAAAGAAAGAGGACGTTCTTTTGTTGGGGCCTCCTTCCTGTTTTTCGAAAGCGGGGGAGGTGCCGAGGGACGCAAGCGGCGACACTTGCGTACCTCGGCATCGGCCCCTTACTGGGTGGGGGCAGCAGGGGCGGCAGCGAGGATGTTCGTTGACCCGTCGGATAATGCTGACGGGCTAAACGTGACCGCCTGCGCGTTTCGACGACGAGTGACGTTTACTGCATCAGGTGACCTACATATTGAATTAACACTTTTTAAATGTGATAATTCACTACGTTAATCACTTATGGTAGACTCTGATACCTGCAATCTACCTCGAACTTCGGCCAGGTCTTCCTTCAGGAACTTGATGTCCTTCAGTAGACTGACGAAGTCGACTTTGTCCAGTGTCACTGGCGGCAGCTTATGCAGTTATTTCGCTACAAAAGCTGACACTTCATCCGGATACGTCTGCTTCAGCAGGGAGATGATGTCCTGCACGCTTCTTTCGGTTTCATATCTCCATCGCGATGGCATGTTCGCGCTCTGGCCGAGCGTCTCGTACAGCAAATGCTTACCTTAGCAAATCTCCTCGCTAGTGAAGGAAGACTTGCAGACCTGCATTATGCTGAATGAATGAACGAGGTTCATGGTGTGGATGGCACGCTGAATAAACGCCAGCAAATCATGGGCCATGAGCGCCATGGTCACGTGCAGCAGCAATCAGCCGCTGCATGTGTATAACGCGGAGCACGACCGTTGGCTAGCTCGACACATTACACATTAAATAACGGAGAAATGAAAATGTGGCCGAGGTACAACCGGCTCTCCTACTCATAGTATGAAATATAACATACATGTAAATGGCCCATAATTAGACCTATCTCTTAATCGAAACAATCGAGATTACCCGCAGCCAACTGGAAACGGCGGCCGACTGGAGCGCGGCGGCGAACACAGTTGGGCCGCCGACCGCAGACATGGCGCTGTTGCTACTCGCCCACGCCGCTCGCGCCCGCCTCGTGAGTACTCCAGCGCAATCCTACGCCCACTAGTCACTACTGCTAGTGGCAGAAATCACACAACCTCATTATCGATCACCAGGTGTTAGCGAGCGTGCGTCCCGCGCACGCCGGCGCAGGAGATGACGGCCCAGTGTGCCGGAAGCCCACCTGCGGTACCTCGGCCGCCCGCGCTCCGCCACCGCCCGTTCGCATCGCCTGCACGCCACCTCCGCCGACCGGCCACCCTTCGCCCTTCCCGCCGCCCGCACCGCGCCAGACGCTCAATTGCGAGGACGCCATGACGAAACCGGTACCTTATTTGGTTTTTACCTGACTACGGCGAAGCCAAAATGATCGTAGGTATGTATTCATGTTTGTTCCACCATTGCGCCTAAACTACTGGTCTGATTTTAATTAATGAGATGTCAATAGAAACTTAATAATAGCCCGGGTGACACGGGCTATATAATTTGCGTAGTCATGTTATAGTTTGTCATAAAATTTGTAGTTATTTAACATGTCATAATACGTTATAACGATAGGTAGTAGTATAGTTCGGAAAATCGGAATTTGAACTGCGGTTTGCTTTTTAATACATTAAATTATTTGTTTAGGATGACAAAATGTCGCATCGAAGAAGGGCCGTAACGACGGCAGATGGTCGATGCGGGCTGGAGCTGGATGCGGTTGCGCGGCGACTGGCGGCGGCGGAGCGCGTGCGCCGCGAGCACTACGAGTGCGAGGCCGCCCGTGCGGGGCGCGAGCCCGCGCCGCCCGCTGACTTCACGCGCTACTGCCTGTCCGCCGCCACGGACGCCGACGTGCCGCCCACCTGCCCCGCCGACACTGGAAACTGCGAAATTCACCGTCACAAGCACGCGGACCCTTGCGCTCAGTACCCGCGGAGGGAGGTACATCTCGATCGCGGCTCTAAGATACCCGAGGGCTCGAAGATTCGCGGCGAGAATAATGGAAAAGTTGAAACGCGCGAACTCCGCGGCTGAGCAGAGCGGGCCTACCCGTCCGCGGCCCTGTCCGCCGTGGGCCGACCGCTGCAACCCGCGTCACGCCCCGCGCACTGCACCGCCGCGCTCACAGAAACACTAGCACTGACTGCTATCAGCTATCACTTGGTTACATGTTGTGTTTAATATTATATAAAAAAAAACAAATTTTGTATTTTCTTTTAGGCAATTAAAATTGTAAATTAATAACCGAAATCGCAAATGTAGCATATGTTGTACGAGTACCTACGTGTATTGAGCTCGGTCGCGACGGTCGTGCTCCGACTTACAAACCACTTTGGAGGCCGATTACTCGAAAATGGTCGACCTTGTTTAAAAGTCATGTATGAAACCTTACACTTATTTTAAAATATACCTTACATTTATTTTAAAACCTTACATTTATTTTAGACGAACACGATGGGGTCGAATTAAAAAATATTTTTCATCCCCACTTCACATGCCTGTATGAAGAGCCACCGCTAAAAGATAAAATTATTATTATTTTATGATACCAAAACCGAGATCTATATGTGTATAGATCTATAACTATACCAAATTTCATCCATTTATATTTATAATTACAGAAGCTAGAAGCGCGGACAGAGAGACATATAAGACAGACGGACGGACAGAGTGAAACTATAAGGGTTCCTTGTGTATTAGGAAACCCTGAAAAAGAAGATTTTTCACCAAGGTATACCCTGGATACAAAATCACTGAACAGAACTCCTCAGTCTCTAAAGATACACGTTTGGAAATTTCGACATTGTTTAAAGAACTGCAAGCATATATGCATATGACGTAACTTACAGTAATCATCATCATTATCATCTTATACTAGGGGTTTTTACATTCAGTATACAAACTTTCAGGAGTGAATATACTCTTGAATATAAACAACTTTTACTATGGTAAACTTAACTTTCCTACTTGAAAAAAAATCAGCTGTTTTCTACTTAAAGGGCTACGGCATAGATAGCATTTTGTATCCAACAATATCCTGATAAATCTTTATTTTATAGAGCTCACGTTTAAGTTGGCTGGTAGCGACTTCAAAATTAAGAAGATTATGTAGAGAAATAGTTAAAATTTCAGCCGAATTTAAACGGGGAATTATTTAGAAAAGGCATGTATTAAATACATACTTACGATAATAACATCAAATTTTGGGTCTGCAAAAACCGAATATTGAATACTAAATTACCAAGTTGGCGAAAGAATATAAGGAATAAAAAATTTCAAATCTGGTGACTAATTAATAGCAGTTTTTTTCACTGAATATGGAATATTCAGTGAAAAAAACTGCTGTAGGTAATTCAAAAAACATAATAAGCAGCAAAACGAGCTCACATAAAAAAAAGTAAAGGAGCGTTCAAAATTCCCATTTTTTATTTTTCTCGGTTTCAGGATTATTGTGTAGATTCATTTAGAAATTTAAAAATGGTGGACATTCATTTTTCGTAAAATTGATATAGGTGTCGCTTACCAGGTGTTTGAGGGTTCTGGATACGAAATCGTAATTCATGTGTTTTTTCCTCTTTTGGTTTTTTCTTTGCGTCACTGTTTACAAAATGGAAAACTTGAAATATCACATTATTTTCAAGTACGAGTTCCACCGTGACACCATTGCTGCAGAAACGGCTCGAAGAATTAATGATCTGTATGGTAGCGGTGTCACAAAAGAAAACACAGTGCGTTTTCGTTTCCAAAATCTGGCCATACCATTACGGCAGATATCTATTGCCAGCAACTGCAAATCATGATAGAAAAGCTAGCTGCTAAGCAACCTAGGTTCGTCATTCGCTCTAGGCCACTGCTGCTTCGGTCAACGCTAGACAACACACTGCACCACGGACGGCTACCAAATTAGAGGAGCTTTAATTGGAATGTCTAAGACATCCACCCTACTCCCCGGACCTTGTTCCAGCAGATTACCATTTTTTTTTTTCGAAATTTGGATAACTTCTGGCAAGGGAAAAAATTCAACTCCGATGGGGCAGTCCGAAGTGCCTTCAAAGATTTTATTGATTCCTGTCCGAATGGTTTATTTAGTAAAGGAATTAATGAACTACCTATGAGATGGCAAAAGTCCTATATGGGGTCCTGGGGCACAATTCTCGGGATCTGAATTTTTTTCCGCCTGATATTCGCTTATGAATTTGTCCTTTCTACTGAAAAGTTCGAATGTTTCCTAAAACTCGTATTCTGGGGCACCAATGGAACAATTATCAATCGAACTGTCGAGGTGAACCAGGCATAGACAGTATGTTGCGTTCCGTTTCGGCGTTAAAATAACGCTGTAGCAAACATTGTAAAGTTTGAATATATTTAGGTGTTTTCTAGTAAATATAGTTTACAAAATAATTAATTTATAATATTATGTGTCATAGACGTACTGATTCAAAAAATTATACATAAAAGTACAAAAATACTGATAAAATTATTCAATTTCGAATATGTATAACATTACGTAAAACGGAAAGCGAGAAACTGTCATATCAGTGTAGTTTGCTTGTATTTGAAAACAAAAAGATAATTTGTTGCGTATATATTTAAATGATAAAAACATAATAATATTAATTATGTATCAACTAACAAAAAAATTTGCTAGTGCGGAGCAAAAGCTTCACCTAGTCAGCTTAGTGGAGGCGGATCCAGAACTAAGTCGTGGTAAATTCACAAGCTCGTTTTCAAAAGCGGAGGGTAAAAGATGATGGCAGGCTATAGGCGAGGAACTAAATTCCATTACCGGAGTCAAGAAGACCTGGGAGGAGTGGCGCAAAGTAAGTATTTAAAGCCGTTCTCTAGTTCTTTATTATTTAGGTATTATAGTAATGGATATTGCTATGTTATACTCTTTGAAAAAGTTTTACTTTCCAGAAATGGCAGGATAGGAAAGGGAATGCTAAAAAAAAATTTGCGGCGTTACGCCGACAATCAACCATAACAGGTGGTGGTCCACCTCCAGAATGTCCTACATTGGACGAAACCTTAATATTAAACACCTTTGACCAGCAATCCTTGGTGGGTCACATTGACTCCCAAGAATCAACATCTACATTTATTGGTAAGATTTTGATAATTTAATTACACACACGTTGTTCTATCTTAACTATGAACTGGAATAATTATAAAACAAACAGGTTAACCGAACGCACCTAATAAATTTTTGACAGTCAAGTGACAAATTGAACACAGTGAACAGTTAGTATGGAATATTCAATCATTGTTTTTAGTATTTTTGTTAGTGCACTGTTCCAATATCTCTCACCGTTTAAAGCTTCCCTGAACTTCCACAATTATTTCAAGACCGAAATTAGTCAAATCGGTCCAGCCAATCTCGAGTTTTAGCGAGGCATTGGAATTGCAATCATTTTTATATATAAGATGTCATTTCCATAGGAAGACAATGTTTGCCGAGGGCCACTAAGAGATCAGTTGCACTGTGCATGTCTAAAGATTGAATTGGTTTTATTAAACAATTAATTAATGCAGTCAATATAAACATTTTACTTTATAGCCCCATGTTTATATAGTAATAAGGGCATTATAAGTAAAAAATCGGCTACCGGACGATAAATTCTGTGTAGTTCTCAAAAAACCTAACGTCAAAAATGTAGTCTGTTACAAAAAAAATATTCTCAGAGATCATTTAGTACACTGGTCCATTCTATTGTATTTATTTCAGATTTATCACAGCCTGGAGCTAGTGTCGAATGTCTACTAGAATTCGGTAATTTTATAATACTTTCTTTTAAATTTTGACCATTGCATTAGAAAGAAAATTCATTATTTATACCTACTAGTTGTTTTTATTTAAGATATCGTGATAATTCTTTCACTGATAAAGATGACATTGGAATGCAGAATATAGCCTAGGTAGGCTCCTGTTTTTCATTGAGCCATAATATTATATTACCTTATAATAATAATTAACATTACTGTAAGAACATGGTCCAAAACATATTCTTTTTAAATCTACACTAATAAATTATGTTATTCACTCTGCGCTTAAAAACTAGTGAATTGATTTAAAAATTATATTACCAATAGAATGCTACATTATCTTAAAGTATTATAGGCTATAATATTTTTTCGTGAACAAGCAATATTGCGTAACATTAGAAATAACTTGGGCAGAGTCATTGGAAGAAGGTAGTCAAAATATTATTTTGTGTCTTTTTCAGATTTGCCACCACCTGAAGGTTTTACTGATGTAAACATGAGAGACAGAGATGCATCAAACAAAGGTATTTAAATAACATTAAAAAGATATTGTATAATATGGCCCGACAGACGGTGATCTGTCTTAACAATGAACTGAAAAAAATAATATTCTATACCAACAACTACACCTACAACCCTCACCTGCAATATACATTTTGCTATTGCCAAAATTATATTCGTGATCATCATCACTATAATATTGAGTTGACTTTTTATTTTAGTATAATATATACTAATACTGTTAAGTAGTGCCTGGTTCTCTTACCACGACAAATGTTTAATTTTATTCAAGTTACTTATTTTTTGTTCAAGTTCCATATACAAGGTATTGTTTTTGATCTTAAGGTGGTTGATTTTTGAAAAGTTTAATGTAAGTGTTAAAATTAGTAATCCTAGTATATTAATACTAAGACTTTTTTAAACTTTTTTTTTTATTTCACAAATTTCAAAGTTCCATCCTTAGAAAATACATTGTTTTAGATGTTAAGATGGTAGATTTTTAAAAAGTATATAAGAAATATACCTAGTAGGTTTTAAAACTTATTTTTGTTCAAGATCCTTAGATAAAGTAATTGTTTTAGATCTTTTGAAAAGTTTCATGTATGTTAATATAGTAGGTTTTTTAAACTTATTTTTTATCTCAAAAGTTACTAAGTTCCATCCATAGAAAAGTTATTGTTTTAGACATTGAGTCTGTTGATGTTTAAAAAGTATATATAATAAAAGTAATATACCGAGTAGGTTTTAAAACCTTATTTTTTGTTCAAGTTCCTTAACAAAGTTATTGTTTTAGATGTTAAGACTGTTGATGTTTAAAAAGTATATAACAAATATACCTAGTAGGTTTTAAAAACTTATTTTTTGTTCAAGTTTCATTTAGATCTTAAGGTGGATATTTAAAAAAAATATATCTAGTAGCTTTTTAATTTTATGTAGGTAATTATTTATTGGTTGATTTTGCAAGTTGGATGCATCTTAAACCAGCAATATTAAAAATTTAAATCTAACAATTATTATTACTATAGGGATAAAATAAACAATGAAGACTGATTAAAACTTATTTAATTAAAATAATTATATACAATGCGATTTTGTTTTTCCCGCCCTTGAATTAAAAAAATGTTTGTTCTTCCAGTTTCACTCTCTCTTATTGGTGGTTGATACATATCTATGATACCAAGATCCTCTTCCAAAGAAATATCTGCGTCAGGAATATTGTTGTCAATGCACACATTGTGCAGTACGCAATAAGCGTTTATGATTTTTGTCGCTTTATTGGGCCTGTAATGTAAGATTCTGTCTTTAAGAAGGCACCTAAACCTTCCTTTTAGCACCCCATTACACCTCTCAATTGTTGAGCGTGCCTTTTTTAATGTCTCTGAATATCTGTACTCTGGTGTACCTTCCTCAGCATTTAGGATAGGTTTTAGACACCAAGGCCTGAGGGCATACCCACTATCTCCTGGAAAAAAATTTAGTATGTTTATCAAGAATTTAAGTAAGAGTTTATGGCTGGGACTATATAACCGGAATCTCTCCGGCTGGAAAAATCCCTGGCCAGAGAGATTCACGCAATGAATTATTGAAACATACCAATAAGGTGATAGCTTTGGTTGCCAGCTGTATGCAAATGTTCCATTACCGGTAGCACATTGGAACTATTCCATATATATGAATCATGTGTACTGCCAGGGAACAATGCATTGACATTTAATATTCTCAGTTTTGAATCACATATCTATAAGAGAATTATAATTTAGTTCACATTCATACAATAAATCTAAAAGAGTAAAAGAGTGTGTGAAGATGTCATGTAATGTATTTGTACCAATTGTGTGTTGATGGAATGATAATTTTTCCGATTTACGTAACTTCTCTCCTCGAAAGGCCTTTGTGGTGGCACTATGGCAATGTGGGTACAGTCTATGCACCCCACAATACCAGGAAAGCCATATGCAATGTAGAAACTGTAAACATAATTAATGGCTTAAAATAGCAATTCAAGTGTGTGGTATTGTAATTTGGTTGTAATAAAAACAGTTCTTAGGCATATTACAGTTGTGTACATAATTGAATTCAAATCTGACATGATAAATAACAAACTTTAAAAGCAAAAAAAAATTTTGTTTGTAATCGTGGTAAGATAAATTTAAAAAATATATATATTTGCTCACACACAATAATAACTAAACTAGGCGAACTGTACAAAAAGGAGGTCTTACTGCTTACAGCAGTCTCTTCCATACAATCTAAAATAATAAAATAAAAATTAACTTTAAATCTACCTAAATATATTACATAAATAATATTATATTAAAGAATTTAAATATTTTATTAATTTAAATAAACATATTGTATATTATTAACTACATTACACAAATATAATAATAATGAATAGTGGGAATATACATAAAAATCGGTGATGGTAAGAATGAATGAAACCCAATATATTCTTCTCTGCCAGAGTTGGGAACTTTAATTTATTGTATAAACAGTGCACATACAGACTTCTCCTTGCATGTAGGTACTTACAGAGTTCTGAGTTCAGGTAAATATTCATCATTGGTAACTAACCTTCTGGAGATGTCATTGAGTTCTTGGAGATTGCTTGGGAATCTAATCCAAGCATTAAAGATGGTAGGATGATTAAGCGCATCTACAATTTTAGTGATACACCGGGATGCATATGAATGGTTGTGAGATATTTATGCAATTTAATTTTCCTGTTGGGGTTTGGTAGCTCCCTATGGCAAAAAATGAAGCGCACACAACACCTGCAAAAAGACACACAATAGTTTTTAGATGTTATGTTAAGGAAATACTTACTTTAAGTTACTCGTATACCTTTGTTTTTATATCGATATGTGTTTGCGGCACGATCACTGGCTCGATGAATTGTTTTAGTTCTATTGTGAGGTTTTTGTTGAGCCGAAAATTTTTAATAAATTCACCATTGCTGAGATCGAAAGGTTCCTGAGATGCAGATGCTCTACGTCGTGGCGGTTCTGCACTCGCTGCCTCTAATTCTCCTATCAAATTGGCAAAAAAATCCACAATTAATTCTTCCTCCATTTCCACTTATAAACACTAAAGCTTACACTTAGTCAATATCTCGTAAAATAGTGAATTACAAATTAATTTTCAAAAAGTATGAGTCTATTTCCTCGTACCTGCCTCAAGCACTAAAGTTTTCACAAAAAGAGTCAATATCTCGTAATTATGTAAAACGGAGGAGCACCGGGTCGGGCTCAACTCAACAAACTGTGTTTCGTTCGTAAAAATTTCATATTTCGATGTTTTATTCGAAAATGAACTTTTCTCGAGTGCTGAGAATTGTGCCCCTGGTCACCTGGGGCTGGGACAGCTCACGCTATTTAATGTAGTAGCTGAGACTGGTTTTTCTTAGGAATAGGAATAGGAATAGGAATAGGAATAGGAATAGGAATAGGGATAGGGATAGGGATAGGGCTAGGGCTAGGGCTAGGGCTAGGGCTAGGGCTAGGGATAGGGATAGGGATAGGGATAGGGATAGGGATAGGGATAGGGATAGGGATAGGGATAGGGATAGGGATAGGGATAGGGATAGGGATAGGGATAGGGATAGGGATAGGGATAGGGATAGGGATAGGGATAGGGATGGGACTGGGACTGGGACTGGGGCTGGGGCTGGGGCTGGGGCTGGGGCTGGGGCTGGGGCCGGGGCTGGGGCTGGGGCTGGGACTGGGACTGGGACTGGGACTGGGACTGGGACTGGGACTGGGACTGGGACTGGGACTGGGACTGGGACTGGGACTGGGGGATGGGAACGGGAACGGAAACGGGAACGGGAACGGGAGTGGGAATAGGAATAGGAATAGGAATAAGAAACATTTATTTGCAGCTCTACTTAAAGCTAAGAATAATAATTAAGCTTATATTTAAATATAATAAGAAAAATACATAAATTAAAAACTTCTAAAACTATAACAGCGTAGGTGGCTACCTACAAATTGGATCAAGCTCGGCATTGCTGGCACACCTAGGTATGTCCAGCACCGATCTTCCGCTTGACCCATTCCGTGACCTCACAGCCGTCCAAACACTTACACACTACTTTAAACAAAAATAAAAATATTTTAAAAAAATATATAAAATAAACAATAAATCTGGAACAAGTGTCAAATGTCTTGATTCATGACCAACATCGCAATTAAAAATTTAAATTGTACATTTAATAATTTTAGTCGTTTAGTAGGTTAGGTTAGGTTAGGTTAGGTTTTTTTTTTTTTTTTTTTTCTGTCCCCCTAACATTATCAGGGATTGTTTTGTTCTTTTTAATCTTTTTGTCTTTTTACAATCTTATTCCTATTTTTAACAATTTTTTCTTTTCTTTTATTCATACATGTTTTCTTAAAATCAGTCTTACAATTTTTGTACCATTTAATTTGGTACGTGTCAACATTATAATAATAAAAGCACAATAATAATAATAATTCCAGTCAATAATATTCCAATTAAAAATAATTCCAATAATAAGATAAAACAAAATAATAAATTCAATAAAACAATTTCAACCATTTAAATATCACAGTACTACGACGACACAAGGTAAAACACTAGCCTAATATCACAGAAAACATATTATAAATAGAGCCTAACTAAATCACATCAAGATATCACAGTTTCTTTTGCATACTGTAACCACAATCTTTTTACAAAAATCGAGGAAAATATCCCTCGATATTCCCCCCAGGATGGAAGACAGGCTCTCACCCGTTATCGATATGCCCAATTTTTGCTCAGTATCGTATCTACTGCTAGCAAAAATCGGGCACTCGAGTAACAGGTGAGGAACCGTCTCCTCAACTCCTGGCTGACACGAACACGACGGGTCCTCCTTCAACTTGAATCTGTTCAGGTAGAAGGCGAACCCGCCGTGCCCAGTCAGTATCTGTGTCGTGTGGTGCGTAATGTCTATCTTGTTGACTATCTTGTATGTAGCAGTAGCGCTTGGGAAAAAGAGCTTTGTGACTCCGGCCGTCCCTCCCACTTCGTATCTCCTGTCCCATTCCTCAACCGTATCCTCTCTTAAGATACGCATGACGAATGAAACAGGACACAGATCGTAGTCGGGTTTCCTTTTCGATCCCAGCGCGGCCTCCTTGGCTAACTCGTCAACCCTCTCATTCCCTCTCAACCCTGCGTGCGCCTTAATCCAGAACAGGGAGACCTCCCGCCTCTGCAATGCAGTTTTTCGGAGGGCCGCCCTTGTTTGCACTGCCAGGGGATGAGGGGAACTAAGGGTGACAGCCTGGAGGGCCGATCTGGAATCGCTAAGGATACCGACCTTCGCCATTCCACTCTTGCAGGCTATGTCTACAGCTCTATGGAGCGCTAGAAGCTCAGCTTGGTAGACGGTGCAATACGGCGGCAACGCAAGCTTGACGGCCTTCGTCTCGGCCTCACCCTCCCAAACGGAGAGTGCGGCTCCGACTCGACCCTCAATCTTGCTGCCGTCCGTATAGATCCTATGGACGTGGCTATCAACCACGTCCGCATAAGAGTCCTCGTCTACCAACCCGAACCTCAGCTCTTCCTGCTCTGCCGGATGTGGGTCCTCGACCGCTGGAGCATTTCGCTCCACCTCCCTGTCCCTCAACACCGGGTGAGGTACCCCCTTCTTGATCTCATAGAGCCTCGAAGCTTCGAGTATCCTGAGATCAAGAGGGAGTATCCCAGCCAGCAGCATTGCAGCGTTCAGGGAGACGGTCCGATATGCTCTGCAGATCTTCTGGGCAAAACCCCGTTGGAAGGAGTTGAGCCTTTTCTGGACCCCCATCCTTTCCACGGTGGGTGCCCACGCTGCCGATGCATACAGAATAGTCGGCTCTATCACGGCCATATATATTGTCTTAATTATCTGGGGGTTAAGCCCCCATCCTACTCGAGCAGCTTTGGCTAGTAGTTTATACCTGTCTATGGCCTTTTTGCTCACGTTACTTACGTGGGCATTAAAAGTTAGACCGCTATCGATAGTCAGTCCCAACACCTTGATCTCGTCATAGTATTTTAAAAACACACCCCCCATTGCGAGTCGGGGCACGTCATGTTTGAGCTTTCGTGTGCTTAGCAGTGCGCATGTTTTGTGGGGCGAATTTGAGCTTGTTCAGCTCCCCCCACTTACTGATTTTGTCTAATACCCCGTTTGCCTTCCTCTCAATGTCGAGGGCCGTCTCTCCCTCAAAAAAAGCACTATGTCGTCGGCGAAGGCCTGGCAAAAAACATTCATTCCTTCTAATATCCATAGCAGGGGGTCCAACAAGAGGTCCCACAGGATTGGTCCACCTATGGACCCCTGCACGCACCCCTTGTTGGTCTCCCTGCTCACTTCCATACCAGCATACCTTACACTCACTCTTCTTTCACTCAGGTAGCTGCTGATCAGCCGCCTCAGGTTCCCTGGACACCCAACCTCAGCTAGCCTTACCTTTATGGCCGGCCACCAAGCACTATCGAAGGCCCCCTCTATGTCCAGCGAGACCACAACAGAAAGTTTCTTCTCCTCCCTCTGCTTTCTGATGTGGTTCACCAACCTATAGAGGGCGTCTTCGGTGCTCCTTTGGGGCATAAAGCCATACTGGTTAGGGCTGATCTTGGGCAGCAGGTAGAACCTAAGTCGGGCGACCAGCATCTTTTCGAAGATTTTGCCGAGAACAGGCAGGAGGCCGATCGGTCGATAGGCTTTTGGTACCCGGTACGATTCCTTGCCCGGCTTTCTTAGCACCACCACGGTCGCCCGCTTCCACTGTTTGGGGAAGCAGGCGACTGTGAGGCACCTATTCAGCAGAACAAGGAACCATACCGGGTCACATTCCACAGCGCGTTGGCAGATGTCCGACGTGAGTCCATCCGCCCCGGGGGCCTTTTTGGGGTAGAAGGACCTTACGGCTCTCTTCAACTCCTCCATGATGAAAGGAGGGTCGTCCGGACCCACCGGCGGTTCGGTGTCCAAGGACTCCGCCCGCCGGCGCGTCCGCCGATGTTCCTCTCTTTCACCACTTTCCTGGTCCTCGGGGTAAAAGGTCTCCGCCAGCCATTCCGCGGAGCTTCGGGCGTCGAGGGTCTCACCATCCCTCGTAAGGGGCAGGTCCTTCTCCCTCCCTCTGACTCTGTTCAACACCCTGTAGATGCCTTCCCAGACCCCCTCCCTATCCTGTTTCCGGCAAAACTCCTTCCAGCTCTCGATCTGTGCATCTTTTACTGCCTCTTCGTACTTCTCTTTCGCTTCCAGGTACAGTCCAACTACGCGGTCTCTGCGATCAGGCGCAGCGTTACGGATCCTGCGTTTCCTCGTGGCGACCTCCTTCTTCAGCTGCACGAACTCATCATTCCACCACGACAAGGTGAATCTCTGTGTGTGTTTTTTAGTCGGCATTGTGTCTCTGCATGTCTGTGTTATGGCTTCCGTGTATCTGTCTATTACCTCTTCTATTTGTTGTGTGCTATGTATTGCGTCCATGTCCTGTGCAGTCAATTGTCTGTCCGACATCAGCTGGGTCAGTTTCTCACGAAACTGAGTCCAGTTTGCCTTCTGTGTGTTAAACATGCGTGTGGTACGTATGCCGTATGTTCGTGCCTGTGGATTTCTGTTGTCTGATGCCAAATGATATGCCATTGTGGTCCGAGCTCGTCAGACCCTCATCTACTCTCCAGTCGCCCACTCGGTCCAGCAGGTCGTCGGAGCACGCTGTCACATCCACGTAACTGGAGTACCTTTTTCCCCCTCTGACGGTATCTAAAGTTGGGATGTCTCCAGTGTTGAGTATATGTAAACCCATTGCTTCCAGTACAGCAGACACATCCCTTCCTCGCGGGTCTTCCGCGTCGCCACCTCACCACGGGCTTTTAGCGTTCGCGTCGCCTCCCAGGACCATCCTATCGGATCCCAGCTCTCTCCCTACCCGCATAAGATGGTCCAGGTAGGGCCCCACAGGCTTATCGGGCTCGAAGTAGAAAGACACTACAACCGTCTCCCAGGCTTTGGTTCGGAGTGTGGTCACAACTATGTTGTTGTTGCTGAGGCGTGTGTGTAGCTCGACGTCCAGAGTGTCATCGAATACCACAACACACGCCTTGACAACACCACCCCCTTCTCCATCGCTCTGGTAGACCCTCACTCCATTGTATGTCCTCATACTCCACGCCCCACCTATGTAGGGCTCCTGCAACAACGCTACACTAACCTTACGCTTGGTGGCCTCGAGTAATAACTCCCTTGTGGCGATTTGGCTCCACTGGAGGTTGGCCTGCAATATTTGGTACTGGAAGTACTCACCGGGGACAACCTCAGCAATACGACACCGCCGATCTAGCCAGAGCGTCCCACCTCTTTCTCTCTGCACATTCTCTATCGAGGGCACTGTGCTCCGCGCTACCTCTCTTGGCCTTAGTGCAATTTATACACTGAGGCACTTCTCTCCGCAGCCACTTTTCGCAAACGGTCCTCATATGAGGACCTGCGCAGTGGCTGCATCGGTCCGTTTCCTCCCTACACACTCTCTTTGTGTGCCCATACCCGAGGCAGCGGAAGCACTGCACCAGCAGACTATGGTCCTCCACTCTCACTCTGCATATGCCTATATGGGCATATCCTGCATTCACGCACCTCTTCCATACCTGTGGGCTTACTCTGACTACGAGGTGGTTCTGCAGGGGGTTCCTTGCTCTCATCCCATATACTACTTCTACCTTCCTCTCTTCCCCCTTAAGGCCCCCAAGGATGGCCGCGTTCTGGTTGTTAAACGCGGTGATGAAGTCGACATTGTCGTTCTTCATTACCTCCTTGAAGACCAGAAGGGGGTTTTTATTTTTCACATCTTCCACCACCAGTCCCTCATTCTTTCTCAATCTTTCCTTCACCTTATTTCTTTCTTCCTCACTCACACAGCCGACGACTACCCTTCTGTTTTTAACTTTTCTCGTTCTTTCGACCTTTACCCACCCATCCTTTGCATCTACCGTCTTTCTAATTTTTTCCACCAGTTCGTCTCCCGTGTCCTGCGTATCCTTGGAGGACACCACAACCGAATGCAGCGCCCTTGTCTCGGGGACTCGCTCAGCGACTCCTCCCGAGACAATGCTCGCATAACTCGCCGGTTTGGCGACGGTTGTGTTGTCCTCCAGGAGCGAGCTCAACTTTTCCATCCTCATTCTACCCTCTTCCATACATCCCTTCATCTCATCCATCTTCTTCATCAACTTCCTCATACCATCATTCATACTTTCTTCTATTTACCTATTTCTCTCTTCCAGGTTCGTCGGTGCCTCTACTACCCCTGTCGTCGTGGTCACGGGTGGCTGGGGGGGATGTAAAGGGTCCTTCCCCAGCCCTCCTCCTGTTCCTACCTTCACACTGGTGAGTTCGTTCTCCAATTCCTTAACTATTTGGTAGAGCCTCTCTATAGCGGCAAAGGCTTGCTCCTTATATTCTGTTTTGAAATTTTTTGAGCTATTTATGCTGGCCTTCGCTCGCTCTAGACAGGCTCTACCTTCTTTTGTTTTCGGTCTATTTTGTATTAGGGGGCTTTCCGGCCTTTGTATAATGGCTGCTTTTTTGGTTTTGGGTTTTGGTACTGGTGGGTCACACAGCTTGTTCTGTTTTGGGGGGTTATAGCTTGTAGGCTTAGTGCATTGAATTTGTCAATACTTTTCCTCATTTCCGAGGATTTCACGGGTTGCGAAAGCGCTTTGCCCTCGTTTGTTTTATTTTTTGTTGGCGGGGAAATGGTAAACGTGTCGCTTTTACGATCACTCGTCGGGGGGGTGCGTATCATGTTGTCGATTTAGGGGGACTCGTCAGATTAATACAATAAAATAAGATAAATTAAATTTTCAATTGAATTAAATATAAATGTAAAACTAAAAAGGTAGTTAAAATAATAATTAAAAATTAATTGTAAAATAAATGTCAAGTAATAAAATTTCAAATTAAAAACCTAATCTAACAGTTACCCCAAAAGGGGGGTTACTGGCCTATTCTACTATTAAAATCAATAAAAGAACAGTATTGTTCCTAGTCTAGCAGTCTCCCAATAGGGGTTGACTGGCCTACTCTAACTAGATAAATAGTTTGTTGTGTAAGGGAATCCCTAAGCGCACACAATACAATCAAAAAAGAAAATCTTAACCTAGCAACCACACCAAAAATGGTGTAGTTGGTCCTTATCAACTATTCTTATCTCTAATCAGTAGCTCCAATAGGGGCTACTGGTCGTAAATCTAATGACTATATAAATACCTTAATCTAAGTTCTTTTTTCCCCAGGTCTCGCAGCGGTTCCGGTCAGCACAGCAGCTTCCAGCAGGTAAGTCGCGTTATTTTTCTTTCTTTTCTTTTCCAGGTGCTGCAGGTGTTCCTGGTGTTATGGACTTCCAGGTGGAGCGTCGTCACACTCTACCGGTGCCAGCACCCGAAAACTGCGGCTTTCTGTGACGTCCAGAAGCCTCCAGGTGAGTATTTCTATTTCCAGGTGTTCGCGTCTTTTCCAGGTCTTCAGCGTTGACCTGCCTGCGTAGAGCTTCCGCCGCCGATGACTCTGGAGAAAACCCCAACTCTCTGCGAGCAGTGGGAGCGGAGTTATTGGCCTTTTTTTTTTTTTTTTTTATATTTCCAAAATGGCCGCCAATATGGCCGCCAATTTTTTCTTTATTTCTTAGCTCCGGAACGGTTGGTCGCAGAGGGGTGGTGTTTGGGCTTGTTCTTAATGGTTTTTGACTGTCTAATTAATTATCTAGGTGCGGTTTAATTTTAGGCTGTCAAAATTTTTGGGGCTCCGATTTCGTTAAAATTTGGGGAGGGGGTAGGTATTGTGGTCTTTTTCACCCACGAAGAAACCGCGATCTTCTGCGCCCACGGGAAGCCGAGTTATTGGCAGTTTTGTCCGGTTTTTTTTTTTTTTTTTTTTTTTTTTTTTTTTTTTTTTTTTTTTTTTTTTTTTTTTTTTTTTTGACAGTTCGTCACTGACAGGTGACGAACTGTCAAAAAAAAAATCTTTGGTGTCCTGTAGCTCTGCAACGGCTTGTCGTAGGTATGCGGTTCTTGGGTTTGTTCGTTGTGGAATTTTACCCTCTATATGTTCCTGGCCTTTTCTCAACTTGGAAAATTTGGAAAAAAAAAAAAAAAAAAAAAAAAAAAAAAAAAAAGGTTAGGTTAGGTTGGGGGCGATACCGGTTCCTCCACGTTGGTGTCCCTGGGCAACGCCTGGGTGCGCCACCCCGCTTTTTACACGGGGTGAGGTACTCAGGCGGCTGAACGCCGGTCTTTCTCTATCTTTCACTCCTTTTTTATAGTTTACTCTTCTTTTTTTGCATTCTTATATTTATTTTCTATCTTTCAACACCTTTACTTTTCTATTTTTCCTTTTTTGGTTTACTCTTCTGTGCGAGTGTGTTAGGTTTGCGTGCTAGGTTTTTGTTCTGAATGGTGATGGATGGGCTTTTACGGCCCCTAATCCAGGGTTTGTGGTGCCCGGCCGTGGGATGCGTGGCGAGCAGGCGGCTCGTCCCAAGGGTACTGGGGCAGAATCACCCCTAATTGATCGGGCCAGACATCAGCCCTCAAGTGACAGCTATGGAAAGTCGTACTTTGAAAACTATTCCCCGGGTGGGTCCCAGCGAAGCTGGGGAATCCCACACTCCCGCTCCGGCGGGGGGTCGGCCCTCGTATACGGGGGGGCCACAAAATACGATGGCGGAGGAGGAGAAGGCGGGAGAGAGGAAGGAGGGAGGCGCGATGGCGCAGAACAGGCCGAGCTCGGTGCCCCTAACCGCACCGGGAACGGAACCTTTAACGGACGAAGATGTCGATTTTTCTCAGCCGCAGCCTAACGGCGTGCAACGGCTATTGAGACTTCTCCAAAGAAAGAAGGAGAGGGGTGATACGGAGGGGCTCGCTCGCGTGCAGTATGAGCGCGAGCTTAGACTCCCGTCCCCCGAAGATACTGACGTGATGGACACGGCGCGCGTACCACGCGTGTTGCTGCACGATATAATGCAGCCCAAAGGATCAGGCTCTATGAGGGATAGCGATGACTACCTCTCCGACTCCTCGGTCTACAGCGCTATGTCGCTGGAGTCTGGGGAGTCTACTACCGGACTAGACAGACCTCGCAAGAGAAAACCCGAATGTGACGCGGTACCGTCCTTCAGTAAAGGGGCGGTACCTAAACCCAAAAAAGGACGCGGCAGGCCGCCGACAACAGGCCAGTATGTTGGCTTGGCGAAGGCGCAGGCCGAATTAAATAGAGAGAAGGAGGCGGCCCTCCGGCTTGAGGCCGAGGCAGAGGTGGCCGAATCGGCTAGGTCCGCGAGAGAGACGCGAGCGTCGCTCGGCGCAGGCACTATCGTGACAGAGGAGGAAAAGTCAGAGCGAACAACCATGGCTCTGACACAGACTGTTGAGACTTCGTTGGCGACAATCACTATGGTCGCCACGAGGTCCCAAAACCTAAAAGGGACATTTCAGCGGTTCCTCAAAGAGGCGGTCGCCAATATCAAAACGGCCGTCGCAGAGATGAGGGGCCGCTCACAAAGCGACGAAATGCGGGCATTGGAAGCACAGAACCAGCAGCTCCAACTGCAGATCGACGCCATGCGCCGGGAGCTAGTAGAGCTACGGCGGCAAGCGGCCAAGCCCGCTACCGATGACCTGCAGAAGCTGTTGTCGGAGGTCTCGCGTTCCAACATTGAGACCTTCGGCAACATGCTGAACGCGAGGCTCGCAGGCCTGGAGGACAGGCTCCTACCAGAACCGAGGAGGAGACCTCCGCTAGCGGCAGACGCCACATCAGCCGCAAGCGTCGAGGCTTTTATAGAGGCAGAGGTGCCGAAGCCTTGTGAAAGGAAGGTAAAGGCTAAAGAGAAGAAAAAGGTGGCAGTGGACGCAGTGGCTATTTTGGCTTCCGCTGTATCCGCAGCACCCAAAAAAGGCAAGAGGAAGAAAAAGTCGCTGGCCGCAAAAGAGGCCGAACAGGCGAGGGCAACTCCAACTGTCCCACCTACGACAGACGCCCCGCGGACCACAGTCGGGTCACAAGGGCGTAAGCAAATAGAGAAGAAGAAGGGAGCCGTCAAAACGGCGGCCCATAAGAAAAAGAAGAAGGCGAAACTGAAGCCTCCCAAAACGGCGGCGATCACCCTCACCATGGAGGCGGGGGTGATAGAAGAAAAGAAGGCGACATACGCCTCCATTCTTGCGGAGGCGAGAAATAAGATATGCCTGGCGGAACTTGGCATCACCAAGGTCGACTTCCGCCTGGCGCAGACAGGCGCCCGGGTGCTCGAAATATCGGGAGAAGGGGCCCAAGAGAAGGCGGACGCCCTGGCCTCAAGGATGAGGGCGGTCTTAGACACGAGACTGGTGAAAATTGGTCGCCCGGTGAAACGCGCTGAAATGCTGGTCACCGGGCTGGACGATTCGACTTCGGCTGCCGATACTATTGAGGCGGTCGCAAGAGAAGGAAGTTGCCCGACCACCGACATCCGGTCGGGTAAAGTCATAGTAGGACGAAAGGGCGTGAGATGCCTCTGGCTACACGCACCTGTAGCAGCCGTGAAAAAGATCACTAGTGCGGGACGGCTACAAGTGGGCTGGGTCTTGGCGAGGGTAGTGCTGCTGGCCGCGAGGCCAAAGCGGTGCTACCGTTGCCTGGACACCGGCCACTTGGCGGTGAACTGCTCGTGCCCGGTGGACCTCAGTGGTAGATGTTTCCACTGTGGTGCACCGGGGCACAAGGCGCCCGACTGCACGGCGCCACCCAACTGCCTCGTATGCGAGGCGATGGGAAAAGATGAGACTGGACATGTGCTGGGGAGCAGCGGCTGCGTAACAGCAAAGTCGCCCCCTGGCACCAAAAAGGGAACGGCTCCCTCAAAGGCTCGGCCGCGTAGGCCAAGGGCTCAAGGCGCAAGGGCGGTTACACCCGCCCCCGCCATGGAAGCGACGGACGCCTAGACCCGTGGGCGGTGATCGGGGGATCGCCACTCACACTATGGGTCCCGAGACGACAAGCTCCCCAATGCCCGGGGAGCTCTCGGCGAGGCAGGCGGCGGCACACTATCTAGCCGCCGCAACAGAAGAGGGCCGGACGCGGCACGCGCTGCGGGGTCGTGGAGCTATGCTCACGCGATTCCCACGACCCCGCATTGGCGCAGAAGGAGGGCATCGCCAGGTTTTAGTGGGTAGACTCTGTGCCACTCCACCCAGGCACAGAGGAGTCCCACATAACCCCGCGATGTCCCCCGAGCATCGCGGGGTATACGTAACGTATTTCCTGGCGTAAAAAAAAAAAAAAAAAAAAAAAAAAAAGGTTAGGTTAGGTTAGGTTAGGTTAGGTTAGGTTAGGTTAGGTTAGGTTAGGTTAGGTTAGGTTGAACTTGAATTTCCTTAGGTGGAGGGTATACTTGCCGACGGATGTTTAAGTTCAGGGTGGCTTTTGATGCGCTCATAGTTTCTCTATTATTCGGTGAAAGCTTTATCTCAAAACTCCAAGTAGTTTCTGAGTTATTGCAATTTTAGTGTTTTCGGGTCTTGCATTACTTTTGTATAGGATCTAGTCGGGAAGTCATCCATGTAAAACAACACTGGTCGACGAGTTTGTCCCGGTGTTGTAGTGCGTGGGTGATTCCCGCGGGGTGGGAAACAATCTGTAAATATTCTTTAGGGTTAGTTCTTTGCTTTAAGTGTAGTTTTCATTTTGTATTTGGTGTGGGTTTTTAATTATTATTAATTTAAGTTAGGTTTTTGTTTTCGGGCCATCTGTCGGAACATTTGCCTGTGGTCCTATTTAATATCAGGGGTGTGCCCTGGGGCACCCCCAACTTTATTGTTGGCATTATGCCTAGGGGTGTGGACGATGCGGAAGGGGGGGGGAGTCGTTCTTTGGGGGGGGCAAGTATGTCTTCCGGAGGGGGGCTTAGATTGTCATTTGGGGATTTTCGGTCGGAGCCAGTTAGTCTGGTGGAGAGTGGTGTTGAGACCTCCCGGGAGACGTCTCGAGACCGTGATGTCAGGGCTGGTACTGGTCGGAAGGCCGGTATCACCTATGACGAATTAATGGAGAGTGTCGACTGGTCCTTCGCGTCTGAGTCAGAGCCTGGCCCGAGTAAACGTCCCTACTCGGACCAAGCGGGTGCTGAGAAGAACTCTAGTGCCAAGCGAGGAAGAACACGCGGTTCGACCAGTAGATACTCGTCCTCTCGTGAGGAGGTCAGAGATGCCGAGTTTCAGGAGGCATTGGATAAGCGGGCATTTATAAAATCGCAGGTCGAGGTTGCTCCTAGGGCTACTCTGGGCCCGCTGGATATTGATCCGGACCAGATGGGTGCTCTGGAGATGCTTTCGGCGGCTGAATCCAACCTGGCTGAAATTTTGGAGGTGGCTAATAAGAGTACCAACCTAAAAGGTGGGTACTCGAACAAAATTAAGCGGGCGACCGGGACAATTAGGGTTGTACTTGATGCCCTGGCCTCACGAACAGAGGCAGAAGAGACTCGTCGTCTTCGTGCAGACAACGGCCGGCTCCAGAGGGAGGTGAACCACCTCAGGGAAGAAGTGCGCGCTTATCGCCGCGACTTCGAGGAGTCCAAGAAATCGGAAAAGAGGGGCAGTCCAATGAGCACTGAACAGCTCGGGATCCTCGAGAGTAACATCGCCAGGTTAGTCGGAAACCTGGTCGATGGCCGGTTGTCGGTTCTCGAGGATCGACTGCCGCCTCCGAGGATTGTTCGACCCCCTCTGGTGGCGGACAAAAGAAGGGTGGCACGCGAAGCTGAGGCTGCCGCATCTGCCAGAGACAGGTCACCGATCCTTTCCTCGCCGCGGCCTACGGTGCAAAAGGCCCCAGTTCGACCGGTCCGCAGTGAACGGGAGGAGTTTCCGGCTCTGCGAGTTCGTCCTGCAACGCGGCCGGCCCCCGCGAAAGCTCAGGCGAAGAAGAGCAAGGAGGTTCAGTGGACTAACTTTGGTCCCTCTACCTCCAGGGCGCCTCAGTCGGGAGGGCACCCATCGGCGACGTCTCTGCCGCAGTCCCAGGGGCATACTACTCCTGCTGCTGCTGCAGATGCCAGGGAGGGCTGGACTAAGGTGACGCGCCGAAAAGCGCCTAAACAGAAGGCCCAGAAGGAGGCTCCCAAGGTTAGCCCAAAGGGCAAGAAGTTGACTGTTCCGGGCTCTTCGGCCGTGGTGATTAAGCTGCGACCGGAGGCTCTGAAGTCAGGCACCACATATTGTGATGCGCTGACTAAAGCCCAGAGGGACATTAGGCTCGATGAGTTCGGACTTAAGTCCCTAAGGATTCGGCACACGGCGACTGGCGCTAGACTGATTGAGATCCCTGGTCGGTCTAGTCACGAAACGGCGGATCAGATCGCCAGTAAATTGGAGTCTGTGTTGGCGGACGTGGCGGAAATCTCCAGACCCGTTAAGAGTACCGATTTTAGGTTGACGGGCCTGGACGATACTGCCAACGCAGCTTCTATCAAGGCAGCTGTGGCTAATGTGGGAGGTTGTACCCCGGAACAGGTTTGGGTGGGAGTCGTGCAGCATGGTCCCCGAGGTATGGGCTTTGCTCGTATGTCCTGCCCGGTCTCTGCAGGAAAGAATCTGCTGCAGCAGGGCAGCATTTGCATCGGGTGGAGTAAGGTTCGGGTCTGGCACGAGGGGGCTCGTCCCAGACACTGTTTCAGATGTTTGGGACTGGGGCACTCGGCTGCTCTGTGCCCCTCAGCACAGAAGGATCGCAGCGGTCTCTGTTATCGTTGCGGACAGCCCGGACACAAAGTCGCTGGCTGTCAGGCAGAGCCCCGCTGCGACATCTGCACGGACGGGGGACTCAAGGCGGATCACGTGATGGGGGGGCGATCATGCAATCCCCCCATAAAACGCGGAAAAGCCCCTCCCCCAAGTCAAACTGTGGGAGGACGGGAGGCGCCTGAGGCCGAGATGTCAGAGTAATGACTGGACATCTCGGCTTACTTCAGGCGAATCTAAACCACTCCGCCGCGGCCCAGGACCTCTTCCTACAGTCGATGGCGGAGTGGAATATTGATGTGGCGGTGGCGGCGGAGCCATACTCCGTACCAGCTCAGCCGCATTGGGCTGGGGACTCTGAGGGTTCCGTTGCCGTCGTGGTGAGGCCAGGTGCTGGCCCCCCCCTCATACCCAGAATGAGGGGGCCAGGGTACGTAGTTGCTGCTCGGGGAGATATTGTAGTAGTAGGAGTCTACTTCTCCCCGAACCGCAACCTAGCCGCCCTAGAACAATTCCTCGATGTTCTGGGGCCGCTAATCAGGAGGTTAGCCCCCCTCCCCGTAATAGTGGCAGGGGACTTCAACGCCAAGTCCTCGGCGTGGGGTTCCCCTGTCACTGATCCGAAGGGGAGGGAAGTGGAGGAGTGGGCTTTGGCCTCGGGACTGTCCCTATTAAACACAGGGACAGTCCTCACATGCGTGCGGCGGACGGGCGGTTCCGTGGTGGACCTATCTTTTGCCACTCCTGCCGTCGCGCGCAGGGTGGCAGGGTGGAGGGTGGTAACGGAGGTGGAGACACTCTCGGATCATCGATACATACGGTTCGAGGTGTCTCCAGACTCCGCATCGAGCTCGGCGTCGGTGTCCGGGGGACGTAGCAGGTTCCCGCGTTGGGCACTCACTAAGCTCAACCGGGAACTTGCGGAGGAGGCGGCCATCGTTGGCCGCTGGAGCCTCCCGTCGTTGGAAGGTTTGGGGGTGGACGAAATGGCTGGCTGTCTCGGCGACGTACTCACTAACGTCTGCCGAGCAGCCATGCCAAGAGTTTGGGGTCCTCCCCCTCCCCGACGGGCGGTATACTGGTGGTCGGCCGAGTTGGCTGACCTTCGCGTTGCCTGCGATGCGGCGCGCCGCGCCTTCGTTCGCAGCAGGCGGCGCCGTCCCCAGGACGAGGAGAGAGACGACCGGCTGTTTAGGGTCTACAAGATTAAAAGAGAGACCCTGCAGCTGGCCATCAGTCGGGCCAAGGAGCGAGCGTGGCTGGAGCTAGCTGAGGGGATCGAAAATGACCCCTGGGGCCGACCGTACAAAAGGGCGCGAGACAAACTTCGCGCCCAGTCGGCCCCCCTGACGGAAACGCTCCAGCCAGAGCTGCTGGGGAACATCGTCCGGGAGTTATTCCCGGACCCCCCGGCAGACTTTGCTCCGCCGCGGATGGCCCGACGGACGCCGGGCTCGATAGAGGAGGGTGTTCCGCCACCCGTCACCGACTTAGAAATGGAGGCGGTTCTGTCCCGCCTCCGTAGTAAGAAGAGGGCGCCAGGTCCGGACGGGGTGCACGGTAGAGTTCTCTCTATAGCTCTCGTGCACCTCGGAGACAGCCTTCGGGAACTATTTGACCGCTGTTTACAGTGCGGTCAGTTCCCGAAGGCGTGGAAGGAGGGTCGGCTCGTCCTGATTCCTAAGGGCGGGCGGCCACCGGACTGTGCGTCGGCGGTGCGGCCGATTGTGTTGCTGAACGAGGTGGGCAAGGCTTTTGAGCGAATCATAGCCTCCCGTCTTGTTCAGCATTTGGAGGAAGGTCCGGGGCCCGGACTGTCAGACTCGCAGTTCGGGTTTCGGGCCGGTCGGTCGACCATCGACGCGATAGGGCGCCTCAAGTCGGTGACAGTTGAGGCGGAACGCGGGAGGGAGGTGGTGGTGGCGGTGTCGCTGGACATCGCCAACGCCTTCAACAGCCTTCCCCACAGCGTGATACGGGAGGCACTGAATTTCTTCGGCGTGCCTCCGTATATCGGGAGGCTGTTGAACGCGTATCTCTCCGATAGGGAGATCGTGTACGAGGACCGGTTGGGGTCTCTAGAGAGGCGGAGAGTCGAGTGCGGCGTCCCGCAGGGTTCGGTTCTGGGACCGAACCTTTGGGATGTCGGCTACGACTGGGTCCTGCGGAGCGGCCTTCTCCCCGGGATGAGTGTCATCTGCTATGCGGATGACACCTATGTCACGTCCCGGGGACGAACATACCAGGAGGCTGCGCGGCTGGCTGAGGTGGGAGTATCCCTCGTAGTCAGCCGCATAGAGCGGTTGGGGCTTCGGGTACGTTTGAACAAGACCGAAGCCCTGCTCTTCCGCGGACCCGGGAGGAAAGGGCCCCCGCCCGGAGCACGACTCCTTATCGGAGAGACGGAGGTCAGGGTGAGTCCAACCCTTAAGTGTCTCGGACTCACCCTGGACGGGAGGTGGACCTTCGGCCCCCATTTCCAACAACTGGGGCCGAAGGTCGTGAGGGTGGCGTCAGCGCTGGGCCGACTCCTGCCTAATATAGGAGGGCCCAGCGAAGCCTGCAGGCGGCTATACTCCGGGGTGTGTCGGAGTATAGCCTTGTACGGAGCCCCTATTTGGGCGGACTCCCTCACCGCTCGCAATAAGGCCCAGCTGCGAAGAGCGCAGCGGGTCATAGCGGTGAGGGTAATCAGGGGCTACCGTACAGTCTCCTGGGTGGCGGCCACTGCCCTGGCTGGAGATCCGCCGTGGGAGCTCCAGGCGTCGGTGCTCGCCGAGGTGCACCTCTTCGCGTTGGAGAGGAAGGCACAGAACGGCGAGTTTCCGACCTGGGAGGAGCTCTTGCGAGTGCGGAGGCTGGGGCAACAGTGGTTGCTACGAAGGTGGGGTGAGGTTCTGGAGCAGTCGCCGTACGGCCAACATACGGCCGCGGCACTGCGTCCGGTCCTTGCGGCGTGGATGCGCCGCAAGCGAAAACCCCTCACCTTTCGCCTTGCACAGGTGCTCACCGGGCATGGATGCTTCGGTGCGTACTTGTGCAAGGTTGCCAGGAGGGAGCCTACGCCAGCCTGCCATGAGTGTGGCGCTGCGGAGGACACGGCCCAGCACACCCTAGAGGTGTGCGAACGATGGGCCGTGCAGCGCCACGATCTCGTGGCAGTGCTTGGGAGGGACCTCTCGCTCTCGAGTGTGGTGCGCTGCATGCTCGAGAGCGATGAGGCCTGGCAGGCGGCGGTCTCTTTCTGCGAAGCCGTCATTTCGCAGAAAGAGGCCGCGGAGCGGGACAGAGAGAACGATCAATCCTCTGTTCCGCTTCGCCGGCGTAGGACGGGAGTGCGGAGGCGTCGTTATGTGAACCTCCAAACTTCCGTCTAACAGGGCTCCGGGAGAGGATGGGAACCTCCCCGGCTTAGCTAGTCCCGGCGCCGAGGGGGACGCTTCAGGTTGTCGGAGCGGCCCCTTAATTGTGGTGGAAGTCCGGTCCCTATAGAGGTAGACCGGCCGGTCGCGGGGGGTGTCCTGTGCTAGACAGATCCGGGACACCCCCCTTAAAGCGGCTGATGGCAATCCGCAGGTTAGTTTTAGTGGGTAAACCGGCGAGTCGCGCCGGGAGTCCCACATACCCCCGGGTCCCCCAACCCGGGAAGGGCGTAATGACCTTTCCCCTGCGAGATCAAAAAAAAAAAAAAAAAAAAAAAAAAAAAAAAAAAAAAAAAAAAAAAAAGTTAGGTTGGGGCTGGGGACTGCGGCCGTTACCCTCACCCTAGAGGAGAAGGCTGCGGCGACAGGGGTAACGTACGCCAAACTACTGAGCGAAGCCAAAGCGAAGATCGACCTCGGGGAATTCAACATCCCCAGGCTCGGTTTTCGCCTGGCAGAGACAGGTGCGCGCGTGCTCACCATAGCTGGTGAGGGGGCGCATGAGAAGGCGGATGCCTTCGCCGAGAGGTTGAGGACCGTCCTAAACCCGGATATGGTGACAGTCGGCCGCCCGGTAAGATGTGCAGAGTTGCGCGTCTCCGGGCTGGACGACTCAGTGACGGCGGCGCAGGTGATCCAGGCCGTCGCGCACGAAGGAGGATGCCCGACCAATACTATCAGGTCGGGCAAAATAGTGGTGGGACCAAGGGGGGACGCGTCGCTCTGGATGCGCGCTCCAGTCGCGGCCGCCAAGAAGCTTCTGAGCTCTGGGCGGCTGCGCATAGGATGGGTGTCGGCAAAGGTGGCACTGCTGGCCGCGAGGCCCAAGCGGTGCTACCGATGCATGGACGTCGGCCATGTGGCGTCCAAATGTCAGTGCACGGTGGACCGCAGCCGGAGCTGTTTCCGCTGCGGAAAGCCGGGGCACAAGGCGGTCGAGTGCGAGGCAGAACCAAACTGCTTCTTGTGCGAGACCGTCGGCAAGCAGAAGAGTGACCATGTGCTGGGGAGCAGCGGCTGTATTTCAGCAAAGCCGACCCCCGGTAAAGACCGGAAGAGGAAGGCTCCCTCAAGGGCCCGGCATAAAAAGCCGCAAGCCCAGGGCGCAAGGGCAGCTCAACCCGCCCCCGCCATGGAGGTCGAAGCCTAGGCCCGGGCCCGGGGAGCTCTCGGAGAAAAAAAAAAAAAAAAAAAAAAAAAAAAAAAAAAAAAAAAGTTGGGGCTGGGGGCGATACCGGTTCCTCCTCGTTGGTGTCCCTGGGCAACGCCTGGGTGCGCCACTCCGCTCTTTACACGGGGTGAGGTACTCAGGCGGCTGAACGCCGGTCTATTTCTATCTTTTCACCACCTTTTTATAGTTTACTCTTCTTTTACATTGTTTTATTTATTTCTCTATCTTTCAACACCTTTTCTTTTCTATCTTTCCTTTTTCGTTTACTCTTCTGTGTGTGTGTGTTAGGTTTTGCGTGATAGGTTTTTTGTTCTGAATGGTGATGGATGGGCTTTTACGGCCCCTAATCCAGGGTTTGTGGTGCCCGGCCGTGGGATGCATGGCGAGCAGGCGGTCTCGTCCCGAGGGCACTGGGGCAGAATCACCCCTTCTTGATCGGGCCAGAATCAGTCCACAAATGACAAACATGGAGAGCAATTTGGAAAATATTCCCCGGGTGGGTCCTCTTAGGAGGGAATCCCACACTCCCGCTTCGGCGGGGGGTCGCCCCACGTATACGGGGGGGGCACCAGTTGCTGTGGAGGAGGAGGCCGTGGCGACGGCGAGTGAAGGAAGTGGCGCGATGGCGCATGCGAGTCCGAAGCCGGTGTCCCTAACCGCACCGGCGGCGGACCAATTATTGACGGACGAGGATGTGGATTTTTCCCAGCCTCAAGAAAACGGCAGGGAGCGGCTCCTGAGGCTTCTTCATAGGAAGAAGCTACGAGGAGACACGGAGGGGCTTGCGCGCGTTCAGCGCGAGCGTGAGCTTATCCTCCCTCCCTCTTTGACTAAGACAATGGCGGCGGGAAATACTAGTGAAACCGCACCGCGCGTTCCGCGCGTGATGCTGACGCGCGCGCTGATTCCCGCACGCCTAAATACCGGACTCGACAGTGACGACTACCTCTCGGACTCCAGTGATATGTCCGGCATATCACTGGACTCCGAGGGGCTGCCAGTCATCCCCAGACGTGACGAACCTCGAAAGAGGAAAACCGATGACGACGATGTGCCGTCAATTAGCAAAGAGGCGGTACCCAGGCCGAAACGAGGACGCGGCAGGCCGCCTACGACCGGCCAGTATGTTGGCCTGGCCAAGGCGCAGGCCGACCTGAATAGGGAGAGAGAGGAGGCTCTTCGGCTCCAAGCTGAAGCCGAAGTTGCGGAAACGGCGAGGACAGTGAGGGAGACACGCGCGTCTTTCTGCGCGAGTCCCGCCAAAATCGGAGAGTCAGAGTCGGAGCAGTCGAGCGCTGCCCTGGCTAAAACAGTCGAGACGTCACTGGAGGCCATTATAATGGTCGCCACTAAGTCATCAAACCTTAAGGGCACCTTTCAAAGGTGCCTTAAGGACTCAGTGGCGGCCATCAAATCGGCTGTGGCCGAAATGAGGGACCGCTCTATGACCGAGGAGTTAGCGAGACTGGAGGCCCAGAACGCGCGGCTCCAGGAGCGATTGACCGGAATGGGCCGGGAGCTGGAAGAGTTGCGCAGACGGGCCGACAACGCCCGCCTACCAGAGCAGGATATGCGTCAGCTATTGTCGGAGGTCTCTCGTTCGAACATAGAGACCTTCGGCAATATGCTAAACGCCAGGCTAGCAGGTTTGGAGGACCGTCTCCTACCGGAGCCTCGGAGGCGTCCACCGCTGACGGCAGATGCTGCAAACATCAGTGTCAGCGCTCCGCCGGCGAACACCGGAAATAAAAAGGCGCCGAAGCCCAAAAAGGCGACGGCGCCCTCATACGCAGAAATGGCGGCAACAACTGCAGCGGCCTCCCAAATGGCACCGCTGGCAGCGGCCCAGCCAAGGGCAAAAAAGCCGGATAAGAAGAAGAAGCGGCCATCAATGGCCGCTCAGGAGGCGGCGCAAGGGGGGGTGAACATCAGCCCTTCCCCCGCCGAGGCCCCGGGGACCATCACAGGTTTACGCAAGGTCAAGAAGAAAGGGGCGGCTAAACCAGCCACAGCCGCCCCTAAAAAGAAGAAGACGAGGCTTCGCCCCCCCAAAACGGCGGCAGTAACCCTCACTTTAGAAGCGGGGGCTGCAGAAAGGGGGGTGACCTACGCGAAGGTGCTCAGTGAGGCCAAAGCGAAAATCGACCTGGGGGAACTCAATATCCCCAGGCTCGGCTTCCGCCTAGTCCAAACTGGCGCACGCCTCCTCTCCATAGAGGGAGATGGAGCTGCTGAGAAGGCCGAAGCGTTTGCCGCGCGGCTGCGTGCAGTCCTGCGCCCCGAGGACGTAAGTCTCCCGTCCGGTGAAATGCGTGGAAATGCGAGTCACCGGATTGGATGACGTTACAACGGCCGCCGAGATCGTCGAGGCGGCCGCCAAAGAAGGCAATTGCCCGGCCACCAACATCAGGTCGGGCAAAATTGTCGTAGGTCCCAGAGGCACCCGAAGCCTCTGGCTAAAAGTCCCGATCGCAGCCGCCAAAAAGCTCACCAGCACTGGGCGGCTGCAAATAGGCTGGGTGACGGCGAGGGTAGCACTGCTGGCCGCCAGGCCACGGCGGTGTTACAAGTGCCTTGACACCGGCCACCTTGCGTCGAAGTGCACGTGCACGGTGGACCTCAGCGAAAATTGTTTCCGCTGTGGGAAGCCGGGGCACAGAATGTCCGAGTGTGAAGCGGCTCCAAATTGCCCGGTCTGTGAGGCCGCAAGCAAACCAAGGGAGCACGTGCTGGGGAGCAGCGGCTGTATTACAGCGCCCAAGCCGCCCCACGGCGCGAAAGGGAAGCGGAAGGCTCCCACTAAAAAGGCTCGGCATAAAAAGCCGGGCCGCGGCGCAAGGGCGGAACAACCCGCCCCCGCCATGGACGTAGTGGTGGAGGCCTAGACCCGTGGGTGGCGATCGGGGGATCGTTGCCCACAGTATGGGTCCCGAGAGAAAGGCTCCCCAATGCCCGGGGAGCTCTTGGTGAGGCAGGCGGCGGCACACTATCTAGCCGCCGCAACAGAAGAGGGCCGGACGCGGCACGCGCTGCGGGGTCGTGGAGCTATGCTCACGCGATTCCCACGACCCCGTATTGGCGCAGAAGGAGGGCATCGCCAGGTTTTAGTGGGTAAACTCTGTGCCAACTACACCCAGGCACAGAGGAGTCCCACATAACCCCGCGATGTTCCCCCGATCATCGCGGGGCATACGTAACGTATTTCCTGGCGTAAAAAAAAAAAAAAAAAAAAAAAAAAAAAGGTTAGGTTGGGGCTCAGCCAGTTCGTCCTCGTTCGTGGCCCTGGGCAACGCTTGGGTGCGCCACCCCGTCTTTTGCGGGGTGAGGTACCCACGCGGCTGAAGGCTGGCGCTATCTTTTCTTCTCTATTTTCACCACCTATTTTGTTAACTTTCTTGTGTTTTGCATTTAATTTTATTTTGTTTTTCTATCTTTCACCACCTTTTCTTTCATCTCTATCTATCTTTCTTTTTGTTTTAACTCTTCTGATGGGGGAGCTCACCCCCGAAAAAAGAGACCGCGACCCGGGGTGTCGGCGTTTTGGAGTATGGATAGTCGTAATGTAAAAAGTTTCTCCGGGCGGGTCCCGACGTCAGTCGGGGAATCCCGCACTGTGTCTGAAGAGTCTTCGGGCACAGTCTGGCCCACGTATACGGAGGGTGCCAACATTGCGAGGACGGATGAGGAGGGCGTCATAAGGACGGTCGATAAGGAGAGGGCCGCAAGTGCGGGAACGAGTTCGAAGCTGGCGCACATTACCGCGCCGGCGGCGAACATTTTAACTGACGAAGACGTGGACTTCAGTCAGCCGCAGCCCAATGGGGTTGAGCGACTACTGAAGCTCATGAAAAAGAAGAAACTGAGGGGCGATCCTGATCTGCCACGCGTATTGCTCACGCGCGACGTGATCATGCCGCCACCCAAACACGGACGTGACATTCCCGATAGAGACAGCGAGGACTATCTCTCGGACTCCAGTTGCATGACAGACATGTCGCTGGACTCCGAGGGATTGCCCGCACCCACCGGACGTACAACCCCCCTAAAGAGGCGGTTACACCCGGACGAAGACGTAGTGGCGCCGTCCACCAGCAAAGGCGCGGTGCCTAAGGCCAAGAGAGGACGCGGTCGGCCGCCAACTACCGGCCAGTACGTCGGCCTGGCCAAGGCTCAAGCAGAGCTAAACAGAGAGAAAGCGGAGAGTCTCAAACTCGAAGCAGAGAAGGAGGTAATAGAGGCGGCACGGACAGCGAGAGAAGCGCGAGTCTCACTTTGCGCCAGTCCTGCGTCGACCGAAACACCGGAAAAGACGAACGCAGCCCTTATGGCAAGCGTGGAGAGGTCCCTGGAGACCATAGCAATGGTGGCATCCAGGTCCTCCAACTTGAAGGGGACATTTCAGCGGTTCCTCAAGGAGGCGGTCAACAACATCCGAACGACCGTCACCGAATTGAGGGGCCGCTGCGAAACAGACGAGCTGCGGGCCCTAGAAGCGCAGAATGCGCGGCTCCAGCAGCAGATCGATGCCATGCGTCGAGAAATGGTGGAATTGCGGCGCCAGGCAACCAGGCCCGCTACCCAAGACGTGCAGCAGCTGTTGTCGGAGGTCTCGCGCTCCAATATCGAGACCTTCGGCAACATGTTGAATGCAAGGCTCGCCGGCCTGGAGGACAGACTCCCGCCGGAGCCCAGAAGACGACCCCCGCTGGCGGCGGACAGTGCTACTGTTGGCACCACGCCAGCGCCGGCGGCACAAGAAACGAAGGCGCCGAAGCCGAAAAAGGCAAAGGCGCCCACGTACGCGACAGTGACGGCGCAGGTTGCGGCGGCCCCAAAAGAGGCACCGCCTACACCCGCCCCGCCAAACGCCCCTAAGGCTAAGAAGAAGACAAAAAAGAAGCGGCCATCAATGGCCGCTAAGGAGACGGCGCAAGGGGGGGAGACCAACAACCCCTCCCCCGCCGAGGCCCCGTGGACTAATGTCCAGCGCAAGGCCAAGAAGAAGAAGGGGGCGGCTACTCCATCCAAAGCCGCCCCTACGAAGAAGAAGGCAAGACTGCGCGCCCCCGTCACTGCGGCCGTTACCCTCACTCTTGAGGAGAAGGCTGCGGAGAAGGGGGTCACGTACGCCAGCCTGCTCAAAGAAGCCAGAGCGAAGATCGATCTTGGGGAGTTCGACATCCCCAAGCTCGGTTTCCGCCTGGCGGAAACTGGCGCGCGCGTGCTCACCATCGATGGTGAGCGGGCGCAAGAGAAGGCGGACGCCTTTGCTGTCAAGCTCAGGTCCGTCCTTAACCCGGAAATAGTAAGAGTCGGCCGCCCGGTTAAATGCGCAGAGTTGCGCGTTGCCGGGCTGGACGACTCTGTGACGGCCGCCCAAGTCATCCTGGCGGCCTCACAAGAAGGAGATTGCCCGACCAGCTCCATCAGGTCGGGAAAAGTTGTAATGGGACCGAGAGGAGACGCATCCTTATGGATGAGCGTCCCCGTAGCGGCCGCAAAAAAGCTGCTCAGTTCTGGGCGGCTTGGCGTGGGCTGGGTCTCGGCGAAGGTGGTGCTGCTGGCCGCGAGGCCAAAGCGGTGCTACCGATGCCAGGACACCGGCCACGTCGCGGCGAAATGCCAGTCCTCGGTGGACCGCAGCCGGAGCTGTTTCCGTTGCGGGAAGCCGGGGCACAAGGCGGCAGAATGCGGAGCGGATCCGCACTGCTCGCTCTGTGAGGCCACTGGCAAGCAGGAGGTGGCACATGTGCTGGGGAGTGGTGGCTGCGTCTTCGCAAAGCCGCCCCCTGGCGCGAAAGGGAAGAGAAAAGCTCCCTCCAGGGCCCGGCTCAAGAGGCCGCAAGCCCAGGGTGCAAGGGCGGACGAACCCGCCCCCGCTGTAATGGAGGTAGAAGCGTAGGCCCGTGGGTGGTGATCGGGGGATCACCGCCCACAATATGGGCCCCGAGATGACAAGCTCCCCAATGCCCGGGGAGCTCTCGGAGAAGGAGCCGGTTGCGGCTATTGGAAGTGGGCCGGTTGCGGCACGCGCTGCGGGGTCGTGGAAGAATGCTTTGCGATTCCCACGACCCCGTTAAAGGCGCTGAAGATGGGCATCGGGAGGTTTTAGACGGTAAACCCCGGCGCACTCAGGTTAGGTTAGGTTAGGTTAGGTTAGGTTAGGTTAGGTTAGGTTAGGTTAGGTTAGGTTCCCCCCGACGGTTGCCCGCCTTGTCGTGGCGGTGGGGCTCAGTAACCGTGGTTGAGGACCCACGGTGAAGCGAAGAGGCAACCAGGGCCGGCTAGGCAGGAGGCCAGGCCGGCCCGAGGAGGGGCGCTCCCGGCGGACTGGAGGAGCCAGTCCGCTGCGGACGCGCCTGGAGGTGGGACCGCAGAAGAAGAGGAGTGCCGGTATTACGGTGCGCCGTACTCCCTATCTTCTGCGGCCGTGGAGGATCGCAGGGGGAGAGGGTGGTGGTGTTGTGCCGCTATCCCTAACCCCCTGCGAGCTGGCGGGGCCGTTCCGCGCGGTAACGGCATCGGTGGGGCCGCAGGGGAAGAGGCAAGTTTGGTATTACGGTGCGCCGCTTGCCCTATCCTCTGCGGCCGAGGTGTAGTTGGCCTCCACCAGTACTGCAGCAGACTCGGGGGGAGTTTGCTGCAGTACTGGTGGAGGCGGAGGAGGGAGGCGCACCTTACCATCTGGTGCGCCTGCCGCCGGCGGGGTCGCGGATGTGTGTATCGTTCCCGTGGCCCCGTCACAAGGCGGCGTGGAGGAAGGTGGGGGGGGGTTTTAGTGGGTAAACCGTGGGTCTCATTAGCCTATACGGGAGTCCCACATCACCACTCGGGTGCCCCCTGCACCCGGGTGGTATGCGTAATGCATTTCCCCCTCCGGAAACCAAAAAAAAAAAAAAAAAAAAAAAAAAAAAAAAAAAAAAAAAAAAAAAAAGTTAGGTTAGGTTAGGTTAGGTTCCCCCCGATGGTTGCCCGCCTTGTCGTGGCGGAGGGGCTCAGTAACCGTGGATGGGGACCACGGTGAAGCGAAGAGGCAACCAGGGCCGGCTTGGCAGGAGGCCGGGCCGGCCCGAGGAGGGGCGCTCCCGGCGGACTGGAGGAGCCAGTCCGCTGCGGACGCGCCTGGAGGTGGGACCGCAGAAGAAGAGGAGTGCCGGTATTACGGTGCGCCGTACTCCCTATCTTCTGCGGCCGCCGGCGGGGTCGCGGATGTGTGTATCGTTCCCGTGGCCCCGTCACAAGGCGGCGTGGAGGAAGGTGGGGGGGGGTTTTAGTGGGTAAACCGTGGGTCTCATTAGCCTATACGGGAGTCCCACATCACCACTCGGGTGCCCCCTGCACCCGGGTGGTATGCGTAATGCATTTCCCCCTCCGGAAACAAAAAAAAAAAAAAAAAAAAAAAAAAAAAAAAAAAAAAAGGTTAGGTTAGGTTAGGTTAGGTTCCCCCCGATGGTTGCCCGCCTTGTCGTGGCGGAGGGGCTCAGTAACCGTGGATGGGGACCACGGTGAAGCGAAGAGGCAACCAGGGCCGGCTTGGCAGGAGGCCGGGCCGGCCCGAGGAGGGGCGCTCCCGGCGGACTGGAGGAGCCAGTCCGCTGCGGACGCGCCTGGAGGTGGGACCGCAGAAGAAGAGGAGTGCCGGTATTACGGTGCGCCGTACTCCCTATCTTCTGCGGCCGTGGAGGATCGCAGGGGGAGAGGGTGGTGGTGTTGTGCCGCTATCCCTAACCCCCTGCGAGCTGGCGGGGCCGTTCCGCGCGGTAACGGCATCGGTGGGGCCGCAGGGGAAGAGGCAAGTTTGGTATTACGGTGCGCCGCTTGCCCTATCCCCTGCGGCCGAGGTGTAGTTGGCCTCCACCAGTACTGCAGCAGACTCGGGGGGAGTCTGCTGCAGTACTGGTTGAGGCGGAGGAGGCGCACCTTACCATCTGGTGCGCCTGCCGCCGGCGGGGTCGCGGATGTGTGTATCGTTCCCGTGGCCCCGTCGCAAGGCGGCGTGGAGGAAGGTGGGGGGGGTTTTAGTGGGTAAACCGTGGGTCTCATTAGCCTATACGGGAGTCCCACATCACCACTCGGGTGCCCCCTGCGCCCGGGTGGTATGCGTAATGCATTTCCCCCTCCGGAAAAAAAAAAAAAAAAAAAAAAAAAAAAAAAAAAAAAAAAAATTAGGTTAGGTTAGGTTAGGTTGAGCTCAAATTTTCTTAGGCGAAGCCTATGCCCGTCTATGGATCTTTGTGCTCAAGGTGTCAAACGATTGCGTGTGTTTTTCCCTTTCGTTTGGTATATAAATTGTCTTGGTGCGCCGTCTGGTTCCTGAGATAATTTGTTTTCTGTGTTTCAAACTTTATTTTACGGATTCCCATACATCGGTCGAGAACGTCATCCACGTAGAGCAGCATCGGTCGACGACTTTTGTCCTGGTGTTGTTGTGCGTGGGTGGCCCTCCCGGGGTGGGAACATTTTTGTATATATAGGGTTAAGTTAGTTTTATCCGGCTCTGAAACGGAAGGCGGTTATGCTTTGGCGGGAATAAACACCGCCAAACGGGGTAGGCAACGGAGTACCCGTCAGACTCTTAGAGAGCGTGAGGTGGCCCGAGAAGCCGAGTTTGTAGCTTCTCTGGATAAGAGGGCCTATGTCAAAGCCATTCCAGACGGCGAAGTCCAAGAGATCCCGCCGGGCCCTCTGGACATTGACGTGGACAGGATGGGCCCGAAGGAGCTATTGGAGGCTGCGGAGGGCAATCTAAGGGACATACTTGGCGTCGCCAATAGGTCGACAAACTTGAAGGGTGGCTACGCCAGTAAGATAAGGCGGGCCACCGGTGTTGTCAGAGTAGTCCTGGACGCGCTTGCAGCGAGAACTGTGGTGGAGGAGACTCGTCGCCTCAGAGCCGACAATAGTAGGCTCCAAAGGGAGGTGACGAATCTCCGAGATGAGGTCCGCGCTTACAAGCGGGACTTTGAAGAGACCAGGACTGCGGTTGCCAAGGAGAGAGGCTCTCCAATGTCCAGCGAGCAGCTGGGCATCTTGGAGAGCAACATCGCGAGGCTCGTGGGCAATCTCGTCGATGGTCGACTGGCAGTGCTGGAGGACAGATTACCGCCTCCCGCTATAATGCGCCCGTCATTGGCGGCAGATAAAAGGAAGGCGGCCAAAGAACCTGACAGGGTGAACCGGACGGCGCCAGCTGCGCGAGAGAGATCGCCGATCTTGCCTAAGCCAGCCACTACGCCGCGGGGCGGGGCAACTCGTGAGGAGTTCCCGCCGCTCCCAGTGCGCGCAGCAGCTAGACCGGCTCCTAGCTCTAAGAAGAGCAAGAAGGGAACAGAGTGGTCTAGCTTCGGTCCGTCCGCTCCCGTGGTGAACAAGGAGCCACATAACGCGCCCCAAAAAGCGCCCCAAAAGGGACGCCTGGAAGCGCGCCTCGCAGCTCCAGAACAGCCTGCAGCTCCGGCGCTCACGGAGGCCTGGACCGTGGTGGCCAAGCGTAAGGCGCCGAAGAAGGCCAAGGCCAACAATGCGCCACCAGCCTCGAAGGAGGCGAAGAAGAAAGGAGCTAAGCTCGTTCTCCCTAGCTCCTCCGCCGTCATTATAAAGCTTCGGCCAGAGGCGGTTCAGCAGGGGCAAACCTATTCCTCCGTGCTGACCAGGGCCCAACAGCAGATCAAAATTGATGAGCTGGGAATTGGGCCCTTAAGGGTACGAACGGCGGCCACGGGGGCACGCCTCATCGAAGTTCCGGGACGTGCCAGCGGCGAACAGGCGGACGTCCTGGCAGAGAAAATCGGTGCGTTGTTGGTGGGCGTCGCGGATGTGGTCAGACCCGTCAAAACAACAGACTTTAGGTTGACGGGTCTAGACGAGACCGCGACGAAAGAGGGCGTAAGGGCAGCAGTAGCTGCGGAAGGGGGCTGCTCAATGGGGCAAGTGTGGGTCGGGGAGATTCATCTCGGCCCACGGGGGGTCGGCTCGGTGCGAATGTCATGCCCGCTGGCAGCTGCGAAAAGGCTGCTCCAGCTTGGCGCAATTCGCATCGGCTGGAGCAGGGTGCGGCTCCAGCATGAGGGAGCTCGTCCCAGGCACTGTTACAGATGCCTGGGCAAAGGGCACTCAGCGTGCTCCTGCCCCCCTTCTGAAACAGACCGCAGTGGATTGTGTTATCGCTGCGGTCAGCCGGGCCACAAGGCGGTCGGATGCCAGGCGGAGCTCCGGTGCGCGGTCTGCCTAGCCGCCGGCAGGAAGGCAGATCATGTGATGGGGGGTAGAGCGTGCAACCCCCCATCAGTTCGTGGAAAATTCTTCTCCTCCCCAAGTCCATCGGGGAGGGGGCTGGTGGCGCCTGAGGCCGAGATGTCCGAGTAATGCCAGGACATCTCGGCTTCCTTCAGGGTAATGTGAACCACTCCGCCGCGGCTCAGGATCTCTTCCTTCAGTCGATGGCGGAGTGGTTAATAGATGTGGCGGTCGTGGCGGAGCCCTATTATGTTCCTCCCCTGCCGCATTGGGCTGGGGATGACGTGGGCTCCGTCGCAATAGTGTCGAGGCCAGGTGCTGGCCCCCCCCTCATACCCAGAATGAGGGGGACTGGATATGTTGTTGCCGCTCGGGGAGACGTAGTAATAGTAGGTGTTTACTTCTCCCCGAACCGCAACCTAGCTGCCCTAGAGCAATTCCTTGATGCTCTAGGGCCGCTGATCAGGAGGTTAGCCCCCCTCCCCGTCGTGGTGGCGGGGGACTTCAACGCCAAGTCCTCGGCGTGGGGTTCCCCTGTTACTGATCCGAAGGGGAGGGAAGTAGAGGAGTGGGCTTTAGCCTCGGGACTGTCCCTTCTCAACACAGGGACGGTCCTCACCTGCGTGCGGCGGACGGGCGGTTCAGTGGTGGACTTGACGTTCGCCACTCCCGACGTCGCGCGCAGGGTGGCAGGGTGGAGGGTGGTAACGGAGGTGGAGACACTCTCGGACCATCGCTACATACGGTTCGAGGTGTCTCCAGCCTCCGCATCGAGCTCGGCGTCGGTGTCCGGGGGACGTAGCAGGTTCCCGCGTTGGGCACTCACTAAGCTCAACCGGGAACTAGCGGAGGAGGCGGCCATCGTTGGCCGCTGGAGCCTCCCGTCGTTCGAAGGTTTGGGGGTGGACGAAATGGCTGGCTGTTTCGGCGACGTCCTCACTAACGTCTGCCGGGCAGCCATGCCTAGAGTTTGGGGTCCTCCCCCTCCTCGACGGGCGGTGTACTGGTGGTCAGCCGAGCTGGCCGACCTTCGTGTCGCCTGCGATGCGGCGCGCCGCGCCTATGTTCGCAGCAGGCGGCGCCGTCCCCAGGACGAGGAGCGTGATGGCCGGCTGTTCAGGGTCTACCGTGCCAAAAGGGAGATCCTGCAGCTGGCCATTAGTCGGGCCAAGGAGCGAGCGTGGCTGGAGCTGGTGGAGGGTCTGGATAATGACCCGTGGGGTCGACCGTATAAGAGGGCGCGAGACAAACTTCGCGCCCAGTCGGCCCCACTGACGGAAACGCTCCAGCCGGAACTGCTGGGGAACATTGTCCGGGAGTTGTTCCCGGACCCCCCGGCAGGCTTCGCTCCACCGCAAATGGCCCGACGGACGCCGGGCTCGATGGAGGAGGGTGTTCCGCCACCCGTCACCGACGCGGAAATGGAGGCGGTTCTGTCCCGCCTCCGTAGTAAGAGAAGGGCGCCTGGTCCGGACGGGGTGCACGGGAGGGTTCTATCTATAGCTCTCGTGCACCTCGAAGATAGCCTTCGGGAACTGTTCAACCGCTGTCTACAGAGCGGTCAGTTCCCGAAGGCGTGGAAGGAGGGTCGGCTCGTCCTGCTACCTAAGGGCGGGCGACCACCGGACTTTGCGTCGGCGGTGCGGCCGATCGTGTTACTGAACGAGGTGGGCAAGGCGTTTGAACGTGTAATAGCCTCCCGCCTCGTTCAGCACTTGGAGGAAGGACCGGGGCCCGGACTGTCAGACTCACAGTTCGGGTTTCGGGCCGGTCGGTCAACCATCGACGCAGTGAGGCGCCTGAAGTCGGTGACGGATGAAGCGGAACGCGGGAGGGAGGTGGTGGTGGCGGTGTCCTTGGACATCGCCAACGCCTTCAACAGCCTTCCACACAGCGTAATACGCGAGGCACTGAACTATTTCGAAGTGCCTCCGTATCTCGGGAGGCTGTTGGACGCGTATCTCTCCGATAGGGAGATCGTGTTCGAGGATCGGTCGGGGTCCTTAGAGAGGCGGCAGGTCGAGTGCGGCGTCCCTCAGGGTTCGGTTCTGGGACCGAACCTCTGGGACGTCGGCTACGACTGGGTCCTGCGGAGCGGCATCCTCCCCGGAACAGATGTCATCTGCTATGCAGATGACACTTACGTCACGTTCCGGGGAAGGACATATCAGGAGGCCGCGCGGCTGGCTGAGGAGGGGGCAGCCCTCGTTGTCAGCCGCATAGAGCGCTTGGGGCTTCGGGTACGTTTAGACAAGACCGAAGCCCTGCTCTTCCGCGGACCCGGGAGGAAAGGACCCCCACCGGGTGCACGACTCCTTATCGGAGAGACGGAGGTCAGGGTGAGTCCAACCCTTAAGTGTCTCGGACTCACCCTGGACGGGAGGTGGACCTTCAGCCCCCATTTTCAACAGCTGGGGCCGAAGGTCGTGAGGGTGGCATCAGCGCTGGGCCGACTCCTTCCGAATATAGGAGGGCCCAGCCAAGCCTGCAGGCGGCTATACTCCGGAGTCTGCCGGAGTGTAGCTCTGTACGGAGCCCCAATTTGGGCGGATTCCCTCACTGCTCGCAACAAGGCCCATTTGCGAAGAGCGCAACGGGTCATAGCAGTGAGGGTAATCAGGGGCTACCGTACAGTCTCCTGGGTGGCAGCTACTGCCCTGGCGGGGGAACCGCCTTGGGAGCTTACGGCAAGGGTCCTTGCCGAGACGAACCTCCTCGTGTCAGAGGGGAGGTCACGTGGCGAGGTCCCCCCGTGGGAGGAGCTAAGGCGGTTCCAAAGGCTGGGAGAGCAGTGGTTGCTGAGGAGGTGGGGTGAGGTCCTGGCGCAGTCGCCGTATGGCCAACATACGGCCGCGGCACTGCGTCCAGTCCTTGCGGCGTGGATGCGCCGCAAGCGAAAACCCCTCACCTTCCGCCTTACACAGGTGCTCACCGGGCATGGATGCTTCGGTGCGTACCTGTGTAAGGTCGCCAGGAGGGAGCCAACGCCAGTCTGCCATGAATGTGGCGCTGCGGAGGACACGGCCCAGCACACCCTAGAGGTGTGCGACCGATGGGCCGTGCAGCGCCACGATCTCGTGGCAGTCCTTGGGCGGGACCTCTCGCTCTCGAGTGTGGTGCGCTGCATGCTCGAGAGCGATGAGGCCTGGCAGGCGGCGGTCTCTTTCTGCGAAGCCGTCATTTCGCAGAAAGAGGCCGCGGAGCGGGACAGAGAGAACGATCAATCCTCTGTTCCGCTCCGCCGGCGTAGGACGGGAGTGCGGAGGCGTCGTTATGCGAACCTCCAAACTTCCGTCTAACGGGGCTCCGGGAGAGGATGGGAACCTCTCGGCTTAGCTAGTCCCGGCGCCGAGGGGGACGCTTCAGGTTGTCGGAGCGGCCCCTAATTGTGGTGGAAGTCCGGTCCCTATAGAGGTAGACCGGCCGGTCGCGGGGGGTGTCCTGTGCTAGACAGATCCGGGACACCCCCCTTAAAGCGGCTGATGGCAATCCGCAGGTTAGTTTTAGTGGGTAAACCGGCGAGTCGCGCCGGGAGTCCCACATACCCCCGGGTCCCCCAACCCGGGAAGGGCGTAATGACCTTTCCCCTGCGAGATCAAAAAAAAAAAAAAAAAAAAAAAAAAAAAAAAAAAAAAAAAAAGTTAGGTTAGGTTAGGTTAGGTAAGGTTAGGTTAGGTTAGGTTAGGTTAGGTTAGGTTAGGTTTCCCCCCCGGGGGGGCGATACCGGTTCCTCCTCGTTGGTGTCCCTGGGCAACACCTGGGTGCGCCGCTCCGCTTTTTACACGGTTTGAGGCACCCAGGTGGCTGAACGCCGGTCTGTCACTATCTTTCACCACCTGTTTATAGTTTGCTCTTGTTTTATTTTGTTTTATTTCTTTTTGTTTTCTCTATTCTCACCGTCTTTTCTTCTACTATCTTCTTGTTTTTTGTTTCATTCTGATGGGGGAGCTCACCCCCGAAAAAAGAGACCGCGACCCGGGGTGTCGGAGTTTTAAGGATGGAAGGTCGCGCTTTGCAAAATATTCCCCGGGTGGGTCCTCTCTCTGAGAGGGAATCCCACCCTTCTGCTTCGGCGGAAGGCTGCCCCACGTATACGGGGGGGGCACAAATCGCGAGGGTTGAGGAGGAGGTCATAGTGATGACGGAGAAGGAGACGGGCGCGAAGGCGCGAACGGGTCCGAAACTGGCGCACCTTACCGCACCAGGGACGGAGCCCCTTACAGACGAAGACGTGGACTTCTCACAGCCGGTCCCTGATGGCAGGCGTCGGCTGCTAGAGTTGCTCCGGAAAAAGAAGCTGAGGGGCGACTTGGATCTGCCGCGGGTGATGCTCACTCGCGACCTGATCATCGAGCGCTCACTCACACGGACAGACAGCGAGGACTGCCTCTCGGACTCCAGTGGTGTGTCTGGCATATCACTGGACTCCGAGGGGTTGCCCGCAATCCCACCGGAAAGGACGAGCCTAAAAAGGCGAAACTCTGATGACGACATGGCGCCCCCCATCAGCAAAGGGGCGGTGCCCAAAACGAAGAGGGGACGTGGCCGGCCACCATCAACCGGCCAATACGTCGGCCTAGCTCGGGCCCAAGCAGAGCTGAACAGAGAGAAGGCGGAAAGCCTCCGGCTTCAGGCCGAGGCCGAAATTGCTGAGACGGCACGGGTTGCGAGACAGGCGAGAGCGCCCATCTGCACTGGCCCTACCGCACCCGCAGAAGAAGCGTCGGAGCTGACAAGCGTAGCCCTGACTAAGAGGGTCGAGGCTTCGCTGGAATCCATCAATATGGTCGCCACGAAGTCCTCGAACCTCAAAGGTACCTTCCAGAGGTACCTTAAAGAGGCGGTAGCATCCATAAGAGCAGCGGTAGCCGAGATGAAGGACCGCTCCGCTACTGAGGAAATGAAGAGGCTCGAAGCCCAAAACTCACGGCTCGAGCAACAAGTCTCCGAATTGCGCCGTGAGCTTGATGAGCTTCGCCGGCGGGCGGCACAACCCGCGGAGAAGGATTTGCGCCAGTTGTTGTCGGAGGTCTCCCGTACCAACATAGAGACCTTCGGCAACATGCTAAACGCTAGACTGGCCGGGCTGGAGGACCGCCTCCTCCCGGAACCACGCCGCCGGCCCCCGCTGGCAGTGGATGGAAAGGTGAGGGAGAGAACCCCGGAAGTGACTATGGCGGCAACGAGCGCAGCTGCACCAACTGAGGCCCCTGCTGTGCCCGCGCCACCGAAGGCTAAAAAAGCCAAAACGAAGAAGAAGCGGCCATCAATGGCCGCTCAAGAGGCGGCGCAAGGGAGTGCGCACACTGGCTCCTCCCCCGCCGAGGCCCCGTGGACCACTGTCGGTCCGCGCAAGGCCGATAAAAAGAAGAAGGGGGCGGCTACAACAGCCAAAGCCGCCCCGAAGAAGAAGAGGAAAAGGAAGGCGAGGCTGCGCGTTCCGACCACAGCAGCGGTCACCCTCACGCTAGAGGCGGGAGCTGCGGAACGGAGCGTCACCTACGCCTCTGTGCTCGCAGAAGCAAGGAGCAAAATCGACCTGGCGGAGTTCGGGATACCCAAACTCGGATTCCGCCTGGCCGAAACAGGCGCCCGAGTCCTGCTCTTGTCAGGAGATGGCGCCCAGGAGAAGGCCGACGCCTTTGCCACACGGCTGAAGGAGGTGCTCGACCCAGGAGTCGTGCGAATCGCCCGCCCGGCGAAGTGCGCGGAAATGCGCATTTCCGGGCTGGACGACGCGATAACGGCCGCCGACGTCATCAAGGCGGTCGTTAAAGAAGGAGGATGCCCGGCCACCAACATCCGGTCGGGCAAAATAGTGGTGGGCCCTAGGGGCGCTAGGTCACTCTGGCTGCGCGTTCCTGTTGCGGCCGCAAAGAAGCTCTCGAGCTCTGGGCGGCTGCAGGTCGGCTGGGTCCTGGCAAAGGTAGCGCTGCTGGCCGCGAGGCCAAGGCGGTGTTATCGGTGCCTGGACACCGGCCACTTGGCGGCGAAGTGCGTGTGCTCGGTGGACCTCAGCCGGAACTGTTTCCGCTGCGGGAAGCCGGGCCACAGGGCGTCAGAATGCGGGGCAGATCCTAACTGCCCCGTATGTGAGGCGACCGGGAAGCCGAAGGAGCACGTGCTGGGGGCTGCTGGCTGCATTACAGCTGCCAAAAAGCCGCCCCCCGGCAATAAAAAGGGAAAGGCTCCCACTAAAAAGGCCCGCTTTAAGAAGCCAAAGGCCTCAGGCACAAGGGCGGTTCTGCCCGCCCCCGCCGAAGTGATGGAGTCCTAGACCCGTGAGCGGCGATCGGGGGATCGCTGCTCACACTATGGGTCCCGAGTGTAAAGCTCCCCAATGCCCGGGGAGCTCTCGGAGAGGCAGGCGGCGGCACAACACCAGGCCGCCGCAAAGAAGTGAGCCGGTTGCGGCACGCGCTGCGGGGTCGTGGAAGAATGCTACGCGATTCCCATGACCCCGCAAACGGCGCTGAAGGTGGGCATCGGGGGGTTTTAGACGGTAAACCCCGGCGCACTCCATCTCGCGTCGGGGGAGCCCGTCATACCCCTGCTGCCCTCCCCCGGGGGCGGCGGGGGATACGTAACGTATTTCCCCCCGTCAAAAAAAAAAAAAAAAAAAAAAAAAAAAAAAAAAAAAAAAAAAAAAAAAAAAAAAAAAAAAAAAAGGTTTCCCCCCCGGGGCTCAGCCAGTTCGTCCTCGTTCGTGGCCCTGGGCAACGCTTGGGTGCGCCACTCCGCTTTTACACGGTGTGAGGTACCCACGCGGCTGAAGGCTGGCGCTATCTCTTTCTTGTCTATCTTTCACCACCTATTTTGTTCAGTTTTTCTTGTTTTGCATTAGTTTTATTTTGTTTTTCTCTATCTTTCACCATCTTTTCTTTCTTCTCCTACTATCTTTTCCGTTTTTGTTAACTCTTTGATGGGTGAGCTACACCCGAAAACAAGCCCGCGACCCGGGGTGTCGGCGCTTAGATGGAATGGAACGTAATGGAAAAAGTTTCTCCGGGCGGGTCCCGACAACAGTCGGGGAATCCCGCACTGTGTCCGAAGAGTCTTCGGGCACAGTCTGGCCCACGTATACGGAGGGTGCCAACATTGCGTTGAGAGGTGTGGAGGCCGTTGCAACGGCGAGTGGAGTAGAGGGAGGCGCGACTACGCGCGCGAGTTCGAAGCCGGTGCCCCTTACCGCACCGGCGGCGGACTTACTCACGGATGAGGACGTGGACTTTAGCCAGCCTCAGCCCAACGGGGTCGAGCGCATGCTAAAGCTCATGCAAAAGAAGAAGATACGGGGCGACGCGGATCTGCCGCGCGTGCTACTCACGCGCGACGTGATCATGCCGCCGCCAAAACACGGAATTGACACCCATGACAGAGACAGCGAGGACTATCTCTCGGACTCCAGTTGCATGACTGACATGTCGCTGGACTCCGAGGGATTGCCCGCACACACCGGACGTACGACCCCCCTGAAGAGGCGGTTAAACCCGGACGTAGATGGAACGGCGCCATCCACCAGCAAAGGTGCGGTGCCAAAGGCGAAGAGAGGACGTGGCCGGCCTCCAACAACCGGCCAATACGTCGGCCTGGCCAAAGCCCAGGCACAACTCAACAAGGAGAAGGCTGAGAGTCTCCGGCTCGAGGCCGAAGCAGAGGTCGCCGTGACGGCGCGCGTGGCAAGAGAGGCGCGTGCGTCTCTCCGTGCGGGCCCTGCATTGGAAGAGGACAGGTCGGAGCAGACGAACGCAGCTCTGGCCAAAAGTGTCGAGACTTCGTTGGAGGCCGTACTCATGGTCGCCACGAAGTCTCAAAACCTGAAGGGCACATTTACGCGGTGCCTCAAGGAGGCGGTTGTCAGCATAAGGGCGGCCGTCACCGAACTCAGAGGCCGCACAATGACGGAAGAGATGGCGAGGCTGGAGGCACAAAACGCGCAGCTTCAAAAGCAAGTGGCCGAACTACGCCGCGAGCTGGAGGGGATGCGCCGCCAACCACCTGCTGCGCCGGCCGACAAGGATCTGCGTGAGCTATTAGCCGAGGTCTCTCGCTCCAATATAGAGACACTCGGCAATATGCTAAACGCGAGACTTGCCGGCCTGGAGGACCGACTTTTGCCGGCCCCGAGACGAAGACCACCGCTGGCGGGGGATAGTACCGACGTCCCAGTCGGTGCCCCAACAACAGCGGCACCGAAGAAGAAGGCGCCGAAACCAAAAAAGGCGCCAACGTACGCGACAGTGACGGCGCAGGTCGCGGCGGCCCCAAAAGAGGCACCGCCTGCACCCGTCCCTCCAAAGGCCTCGAAGGCTAAGAAGAAGAAGAAAAAGCGGCCATCAATGGCCGCTCAGGAGGCGGCGCAAGGGAGACAGAACAACAACCCCTCCCCCGCCGAGGCCCCGCGGACCAATATTCAGCGCAAGGCCAAGAAGAAGAAAGGGGCGGTTACTCCACCCAATGCCGCCCCTAAGAAGAAGAAGGCAAGACTGCGTGCCCCTGTCACTGCGGCCGTTACCCTCACTCTAGAGGAAAAGGCTGCGGAGAGGGGGGTCACGTACTCCACGCTGCTGAAGGAGGCCAGAGCGAAAGTCGATCTTGGGGAGTTTGACATCCCCAAGCTCGGCTTCCGCCTTGCAGAAACTGGCGCGCGCGTGCTCACCATCGACGGTGAGCGGGCGCAGGAGAAGGCGGACGCCTTTGCTGCCAAGCTTAGGACAGTCCTCAGTCCAGAAGTTGTGAGAGTCGGCCGCCCGGTGAAATGCGCGGAGATGCGCGTCACCGGGCTGGACGACTCTGTGACGGCCGCCCAAGTCATCCTGGCGGCCTCACAAGAAGGAGGATGCCCGACCAGCTCCATCAGGTCGGGCAAAGTTGTGATGGGACCGAGAGGAGACGCATCCTTGTGGATGAGCGTCCCCGTCGCGGCCGCTAAAAAGCTGCTCAACTCTGGGCGGCTTCGCGTGGGCTGGGTCTCGGCAAAGGTGGCGCTGCTGGCCGCGAGGCCAAAGCGGTGCTACCGATGTCAGGACACCGGCCACGTCGCGGCGAAATGCCAGTCCTCGGTGGACCGCAGCCGGAGCTGTTTCCGTTGCGGGAAGCCGGGGCACAAGGCGGCAGAATGCGGAGCGGATCCACACTGCTCGCTCTGCGAGGCCACTGGCAAGCAGGAGGTGGCACACGTGCTGGGGAGCGGCGGTTGCGTCTTCGCAAAGCCGCCCCCCGGCGAGAAAGGGAAGCGAAAGGCTCCCTCCAGGGCCCGGCTCAAAAAGCCGCAAGCCCAAGGCGCAAGGGCAGATCAATCCGTCCCCGCCGTAATGGAGGTTGAAGCGTAGGCCCGTGGGTTGCGATCGGGGGATCGCCGCCCACAGCATGGGCCCCGAGACGACAAGCTCCCCAATGCCCGGGGAGCTCTCGGAGAAGGAGCCGGTTGCGGCTATAGTAGTGGGCCGGTTGCGGCACGCGCTGCGGGGTCGTGGAAGAATGCATTGCGATTCCCACGGCCCCGTTAAAGGCGCTGAAGAAGGGCATCGGGGGGTTTTAGACGGTAAACCCCGGCGCACTCCATCTCGCGCTGGGGGAGCCCGTCATACCCCTGCTGCCCTCCCCCGGGGGCGGCGGGGGATACGTAACGTATTTCCCCCCGTCAAAAAAAAAAAAAAAAAAAAAAAAAAAGTTAGGTTTCCCCCCCGGGGGCGATACCGGTTCCTCCACGTTGGTGTCCCTGGGCAACGCTTGGGTGCGCCACTCCGCTCTTTACACGGGGTGAGGTACTCAGGCGGCTGAACGCCGGTCTATTTCTATCTTTCACACCTTTTTATAGTTTACTCTTCTTTTATTATTGTTTTTTATTTATTTTCTCTATCTTTCAACACCTTTTCTTTCTGTCTTTTCTCTTTTATTTATTCTTCTGTGCGTGTGTGATAGGTTTTGTATGATAGGTTTTTGTTTGAATGGTGACGAATGGGCTTCTACGGCCCCTAATCCTTGGATTGTGGTGCCCGGCCTTGGGATGCGTGGCGAACAGGCGGTTTCGTCGTGAGGGCACTGGGGCAGAATCCCCCCTATTGGATCGGGTCAGACTCAGCCCACAATTGACAACCATGGAAGGCAAGCATGCGGAAAATTCTCCCAGGGTGGGTCCCGGCGATGCCGGGGAATCCCACACTCCCGTTTCGGCGGGAGATAGGGCCAGGTATACTGGGGGCCCCAAACATTGGTGGAGGGAAAGGAGGCCGTTGCGACGGCGAATGAGGAGGGAAGCGCGATGGCGCATGCGAGTCCGAAGCCGGTGCCCCTAACCGCACCGGTGGCGGAACTCTTAACCGATGAGGACGTGGATTTCTCTCAGCCTGTGGAGAATGGTAGGGAGCGGCTCCTGAGGCTTCTTCACCGCAAGAAGTTGCGAGGAGACACGGAGGGGCTCGCACGCGTTCAGCGCGAGCGGGATCTGATCCTCCCTCCCTCTATTAAGACTGAGACAATGGCGGCGGGAAATAGCAGCGGATCCGCACCGCGCATACCGCGCGTTATGCTCACACGCGCGCTGATTCCCGCACGCCCAAACACCGGACTAGACAGCGACGACTACCTTTCGGACTCCAGTGATATCTCTGGCATATCACTGGACTCCGAGGGACTGCCCGTCATACCCGAAAGAGACGCACCTCGTAAGAGGAAAACCAGTGATGACGATGTACCGTCCCTCAGCAAAGGGGCGGTACCCAAGCCTAAAAGGGGACGTGGCCGGCCACCATCTACCGGCCAGTACGTCGGCCTAGCGAAGGCACAAGCCGAGTTCAACCGGCAAAAGGAGGAGGCTCTTCGGCTCCAGGCTGAGGAAGAGGTGGCCGAAACGGCGAGGACGGCACGGCAGGCACGCGTGTCAACCTGCGCAAGCCCCGCAAGCATGGACACCGAAGAAGAGAGGTCAGAGCAGACCATCACCGCTCTGGCCCAAAGTGTGGAGGCTTCGTTGGCGACAATAACAATGGTCGCCACGAAGTCGCAAAATTTAAAGGGGACATACCAACGGTTCCTAAAAGAGGCGACCGCCAACATAAGGATGGCCGTCGCCGAAATAAAGGGCCGCGGGCAATCGGAAGAAGCAAAGGCTCTGGAGGCCCAAAACGCAAGGCTCCAGCAACAAGTGGATACACTTCGCCGCGAGCTGGAGGAGCTACGGCGGCAGATGATAAGGCCTGCTACACAAGACCTGCAACAGATGTTGTCGGAGGTTTCGCGCTCCAATATTGAAACCTTCGGCAACATGCTGAATGCACGGCTGGCAGGGATTGAAGATAGGCTCCTCCCGGAGCCCCGGAGGAGACCGCCGCTGGCGGCGGACAGTGCCAGCACTACGGCAGGCACACCACCGACGGTGGAAAGGACGAAGGCGCCGAAGCCAAAAAAGGCAACGGCGCCCACGTATGCAGGGATAGTGGCACCAAGTGCGGTGGCCCCCGCCAAAGAGGCGCCGTCTGCACCGGCAAAAAAGAAGAAGGCTAAGAAAAAGCGGCCATCAATGGCCGCTCAAGAGGCGGCGCAAGGGGGGGAGCACATCAACCCCTCCCCCGCCGAGGCCCCGTGGACCACCATCGATCCACGCAAGGCCGGAAAGAAGAAAGGGGCGGCTAAAACACCCAAGGCCGCCCCTAAGAAGAAGAAAAGGAGGGCTAGGCTTCGCCCCCCCACAACAGCGGCAATCACCCTCACCCTTGAGGCTGGTGCCGCTGAGGGAGGGGCAACATACGAGAAGATCCTGCGCGAAGCCAGGTCGAAGATCGATCTGGGGGAGCTAAACATCCCCAGACTCGGCTTCCGCCTGGCCCAGACGGGTGCGCGCGTTCTGTCGATTGACGGAGAGGGGGCAAATGAAAAGGCAGACGCTCTGGCCGCGAGACTTCGGGCGACCCTTAGCCCCAGCGTTGTGAAGGTAGCCCGCCCGGTGAAATGTGCTGAACTGCGCGTCACCGGGCTGGACGACGCGACGTCAGCCGCCGATGTCATCGAGGCGGCCGCAAAAGAAGGCGATTGCCCGGCCACCAACATCCGGTCGGGCAAAATTGTTGTGGGCCCAAGAGGTGCTAGAAGCCTCTGGCTCAGCGTACCGATGGCAGCCGCCAAAAAGCTCACCAGCACTGGGCGGCTGCAGATAGGCTGGGTCGTTGCAGGGGTGACACTGCTTGCTGCGAGGCCCAAGCGGTGTTACCGCTGTCTCGACACCGGCCACCTGGCGGTGCAGTGCAAGTCCTCGGTGGACCTCAGTCGGAATTGTTTCCGCTGCGGGAAGCCGGGGCACAAGGCACCAGAGTGCGAAGCGGCTCCGAATTGCCCGGCCTGCGAGGCCGTAAGCAAGCCGAAGGAGCACGTGCTGGGGAGCAGCGGCTGTATCACAGCACCCAAGCCGCCCCCCGGCACGAATAAGAAGAGGAAGGCTCGTTCCAAGGCCCGGCTTAAAACGCCCAAGGCCGGCGCAAGGGCGCTTACACCCGCCCCCGCCACTATGGAAGTGGAGGCCTAGACCCGTGGGCGGTGATCGGGGGATCGCCGCTCACACTATGGGTCCCGAGCGCAAAGCTCTCCTATGCCCGGGGAGCTCTCGGTGAAGGCAGGCGGCGGCATTCCACCTAGCCGCCGCAATAGAGGAGGGCCGGTCGCGGCACGCGCTGCGGGGTCGTGGAGCTATGCTCACGCGATTCCCACGGCCCCGCATTGGCGCAGAAGAAGGGCATCGGGGGGTTTTAGTCGGTAAACCCCGGTGCACTCCATCTCGCACCGGGGGAGTCCGACATACCCCTGCTGCCTTCCCCCGGGGGCAGCGGGAGATTCGTAACGAATTTCCCCCCGCAAAAAAAAAAAAAAAAAAAAAAAAGGTTAGGTTTCCCCCCCGATCCCCTGGGACATTGAGGCCAAATCACTGGCTGACGTCTTCTGGCACTGTCAGGCAGAGCGCGATGAAGGACGCATCCCGCCGCCAGATTACATCCGGCGGTGGAGAAGAGAAGCAAGAGACGAAGCAATCGACCAATGGCTCGAACGACTAAATGAGTCCGCAGTCAGCGTCGATCTACTGGCTGCCATGCGTCCCGTACTGAGGGAGTGGATAGACCGAGAGGGCGGGGCGTTAACATATCGCCTCACACAGGTACTGACCGGACATGGGTGTTTCGGTCGGTACCTGTGCGACATTGCCAGACGTGAGCAGAGCACTGCTTGCCACCATTGTGACGACGAACGGGACACGGTGCAACACACATTGTTAGCCTGTCCCGCATGGACACGACAAAGAGCGGCATTACAAGCCGCCATCGGACAAGACATCTCACTGCCAGCTATCATTCGCGCGATGCTGAGCAGTGAGAACTCCTGGAAGGCAGTCGCGACTTTCGCCGAGGAGGTGATGTCGTCGAAAGAGGAGTCGGAGCGCAGACGAGAGGCGGAGGCGCTCGATCCTTTGAGAAGGCCAAGGCGGAGACCAAGGGCTAGACATGGCCATGACGTCCCGCCCTAGCGGGGGAGCTCGGGGTGGCGGCGTGGGGACGCCGTCGCCCAACAACACCGAGTCCCCGAGTAGGCCGCGATGCGCAAGGTGTTCCTGCGCATCGTGTCGCAGTGTCAGTGTGGGCCTAAACGCCCACGAGCAGAGCCTGCAACTGCAGGCATCCGCTGGCAGGGTCGCGGTTGTGTATTCCGCGTTTCCCGTGTCCCTGCCATCAGCGGGGGAGTAGGAACACCGTCGGGTTTTAGTGTGGTAACCCCGGGCGATATCATCCACGCCCGGGCGAGTCCCACATACCCCGGTGGCCCTTCCCCAGCGCTGCCGGGGATGCATAAAGCATTTCCCGACGAAAAAAAAAAAAAAAAAAAAAAAAAAAAAAAAAAAAAGGTTTCCCCCCCGAGGGGGCGATACCGGTTCCTCCACGTTGGTGTCCCTGGGCAACGCCTGGGTGCGCCACTCCGCTCTTTACACGGGGTGAGGTACTCAGGCGGCTAAACGCCGGTCTATTTCTATCTTTCACACCTTTTTATAGTTTACTCTTCTTTTATTATTCTTTTATTTATTTCTCTACTTTTCAACACCTTTTCTTTTCTATCTTTTCCTTTTTAGTTTACTCTTCTGTGCGTGTGTGCTAGGTTCTGTATGATAGGTTTTTGTTCGAATGGTGATGGATGGGCTTTTACGGCCCCTAATCCAGGGTTTGTGGTGCCCGGCCGTGGGATGCGTGGCGAGCAGGCGGCTCGTCCCAAGGGCACTGGGGCAGAATCACCCCTGATTGATCGGGCCAGAAATCAGCCCACAATTGACGAACATGGAGGTCCGTAATGTTAAAAATAGTCCCCGGGCGGGTCCCGACAGTGTCGGGGAATCCCGCACCTCTCCGAAAGGGGAGGTCTGGCCCACGTATACGGGGGGTGCCACCATTACGAGTGGGAGTTTGGAGGCCGTCGCGACGGCGAATAAAGGGGAAGACGCGACAACACGCGCGGGTCCGGAGCCGGTGTCCCTAACCACACCGGCGGCGGACCAATTACTGACGGACGAGGATGTCGATTTTTCGCAGCCTCAGGAAAACGGCAGGGAGCGGCTCCTGAGGCTTCTTCACAGGAAGAAGCTGCGAGGAGACACGGAGGGGCTTGCGCGCGTTCAGCACGAGCGCGAGCTGATCCTCCCTCCCAATATAAAGATCGAGACAATGGCGGCGGGAAATTCCAGTGGCGTCGCACCGCGCATACCGCGCGTCGTGCTCACGCGCGCGCTGATTCCCGCACGCCCAAACACCGGACTAGACAGCGACGACTACCTCTCGGACTCCAGTGATGTGTCTGGCATATCGCTGGACTCCGAGGGGCTGCCCGTCATTCCCGAACGAGACGCACCTCGAAAGAGGAAGACTGATGAAGACGATGTGCCGTCTCTTAGCAAAGAGGCGGTACCGCGGCCAAAGCGAGGACGTGGCCGACCGCCGACCACCGGCCAGTACGTTGGACTGGCGTCGGCGCAGGCCGAACTCAACCGCCAGAAGGAGGAAGCTCTTCGGCTTCAGGCTGAAGAAGAGGTGGCCGAATCAGCGAGGACGGCGCGGGAAACACGTGCGGCAACCTGCGCAAGCCCCGCAAACACAGTCACCGGAGAGGATAGGCCAGAGCAGACCATCACCGCTCTGGCCCAAAGCGTGGAGGCTTCGTTGGCGACGATCACAATGGTCGCCACGAAGTCGCAAAATCTGAAAGGGACCTACCAGTGGTTCCTCAAAGAGGCGACAGCTAACATAAGGACAGTCGTCGCCGAAATGAGGGGCCGCGGGCAGTCAGAAGAAGTAAGGGCTCTGGAGGCCCAGAATGCACAGTTGCAACGGCAAGTCGACGCCATGCGCCGTGAGCTAGACGAGCTGAGGCGGCAAGCGTCCAGACCCGATGTCCAAGGCCTGCAACAGCTGTTGTCGGAGGTTTCGCGCTCCAATATTGAAACCTTCGGCAACATGCTAAACGCGAGGCTGGCCGGACTCGAAGACCGGCTCCTCCCAGAACCAAGGAGGAGACCGCCGCTGGCGGCAGATAATGTCACTGTAGACACCCCGCCAGCGGCAGAGAAGACGAAGGCACCGAAGCCCAAAAAGGCGACGGCGACCACTTATGCAGGAGTGGCGGCGCAAAAAGCAGTGGCATCACCAGTACCAGCCCCGCCAAAGCCTAACAAAAAGGCTAAGCCGAAGAAAAATCGGCCATCCATGGCCGCAAGAGAAGCGGCGCAAGGGGGGGAGAACAGCAACCCCTCCCCCGCCGAGGCCCCGTGGACCACCGTCGGTCCACGCAAGGCCGGAAAGAAGAAAGGGGCGGCTAAAACACCCAAGGCCGCCCTGAAGAAGAAGAAAAAGAAGGCAAGGCTTCGCCCCCCCACAACAGCGGCAATCACCCTCACTCTCGAGACGGGTGCTGCGGAGAAGGGGGCGACCTATGAGAAGATTCTGCGCGAGGCCAGGTCGAAGATCGATCTTGGGGAGCTGAACATCCCCAGGCTCGGCTTCCGTCTGGCCCAAACGGGTGCGCGCGTCCTGTCGGTTGAGGGAGAGGGGGCTCACGAAAAGGCAGACGCTCTGGCCACGAGGCTACGAGCTACCCTTGGCCCCGATATTGTGAAGATCGCCCGCCCGGTGAAATGTGCGGAAATGCGCATCACCGGGCTGGATGACGCGACGACGGCCGCCGATGTCATCGAGGCGGCCGCAAAAGAAGGAGATTGCCCGACCACCAACATCCGGTCGGGCAAAATTGTCGTGGGCCCAAGAGGTACGAGAAGCCTCTGGCTCAACGTTCCGATGGCAGCCGCCAAAAAGCTTACCAGCTCTGGGCGGCTGCAAATAGGCTGGGTCGTTGCGGGGGTGACACTGCTGGCCGCGAGGCCCAAGCGGTGTTACCGCTGCCTCGACACCGGCCACCTGGCGGTGCAGTGCAAGTCCTCGGTGGACCTCAGTCGGAATTGTTTCCGCTGCGGGAAGCCGGGGCACAAAGCACCAGAGTGCGAAGCGGCTCCGAACTGCCCGGCCTGCGAGGCCGTAAGCAAGCCGAAGGAGCACGTGCTGGGGAGCAGCGGCTGTATCACAGCACCCAAGCCGCCCCCCGGCACGAATAAGAAGAGGAAGGCTCCTTCCAAGGCCCGGCTCAAAAAGCCCAAGGCCGGCGCAAGGGCGGTTCCACCCGCCCCCGCCACTATGGAAGTAGAGGCCTAGACCCGTGGGCGGTGATCGGGGGATCGCCGCTCACACTATGGGTCCCGAGCGCAAAGCTCCCCTATGCCCGGGGAGCTCTCGGTGAAGGCAGGCGGCGGCATTCCACCTAGCCGCCGCAATGAGGAGGGCCGGTCGCGGCACGCGCTGCGGGGTCGTGGAGCTATGCTCACGCGATTCCCACGGCCTCGCATTGGCGCAGAAGAAGGGCATCGGGGGGTTTTAGTCGGTAAACCCCGGTGCACTCCATCTAGCACCGGGGGAGTCCGACATACCCCTGCTGCCTTCCCCCGGGGGCAGCGGGGGATTCGTAACGAATTTCCCCCCGAAAAAAAAAAAAAAAAAAAAAAAAAAAAAAAAAAAAAAAAAAAAAAAAAGTTTCCCCCCGAGGCGATACCGGTTCCTCCACGTTGGTGTCCCTGGGCAACGCCTGGGTGCGCCGCTCCGCTCTCTACACGGGGTGAGGTACTCAGGCGGCTGAACACCGGTCTATCTCTGTTTTCACCATCTTTTTATAGTTTACTCTTGTTTTTTTTTGTTTTACGTTTTATTGACTCTGTCTTTCGACACCTTTTCTTTACTATCTTTCCTTTTTCGTTTACTCTTCTGTGTGTGTGTGTTTGGTTTGCGTGATAGGTTTTCTTTGAATGGCGATGGATGGGCTTTTACGGCCCCTAATTCAAGGTTTGTGGTGCCCGGCCATGGGATGCATGGCGAGCAGGCGGTCTCGTCCCAAGGGCACTGGGGCAGAATCCCCCCTAATGGATCGGGTCAGACTCAGCCCACAACTGACAAAGATGGAAAGTTGCAATACGGATAATATTCCCCGGGTGGGTCCTCTTCGGAGGGAATCCCACACTCCCGCTTCGGCGGGGGGTCGCCCCACGTATACGGGGGGGGCACCTATTGCAGTGGAGGTGGAGGATAAGGCGGGAGAGAGAAAGGAGACAGGCGCGATGGCGCAAAATAGGCCGGGACCGGCGCACCTTACCGCGTCGGGAACGGACCTACTTACGGATGAGGAGGTAGACTTCTCGCAGCCGCAGCCTAACGGAGTGCAGCGGTTGTTGAGACTCCTACAGAGAAAGAAGGAGAGGGGTGACACAGAGGGGCTCGCTCGCGTGCAGTACGAGCGCGATTTGAGACTCCCGGCCCCCGAAGATGACGGAATTGACATGGGGCGCGTGCCACGCGTGTTGCTGCACGATGTAATGGCACCGCTGCCCAGACCTGGACTTGGATCAATGAGGGATAGCGACGATTATCTCTCCGACTCCTCGGTGTACAGCGTTATGTCGCTGGAATCCGGGGAGTCCACCACCGGACTTGACAGACCTCGTAAGAGGAAACCCGAGTGTGACGCGGTACCGTCCTTCAGTAAAGGGGCGGTACCTAAACCCAAAAGAGGACGCGGCAGGCCGCCGACGACAGGCCAGTACGTTGGCTTGGCGAAGGCGCAGGCCGAACTAAACAAGGAGAAGGAGGAGGCTCTTCGGCTTCAGGCTGAAGCCGAAGTTGCGGAAACGGCGAGGACCGTAAGGGAGGCGCGAGTGTCCTTCCGCGCAAGCCCCGCCAAAATTGGAGAGACCCAGTCGGAGCAGTCGAGCGCTGCTCTGGCCAAATCGATAGAGGCGTCACTGGAGGCCATCACAATGGTCGCCACCAAGTCAATGAACCTTAAGGGCACCTTCCAAAGGTGCCTCAAGGACTCAGTAGCGACCATCAAATCGGCTGTCGTCGAGATGAGGGGCCGCTCCATGACTGAAGAATTGGCGAAATTGGAGGCCCAGAACGCGCGGCTCCAAAGGAGAGTGGCCATAATGGGTCAGGAGTTAGAAGAGTTGCGCAGAAGGGCCGAGAACGCGCGCCCACCAGAGCAAGATATGCGCCAGCTGTTGTCGGAGGTCTCTCGTTCCAACATAGAGACCTTCGGCAACATGCTGAACGCCAGGCTGGCCGGTTTGGAGGACCGTCTCCTACCGGCCCCGAGAACTAGACCACCGCTGGCGGCGGACAGTGCCACTGTAGGCACCCCGCCGGCGGCGGAACAGACGAAGGCACCGAAGCCTAAAAAGGCAACGGCGCCCTCTTATGCGGAAGTGGCGGCACCACAAGCGGCGGTCCCCCTAAAAGAGGCACCGACTGCACCGGTACCGCCCAAGGCCAAGAAAAAGGGAAAGAAGAAGCGGTCATCAATGGCCGCCCAGGAAGCGGCGCAAGGGGGGGCGAACACCAGCCCCCCACCTGCCGAGGCCCCGTGGACATCCGTAGGTCCACGCAAGGCCAAGAAGAATGGGGTGGCTAAACCACCCACAGCCGCCCCTAAAAAGAAGAAGACTAGGCTTCGCCCCCCCAAAACAGCGGCAGTAACCCTCACCTTAGAGGCGGGGGCTGCAGAAAGGGGGGTGACCTACGCAAAGCTGCTCAGTGAGGCCAGAGCGAAAATCGACCTGGGGGAACTCAATATCCCCAGGCTCGGCTTCCGCCTGGCCCAAACTGGTGCACGCCTCCTTTCGATTGAAGGAGAGGGTGCTGAGGAGAAGGCCGACGCTTTTGCCGCGAGGCTTCGAGCGGTCCTGCGCCCCGAAGATGTTAAAGTCTCCCGCCCGGTGAAATGCGTGGAAATGCGCGTCACCGGGCTGGATGACGCTACAACAGCTGCCGACATCACCGAGGCGGCTGCGAAAGAAGGTGGTTGCCCGGCCACCAACATCCGGTCGGGCAAAGTAGTAGTGAGTCCCAGAGGCACCAGATCCCTCTGGATGAGTGTACCAACGGCAGCCGCCAAGAAGCTTATCAGTTCTGAGCGGCTGCAAATAGGCTGGGTCACGGCGAGAGTAGCACTGCTGGCCGCGAGGCCCCGGCGGTGCTTTAAGTGCCTCGACACCGGCCACCTTGCGATGAAGTGCACGTGCACGGTGGACCTCAGCGGAAATTGTTTCCGCTGTGGGAAGCCGGGGCACAAAGTGTCTGACTGTGTAGCGGCTCCTAATTGCCCGGTCTGCGAGGCCGCAAGCAAGCCCAAGGAGCACGTGCTGGGGAGCAGCGGCTGTATCACAGCGCCTAAGCCGCCCCCCGGCACGAAAGGGAAGCGGAAGGCTCCCACGAAAAAGGCTCGGCATAAAAAGCCGAGCCGCGGCGCAAGGGCGGAACAACCCGACCCCGCCATGGAAGTGGTTGAGGCCTAGACCCGTGGGTGGCGATCGGGGGATCGTCGCCCACAATATGGGTCCCGAGAGAAAAGCTCCCCAATGCCCGGGGGGCTCTCGGTGAGGTAGGCGGCGGCACACTATCTAGCCGCCGCAACAGAAGAGGGCCGGGCGCGGCACGCGCTGCGGGGTCGTGGAGCTATGCTCACGCGATTCCCACGACCCCGCATTGGCGCAGAAGGAGGGCATCGCCAGGTTTTAGTGGGTAGACTCTGTGCCAACTCCACCAAGGCACAGAGGAGTCCCACATAACCCCGCGATGTCCCCCGAGCATCGCGGGGTATACGTAACGTATTTCCTGGCGTAAAAAAAAAAAAAAAAAAAAAAAGGTTTCCCCCCGAGGGGACGATACCGGTTCCTCCACGTTGGTGTCCCTGGGCAACGCCTGGGTGCGCCACCCCGCTTTTTACACGGGGTGAGGTACTCAGGCGGCTGAACGCCGGTCTACTTCTATCTTTTCACCACCTTTTTATAGTTTACTCTTCTTTTGCATTATTTTATTTATTTTCTCTATCTTTCAACACCTTTTCTATCTATATTTTCTCTTTTATTTATTCTTCTGTGCGTGTGTGTTAGGTTTTGCGTGTTAGGTTTTTTGTTATGAATGGTGATGAATGGGCTTTTACGGCCCCTAATCCAAGGTTTGTGGTGCCCGGCCATGGGATGCATGGCGAGCAGGCGGTCTCGTCCCGAGGGCACTGGGGCAGAATCACCCCTTCTTGATCGGGTCAGACTCAGCCCACAATTGACAACAATGGAAGGTCAGCATGTTAAAAATTCTCCCAGGGTGGGTCCCGGCGATGCCGGGGAATCCCACACTCCCGTTTCGGCGGGAGATAGGGCCAGGTATACTGGGGGCCCAAAACATGCTTCGGTGGAGGTGGAGAGGAAGGAGGCCGTTGCGACGGCGAAAGATGAAGGCGCGATGGCGCATACCAGACCGAGCTCGGCGCACCTAACCGCGTCGAGAACGGACCTTCTGACTGACGAGGACGTCGACTTCAGTCAGCCGCAGCCCAACGGCGTGGAGCGGATACTGAAGTTGATGCGAAAAAAGAAGTTACGGGGCGACGCAGACTTACCGCGCGTGCTTCTCACGCGCGACGTGATCATGCCGCCGCCCAGAACACCTGATAGAGACAGCGAGGACTATCTCTCGGACTCCAGCTGCATGACCGACATGTCGCTGGACTCCGAGGGATTGCCCGCACCCACCGGACGTACGACCCCCCTTAAGCGGCGGTTACACCCGGACGAGACAGAGGCGGCGCCGTCCACCAGCAAAGGTGCGGTGCCGAAGGCAAAGCGAGGACGCGGCCGCCCGCCGACCACGGGCCAATACGTTGGCTTGGCAAAGGCGCAGGCCGAATTGAATCGGGAGAAGGAAGAGGCGCTTCGGCTTCAGGCCGCAGAGGAAGTCGCCGAGTCATTGAGAACTGCGCGGGGCGCGCGCGCGTCTATCTGCGCAAGCCCCGCCGCAGCCACTGGAGAAGACAGGTCGGAGCAGACCAGCCATGCTCTGGCCAAGGGTGTTGAGGCCTCGCTGGAGGCGATAACAATGGTCGCCACGAGGTCCCAAAACTTGAAAGGGACATTTCAGCGGCACCTCAAAGAGGCAGTTGCTAATATACGGGCAACCTTCGCCGAAATGAGGGGCCGCGGACAATCGGAGGAGATGAAGGCTTTGGAAGCCCAAAACGAAAGGCTTCAACGGCAGCTCGACGCAATGCGCCGGGAGCTCGAGGAGCTGCGTCACCAGGCGACCAAGCCCGCCACCAACGACTTGCAACGGATGTTGTCGGAGGTCTCGCGTTCCAATATAGAGACCTTCGGCAACATGCTGAATGCGAGGTTGGCGGGCATAGAGGACAGGCTCCTGCCAGAGCCAAGGAGGAGACCACCGCTGGCGGCGGATAGTGCCGATGTTGGCACCACGCCAGCGATCGGAGGGACGAAGGCGCCGAAGCCCAAACGAGCGACGGCGCCAACATATGCGGAAATGGCGGCACCGAGTGCACCGGCCTCTAAAAAGGCTCCGGCTGCTCCGGCCCCGCCCAAGGCCAAAACGAAAAAGGGCAAGAAGAAGCGGCCATCAATGGCCGCCCAAGAAGCGGCGCAAGGGGGGGCAAACACCAGACCCTCCCCCGCCGAGGCCTCGTGTCCCAAAGTTGGGCCACGCAAGGCCAGGAACGAGAAGGGGGCGACTAAAACACCCAAGGCCGCCCCAAATAAAAAGAAGAGAACGGCAAGACTTCGCCCTCCCACGACTGCGGCGGTCACCCTCACCCTGGGGGCGAACGCTGCTGAAAGGGGGGTGACGTACGCCAAGGTGTTGGCCAAGGCCCGAGCGGCGATCGACCTGGGGGAACTCGGGATCCCCAGGCTCGGTTTCCGACTGGCCGAGACAGGAGCGCGCGTCCTCACCATTGCTGGTGAGGGTGCGCAAGAGAAGGCGGACGCCTTCGCCGTTAGGTTGAGGTCCGTCCTCCCACCAGACGATGTGAAAGTCGCCCGCCCGGTTCTGAGCGCGGAGATCCGCGTGGCCGGACTGGCAAGAAGAAGCGGCCATCAATGGCCGCCCAAGAAGCGGCGCAAGGGGGGGCAAACACCAGACCCTCCCCCGCCGAGGCCTCGTGTCCCAAAGTTGGGCCACGCAAGGCCAGGAACGAGAAGGGGGCGACTAAAACACCCAAGGCCGCCCCAAATAAAAAGAAGAGAACGGCAAGACTTCGCCCTCCCACGACTGCGGCGGTCACCCTCACCCTGGGGGCGAACGCTGCTGAAAGGGGGGTGACGTACGCCAAGGTGTTGGCCAAGGCCCGAGCGGCGATCGACCTGGGGGAACTCGGGATCCCCAGGCTCGGTTTCCGACTGGCCGAGACAGGAGCGCGCGTCCTCACCATTGCTGGTGAGGGTGCGCAAGAGAAGGCGGACGCCTTCGCCGTTAGGTTGAGGTCCGTCCTCCCACCAGACGATGTGAAAGTCGCCCGCCCGGTTCTGAGCGCGGAGATCCGCGTGGCCGGACTGGACGACTCAGTGGCGGCCGCCGACGTCATTCAGGCGGTCGCGAAAGAAGGAGAGTGCTCGGCCGACAATATTCGGTCGGGCCAACTGTCGGTGGGGCCACGAGGAGACGCGTCGCTATGGATGCGTGTCCCGGTCGCTGCAGCCAAGAAGCTTGTAAGCTCTGGGCGGCTGCGCGTTGGTTGGGTGTCGGCGAGAGTGGCGCTGCTGGCCGCGAGGCCTAAGCGCTGCTTCCGCTGCCAGGACACCGGCCACGTGGCGGCGAAGTGCCAGTGCCCGGTAGACCGCAGCCGGAGCTGTTTCCGCTGCGGGAAACCGGGGCACAAGGCGGCCGAGTGCGGGGAAGCGCCCAACTGTTTCCTCTGCGAGGCCAAGAGAAGGCCCATGTGCTGGGCAGTAGCGGCTGCGTAGCGAAGCCGCCCCCCAGCACGAAGCGAAAGGCGCCAACAAAAAAGGCCCGGCACAAAAAGCCCAAGGTCGACGGCGCAAGGGCTATTCCCGCCCCCGCCATGGAGTTGGACGCCTAGGCCCGTGGGCGGTGATCGGGGGATCGCCGCTCACACTATGGGCCCCGAGATGGCAAGCTCCCCAATCCCCCTTAGAAGTGAGCCGGATGCGGCACGCGCTGGGGGGTCGTGGAAGAATGCTCTCGCGATTCCCACGGCCCCACCATTGGCGCTGAAGATGGGCATCGGGGGGTTTTAGACGGTAAACCCCGGCGCACTCCCCTGCTGCCCTCCCCCGGGGGCGGCGGGGGATACGTAACGTATTTCCCCCCGTCAAAAAAAAAAAAAAAAAAAAAAAAAAAAAAAAAAAAAAAAAAAAAAAAAAAAAAAAAAAAAAAAAAAAAAAGGTTTCCCCCCGACGGTTGCCCGCCTTGTCGTGGCGGTGGGGCTCAGTAACCGTGGTTGAGGACCCACGGTGAAGCAAAGAGGCAACCAGGGCCGGCTTGGCAGGAGGCCGGGCCGGCCCAAGGAGGGGCGCTCCCGGCGGACTGGAGGAGCCAGTCCGCTGCGGACGCGCCTAGAGGTGGGACCGCAGAAGAAGAGGAGTGCCGGTATTACGGTGCGCCGTACTCCCTATCTTCTGCGGCCGTGGAGGATCACAGGGGGAGAGGGTGGTGGTGTTGTGTCGCTATCCCTACCCCCCTGCGAGCTGGCGGGGCCGTTCCGCACGGAAACGGCATCGGTGGGGCCGCAGGGGAAGAGGCAAGTTTGGTATTACGGTGCGCCGCTTGCCCTATCCTCTGCGGCCGAGGTGTAGTTGGCCTCCACCAGTACTGTGGCAGACTCGGGGGGAGTCTGCTACAGTACTGGTGGAGGCGGGGGAGGAAGGCGCACTTACCATCAGGTGCGCCTGCCGCCGGCGGGGTCGCGGATGTGTGTATCGTTCCCGTGGCCCCGTCACAAGGCGGCGTGGAGGAAGGTGGGGGGGGGTTTTAGTGGGTATACCGTGGGTCTCATTAGCCTATACGGGAGTCCCACATCACCACTCGGGTGCCCCCTGCGCCCGGGTGGTATGCGTAATGCATTTCCCCCTCCGGAAACAAAAAAAAAAAAAAAAAAAAAAAAAAAAAAGGTTAGGTTAGGTTTGGGGCTCAGCCAGTTCGTCCTCGTTCGTGGCCCTGGGCAACGCTTGGGTGCGCCACCCCGTCTTTTGCGGGGTGAGGTACTCACGCGGCTGAAGGCTGGCGCTATCTTTTCTTCTCTATCTTTCACCACCTATTTTGTTTAACTTTATTGTTTTTGCATTCGTTTTATTTTGTTTTTCTATCTTTCACCACCTTTTCTTTCATCTCTAACTATCTTTCCTTTTGTTTTAACTCTTCTGTTGGGGGAGCTCACCCCCGAAAAAAGAGACCGCGACCCGGGGTGTCGGAGTTTTGTATGGATGGCAAGTTTTAAAAATTCACTACCTCAGGAGGGTACCTTAACTGGAGAATCCCTCGGCGGGCCTTCAAGCCCGTCCAGCCCCACGTATTCTGAGGGGGGCAAAAATTTGCTTTTACCTACGGCGATCTCCGGGGACCATTCTGTCCCCAAACACGATGACTTAATGCATGCACAAAGGATTCCGATTGTTCAACTGGAAAGGATGTCAGATTCGGATTGTTCGCTGTCTACGATGCGAACAGCGACAAGCTCTCGCGCTTCCTCGCGCGATCGAGCGGGAAGTGTAGCTGGCAAGAGGAGATTACCAAACTCTGGGTCGGCTTCTGATGACGGAGGCTCCGAGCGATCCGCTCGCTCAGACACTCATAAAAAGAGAACCGTCCCTGCCAAAAGAGGACGTGGGCGTCCCCCAACAACTGGGGAGTATGTCGGAGTAGCAAAGGCAAAGCGTGACTTGCTAGATCTAGAGCACGAAGATCTGAGGCTCCAGGCCGAAAAAGAGGTCGTTGCGGCGCTGCTAAAAGCGCAGCGACAAGCGGAATTGGCTGCAAGCAAACAGGCAGAGCGCGCGTCACTTGATGCTCTCCCGGCCGCTACCAAACTAAAAACAGTTGGCGAGCAGGGCTTGGAGCTCATTAAGATGGTGCGCATGAAAAGTGGGAATATGAAGGGCACATTTATAAAGGCCCTCAAAGTTGGTGAAGAGAAGGTTGAGGAGTCTGTTCGTGGCCTCGCCTCTCTTAAGGAGGATACGCTCAAACTTGAGGCCGAGAACATACGCCTCAGAGAAGAAATAGCGGTGCTGCGGGAAATGGCGAGTCGACCATCTAAACCACCGCCCCCAGCAAGCGCTGCCAAATCATCTGCAGCCCCAGCTCAACAAGGTGGCTCAGAGGAAGTAACGATGGCGGGTTTGCGGACAATGTTTGAGGAGTTCTCCCGCTCTATAATGGAGAGGACCTCGAATATGATCAACGCGCGCATTGAGGCAATGGATGACCGTCTGCTCCCAGCCAAGCGGCTTCGACCGCCACTGGCAGCAGACAAAAACAAGGACGTATATACTGGAGCTCACCGTTCTGAAGATTGTCCCGCCCTCTTACGGGCTGGATCATCTAGAGGAACGCCAACTCCGGCTTCGGCGGCGACAGTAAAAGCAGCAACTGCTCCAACTCCAGCGGCTTCTGCACCTGAAAAAGAGAAGTCAGTTAGTATCACGAAAAAGAAGGGAAAGAAACAAGGAAAGCCATCGGCAGAACAACAGCCGGCTCCATCAGTAACTGTTACCCCCGGCCCCTCACCACCTGAAGGAGAAGGCTGGAACACAGTTGTTAGGAAAAAGGGGAAGAGTAAGGCAAAACCGGATGCGACAAACTCAGACTTGACACACCCGGATACGGCTAAGGCGCAGCCGAAGGGGGCATTAAAAGCCTCCCAAAAGCCGCAGCCCAAGAAAAAGGCAAGAAGAAGGAGGAACGCAGCTCCCGCTACCTCTGCAGTGGTGATCACGCTGCAGCACGATGCGGTAGAGCGCGGAACAACATATAAGGATGTCCTCAATAAGGCCCGACAAGGGATTAACTTGGCGGAACTAGGTTTGGTGGAAGGCGTCCGAATTAGGCAGGCGGCAACGGGGGCTCGAATCATGGAGCTCCCGACTAGCGCGACTAGCGAAATGGCGGACCGGTTCGCCGAAAAGTTGCGGGGCGTCCTTGCTGGAGATGCCAGAGTCGCCAGGCCGGTGAAGTGCTCAGACGTTCGCGTCACTGGCTTGGACGACACCGTCACGAAGGAGGCCGTTCTGGCTGCGGTCGTAGCAAAGACGAGCTGCCCCCCGGAACACATCAAGGGGGGCGATATTCGCGAGGGCCCTGGGGGAACCGGAACCATGTGGGTTCAGTGTCCCGTGGCTGCCGCCAACACCTTGGTAGCTGCGGGTCGCTTGCTCGTTGGCTGGAGTTCGGCGCGTGTCCAGCCCTTAGAACCGAGGGTGATGAAATGTTACCGCTGCCTCGAAGTCGGTCATACGGCGCGGCGGTGCGACTCAGAAGTGGACAGAGGCCAACTGTGCTTCCGGTGCGGTCAAGCCGGGCACAAGTCTTCCTTCTGCACGGCAAAGCCTCACTGCGTGGTTTGCTCGGCGGCGGGAAGAAATCCCAACCACTCGATCGGCGGAAAGGGTTGCGCTCCTCCGAAGAAGGGGCGCAACAGAAGAGGCAAAACTCAAGCGACGGGTCGGCCTCAGGCACGACAGGAGGAACTAATGGACATCAACAATGGATAGACAACCATTGCAGTTCCTTCAGACGAACCTGAACCACTGTGCCGGCGCCCAAGACATGCTTTTCCAGGCTCTGGTGCAGTGGCAGGTAGACATCGCGATAGTGGCCGAGCCCTACTACGTCCCAGCTCGCACCAACTGGGTAGGGGACCTGCTGGGCTCCGTCGCTATCTGCGCTTCCGATGCTGGCCCGCCGCTCCTATTGCGGGACAAAGGCCAAGGGTTCGTGTCGGCGGATTGGGGGAAGTACATAATCTTCGGTGTATACTTCTCCCCCAACAAAACCCTCGCCGAATTTGAGGACTTCCTGGGCGAGTTGCAGGCGGCAGTCTTAAGAGCGGCCCCAAGGCCCGTTCTTGTCGCCGGCGACTTTAACGCCAAGCACTCAGCCTGGGGCTCTCCCGTGACCGACGCCCGTGGTGACGCAGTGCTAGAGTGGACTGTCATGACCGGTCTCTCGCTATTAAACCGCGGGGACACGCCTACATGCGTTCGGCATCAGGGGAGTTCGATCGTCGACCTCTCCTTTGCTAGCTCTGCGGTTGGAAGACTGGTCCACGACTGGAGGGTGGAGGACTTGGAGACACTGTCGGATCACTTATACATCCGGTTCAGTGTTTCCTCCTCGAGAGTTGACCAGACGGTCCCGACTACATCGACGCGTGCACCGGAATTCCTGCGCTGGGCACTTACGAAGATGGATAAGGAGGCGCTCGATGAGGCAGCGCAGGTGGAGGCCTGGACACCGAGGCCTACGGCTCCCATCGCCGTCAACGAGGAGGCGCTCTGGTTTCGCGAAGCCCTCACCAGGATTTGCGATGCCGCCATGCCCCGAGTGAAGCACCGCCCTCCGAAGAGGCAGGTGTATTGGTGGTCGGATGTGATCGCGGAACTCCGGCATCGATGCATCAGAGCGCGTCGGCCATACCAACGGCAGCGAAGCAGAAGAGTGCGGAATGAATCGTTGGAGAGGCGGCTTGGGGCGGAGTATAGCGCAGCCAAAAGTGCTCTACGCCTGGCCATTATATTGGCTAAGGACACTGCCCGGGAGGAGATGCTGGCGGAGTTAAATCGGGACCCGTGGGGTCGCCCGTATCGCGTGGTGCGGAAAAAGATCGGCCGCGGTCCGCCAGTCATGGAGACGTTGCCTCCGGAGCAGTTGCCCGTCATTGTGTCGGCACTGTTTCCGACCGTCGCGGGCTCGGTGCCGCTAAACGACATCGGGCCGGCACCGGGCGAGGAAGTGCCACCTGTATCGGAGGGAGAATTAGACCTCTTAGGTTAGGCTGAGGTCCGTCCTGGCCCTGGACGATGTAAAAGTCGCCCGCCCGGTCTTATGCGCGGAAATCCGCGTGGCCGGGTTGGACGACTCAGTAGCGGCCGCCGATGTCATCGAGGCGGTCGCGAAGGAAGGTGGGTGCTCGGCTGACGACATTAGGTCGGGCCAACTGACGGTGGGGCCACGCGGGGACGCGTCTGTGTGGATGCGTGTCCCGGTCGCGGCCGCCAAGAAGCTCACGAGCTCAGGGCGGTTGCGAGTTGGTTGGGTGTCGGCGAGAGTGGCGCTGCTGGCCGCGAGGCCTAAGCGCTGCTTCCGCTGCCAGGACACCGGCCACGTGGCGGCGAAGTGCCAGTGCCCGGTAGACCGCAGCCGGAGCTGTTTCCGCTGCGGGAAACCGGGGCACAAGGCGGCCGAGTGCAGGGAAGCGCCCAACTGCTTCCTGTGCGAGGCTGCCGGCAGGCCGGAGAAGGCGCATGTGCTGGGAGGAAGCGGCTGTGTTGCAAAGCCGCCTCCCGGCGCGAAGAGAAAGGCGCCAACGAAAAAGGCCCGGCATAAAAAGCCCAAGGCCAACGGCGCAAGGGCGGTTCCGTCCGCCCCCGCCATGGAGTTGGACGCCTAGGCCCGTGAGTGGTGATCGGGGGATCGCCACCCGCACTATGGGCCCCGAGAAGGAAAGCTCCCCAATGCCCGGGGAGCTCTCGGAGAGGCAAGCGGCGGCATAACACCAGGCCGCCGCACTAGAAGGGAGCCGGATGCGGCACGCGCTGGGGGGTCGTGGAAGAATGCTCTCGCGATTCCCACGTCCCCTCCACTGGCGCTGAAGACGGGCATCGGGGTGTTTTAGTCGGTACACCCCGGTGCACTCCATCTCGCGCCGGGGGAGTCCGACATACCCTGCTGCCCTCCCCCGGGGGCGGCGGGGATTCGTAAAGAATTTCACCCCGTTAAAAAAAAAAAAAAAAAAAAAAAAAAGGTTGGGGGCGATACCGGTTCCTCCACGTTGGTGTCCCTGGGCAACGCCTGGGTGCGCCACCCCACTCTTTACACGGGGTGAGGTACCCAGGCGGCTGAACGCCGGTCTTTCTCTATTTTTCACCACCTACTTATAGTTTACTCTTCTTTTACATTGTTTTTATTTATTTCTCTATCTTTCAACACCTTTTCTTTTCTATCTTTCCTTTTTCGTTTACTCTTCTGTGTGTGTGTGTTAGGTTTTGTGTGATAGGTTTTTGTTCTGAATGGTGATGGATGGGCTTTTACGGCCCCTAATCCAAGGTTTGTGGTGCCCGGCCATGGGATGCGTGGCGAACGGGTGGTTTCGTCGTGAGGGCACTGGGGCAGAATCACCCCTAATTGATCGGGCCAGAAATCAGTCCACAAATGACGAACATGGAAGGCCGTATTATGAAAAATACTCCCCGGGTGGGTCCCAGCGATGGGGAATCCCACACTCCCGCTTCGGCGGGAGATCGGCCCGTGCATACGGGGGGGCCACATAATGCGACGGAGGAGGAGAAGGCGGGAGAAAGGAGGGTGGAAGGCGCGATGGCGCATAATAGGCCGAGCTCGGTGCCCCTAACCGCACCGGGAACGGAGCCTTTAACGGACGAGGACGTAGATTTCTCGCAGCCGCAGCCTGATGGAGTGCAGCGGCTGCTGAGACTACTACAAAGAAAGAAGGAGAGGGGAGATACGGAGGGGCTCGCTCGCGTGCAGTATGAGCGCGAGCTGAGTCTCACCCCACCCGGAAAGGATATGGTGCGCGTGCCACGCGTAGTGTTGCGCGACGTGATGGCACTGCCGGTCAAACCTGGACCTGCATCTATGAGGGATAGTGATGACTATCTCTCGGACTCCTCGGTATACAGCGCCATGTCGCTGGATTCCAGGGAGTCCACCACCGGATATGACAAACCTCTCAAGAGGAAAAATACGGACGACGACACCGTACCGTCTCTTAGTAAAGGGGCGGTACCTAAACCCAAGAAAGGACGCGGCCGACCGCCAACAACTGGCCAGTACGTTGGTCTGGCCAAAGCGCAGGCGGACCTCAACAGAGCGAAGGAGGAGGCTATTCGGCTTCAAGCTGAGGCCGAAGTGGCAGAAATGGCGAGAGCGGCAAGGGAGATGCGGTCATCCCCCCGCGCAACCCCCGCCACTATCAGAGATGAGGAGTCGGAGCAGTCAAGCGCTGCCCTGGCCAAAACCGTGGAGGCTTCGCTGGGCGCCATTACAATGGTTGCCGTGAAGTCCTCCAACCTTAAGGGCACGTTTCAGAAGTGCCTTAAGGAATCGGTCGCGACTATAAGATCGGCTGTCGCAGAGATAAGAAGCCGGTCTACTACCGAAGACCTGGCGAGGTTGGAAGCCCAGAATGCGCGGCTTCAAGAGCGAGTGACCAGAATGGGTCAGGAGCTTGAAGAGCTGCGCAGACGGGCTAACAACACCCGCCCCATACAGGACGATATGCGCGAGCTGTTGGCGGAGGTCTCCCGATCCAATTTAGAGACCTTCGGCAACATGCTTAACGCCAGGCTGGCCGGACTCGAGGACAGACTCTTGCCGGAGCCGAGGAAGAGACCTCCGCTGGCGGCAGACGCTGCTAACACCTGTGTCAGCGCCCCGCCGGCGGCCACCGGAAAACAAAAGGCGCCGAAGCCCAAAAAGGCGACGGCGCCCACATATGCAGAGACGGCGGCATCAAATGCAGCGGCCCCCCAAGTGACACCGCCTGCACCGGTCCAGCCAAAGACTAAAAAGTCTAAACAGAAGAAAAAGCGGCCATCAATGGCCGCTCAGGAGGCGGCGCAAGGGGGGGTGAACACCAGCCCCTCCCCTGCAGAGGCCCCGTGGACGACTGTAGGTCCACGGAAGGCCAAGAAGAAGAAAGGGACGGCTACAACAGCCAAAGTCGCCCCCAAACAGAAAAAGACAAGGCTTCGCCCCCCCAAAACGGCGGCAGTGACCCTCACCCTGGAGGCTGGGGCTGCAGAAAGGGGGGTGACCTATGCGAAGATCCTCAGCGAGGCTAGAGCAAAAATCGACCTGGGGGAACTCAATATCCCCAGGCTCGGTTTCCGCCTAGCACAAACTGGCGCGCGCCTCCTCACGATTGAGGGAGAGGGGGCCTCGGAGAAGGCCGACGCTTTTGCCGCGAGGCTTCGAGCGGTTTTGCGCCCCGAAGATGTCAGAGTCTCCCGCCCGGTGAAATGCGTGGAAATGCGCGTCACCGGGCTGGATGACGCTACAACGGCTGCGGAAGTTGTGGATGCGGCCGCTAAAGGAGGTGATTGCCCGGCCACCAACATCCGGTCGGGCAAAATTGTCGTGGGCCCAAGAGGTTCTAGAAGCCTCTGGCTCAATGTACCGATCGCAGCCGCCAAAAAGCTCACCAGCTCTGGGCGGCTGCAAATAGGCTGGGTCACGGCTAGGGTGGCACTGCTGGCTGCGAGGCTGCGGCGGTGTTACAAGTGCCTAGACACTGGCCACCTGGCGATAAAGTGCACGTGCCCGGTAGACCTCAGCGGAAATTGTTTCCGTTGCGGGAAGCCAGGGCACAAAGTGCCTGAATGCGTAGCGGCTCCAAATTGCCCGGTCTGCGAGGCCGTGGGAAAACCCAAGGAGCACGTGCTGGGGAGCAGCGGCTGTACTACAGCACCAAAGCCGCCCCCCGGTACGAAAGGGAAGCGGAAGGCTCCCACTAAAAAGGCTCGGCATAAAAAGCCGGGCCGCGGCGCAAGGGCGGAACAACCCACCCCCGCCATGGAAGTAGTGGTGGAAGCCTAGACCCGTGGGTGGCGATCGGGGGATCGTCGCCCACATTATGGGTCCCGAGAGATAAGCTCCCCAATGCCCGGGGAGCTCTCGGTAAGGCAGGCGGCGGCACACTATCTAGCCGCCGCAAAAGAAGAGGGCCGGACGCGGCACGCGCTGCGGGGTCGTGGAGCTATGCTCACGCGATTCCCACGACCCCGCATTGGCGCAGAAGGAGGGCATCGCCAGGTTTTAGTGGGTAGACTCTGTGCCACTCCACCCAGGCACAGAGGAGTCCCACATAACCCCGCGATGTCCCCCGAGCATCGCAGGGTATACGTAACGTATTTCCTGGCGTTAAAAAAAAAAAAAAAAAAAAAAAAAAAAAAAAAAGGTTAGGTTAGGTTGGGGGTCTGCCAGTGCGTCCACGTTCGTGCCCCTGGGCAACGCTTGGGTGCGCCACCCCGTCTTTTGCGGGGTGAGGTACTCACGCGGCTGAAGGCTGGCTCTATCTTTCTTTCTTCTTCTATCTTTCACCACCTTTTTTGTTTAACTTTCTTGTTTCTGCTTTAGTTTTATTTGTTTTTTCTATCTTTTCACCATCTTTCTTTATTCTCTTGCTATCTTTCACTTTTATTTAACTCTTCCGATAGGTGACCTTACACCTGAAAAAAGGCCGCGACCCGGGGTGTCGGAGTTTTAAAGATGATGATGAGTCGTAACAGTCAAAATATTCTCCGGGTGGGTCCCAGCGATGCTGGGGAATCCCACACTTCCCCGAAGGGGGAAGTCAGGCCCGTGTATACGGAGGGGCCAACCGTTACGAGTGGAGAGGAGGAGGTCATAAGGACGAGGAGAAAGGAGAGTGGCGCGATTGCGCACCCAGGCCCGAAGCTGGCGCTCATCACCGCGTCAGAGTCGGGCAAATTAACGGATGAGGACACGGACTTCTCGCAACCGGTACCGGATGGCAGGCGCCGGTTGCTTGAGCTCCTTAGAAAAAAGGCATTAAGGGGGGATACGGAGGGAATGCCGCGCGTAATGCTCACGCGCGCGCTGATGCCCGAACCCCCTTCCACGGACTATGACAGCGAGGACTGTCCCTCGGACTACAGCGGCTTATCGCTGGACTCCGAGGGGTTGCCCGCAATACCCAGACGCGACATTCCTCGAAAGAGGAAACAAGATGACGACAAAGTACCGTCCCTCAGTAAAGGGGCGGTACCAAAACCCAAACGCGGACGCGGCCGGCCGCCCACGACCGGCCAGTACGTTGGCCTGGCGAAAGCGCAGGCCGACTTGAACAGGGAGAGAGAGGAGGCTCTTCGGCTCCAAGCCGAGGAAGAGGTCGCCAGGGCTGCGCGAGAGGCGAGGGTGACGAGAGCGGCTTTATGCTCCAGCCCTTCCCCCACTCGACTCCCCCCCACTTCTCCCGCTGGAGAAGGAGTGCCGGAGCGAGCAGGAGTCGACCTGAGCAGGACAGTGGAGACCATTGCCATGGTCGCCGCGAAGTCCTCTAACATGAAAGGTACCTACCAAAGGTACCTCAAGGAAGCGGTTGCGGCGATCAGGTTGGCCTTCACCGAGGTCAGGGGTCGCTCGGCATCGGACGAGGTGCAGAGGCTGGAGGCCCAAAATGCGCGGCTCGAAGGGCAAGTGGCAACTTTACGCCAGGAGCTCGAAGAGCTGCGCAAGCGGGTCTCCGACCCAAAGGAGATGGACGTGCGTGAGCTGTTGGCGGAGGTCTCTAGAGCAAACATAGAGACCTTCGGCAACATGCTCAACGCGAGGCTGGCTGGACTCGAGGACCGGCTCCTCCCAGAACCGAGGAGGAGACCGCCGCTGGCGGCGGATAGTGCCACTGTAGGCACCACGCCAGCGGCAGAGAAGACGAAGGCGCCGAAACCCAAAGGGGCGACGGCGCCCACTTACGCAGAAATAGCGGCACCTAATGCGGCAGCCCCTAAAGCGGCACCGCCAGCACCAAACCCGCCGAAGCCTAATAAAAAGGCTAAGATTAAGAAAAAGCGGCCATCAATGGCCGCAAGAGAAGCGGTGCCAGAAGGGGAGAATAGCAACCCCTCCCCCGCCGAGGCCCCGTGGACCACCGTCGGCCCTCGCAAGGCCGGAAAGAAGAAAGGGGCGGTTAAAACACCCAAGGCCGCCCCGAAGAAGAGAAAGGCAAGGCTTCGCCCCCCTACTACGGCTGCAATCACCCTCACTCTTGAGGGTGGTGCTGCGGAGAGGGGGGTGACGTATGAGAAGGTCCTGCGCGAAGCCCGGGCGAAGGTCGATCTTGGGGAGCTTAATATCCCCAGGCTCGGCTTCCGCCTGGCGCAGACGGGCGCGCGCATCTTGTCCGTGGATGGAGAGGGGGCAAATCAGAAGGCGGACGCTCTGGCCGCGAGGTTGCGTTCGGTCCTAAGCCCCGACAGCGTGAGGATCGCCCGCCCGGTGAAATGTGCAGAATTGCGCATCACCGGGCTGGACGACGCGACGACGGCCGCCGATGTCATCGAGGCGGCCGCAAGAGAAGGAGATTGCCCGGCCACTAACATCCGGTCGGGCAAAATCGCCGTGGGCCCGAGGGGTTCGCGAAGCATCTGGCTTAGCGCCCCAATAGCAGCCGCCAAAAAGCTCACCAGCTCTGAGCGGCTGCAGATCGGCTGGATCGAGGCGCGAGTGACACTGCTGGCTGCGAGGCCCAAGCGATGTTACAAATGCCTCGATACCGGCCACTTAGCGACGAAGTGCTCGTGCCCGGTTGACCTCAGTGGAACTTGCTACCGCTGTGGGAAGCCGGGGCACAAAGCGCAACAGTGTGTGGCGGCTCCGAATTGCCCGGTCTGCGAGGCCGTAAGCAAGCCAAAGGAGCACGTGCTGGGGAGCAGCGGCTGCATTACAGCATCCAAGCCGCCCCCCGGCACGAATAAGAAGAGGAAGGCTCCTTCCAAGGCCCGGCTCAAAAAGCCCAAGGCCGGCGCAAGGGCGGTTCCACCCGCCCCCGCCACTATGGAAGTGGAGGCCTAGACCCGTGGGCGGTGATCGGGGGATCGCCGCTCACACCATGGGTCCCGAGCGCAAAGCTCCCCTATGCCCGGGGAGCTCTCGGTGAAGGCAGGCGGCGGCACAACACCAAGCCGCCGCAACAGAAGAGGGCCGGTCGCGGCACGCGCTGCGGGGTCGTGGAGCTATGCTCACGCGATTCCCACGGCCCCGCATTGGCGCAGAAGAAGGGCATCGGGGGGTTTTAGTCGGTAAACCCCGGTGCACTCCATCTCGCACCGGGGGAGTCCGACATACCCCTGCTGCCTTCCCCCGGGGCAGCGGGGGATTCGTAACGAATTTCCCCCCGCAAAAAAAAAAAAAAAAAAAAGGTTAGGTTAGGTTAGGTTAGGTTAGGTTGAGCTTTAATTTCCTTAGGTGGAGGGTGTATGGACCGACGGATTTTTGAGTTCATGGTGTCAGTCGATGCGCATTTGCGAGACGAATTTTTGGAGGTGTCGTTTATCCCGAGATTCCTACGGGTTCTCGAGATATTCGATTTCGAAAGTTTTCTCGACTTTATACGATTTTGTATAAAAGCCTTGGGTAAGTCATCGACGTAAAACGATACTGGTCGACGAGTTTGTCCCGGTGTCGTTTTACGGTGGTGACCCCCACGGGGGGGAGGGGAAATTTGTATAATAGTTTTTGCTTTGTTCTTTTGTTTGGGTGTGTTTTTTTTTTTTTTTTTTTTTGTACTGGTGTTGGTTATTAGTTTATAATTTTTACTAAGGTAGGTTGAGGATCAGGTCATCTGCCTGTACATCTGGTTGGAGTCGCACTTCACATCAGGGGTGTGCCCTGGGGCACCCCCAGTTTTATTGTAGGCGATATGCCAAAGGGTGTAGAGGGAGTTGAAGGGGACGGGGTTGAGAGCGAAGGGGGGGGTAAAAGTCGTTCCGGACGAGGGCTTACGCTCGAGTTTAGGGAGATTAGGAGAGTAGAGGATGGACCAGGAAAGCGCGAATTAGGCTGCGCTCGTGCTGGGGTGACCTTGGAGGAGTTGCTAGAACCTCCCCAACGAGTCGCGGATTGGTCCATGTCGGAGTCGGATACCTGTGGGAATAAGCGACTGTTCTCGGAGTTATCCGGCTCTGAAACGGAGGGTCTCGGTAATGAGGCTCGGACCGAGAAGACCATCGCCAAGCGTGGTAGGTCCCAGAGGTCTGGCGGCAATCTTGGTGCTCGTCAGGCTCTTAGGGAGCGTACTGAAGTGGCCCGTGAGGCCGAGTTTACGGCTGCCCTGGACAAGAGGGCCTATATGAGAGCCGTTTCAGATGGCGAAGTCCAGGAAATCCCTCCCGGCCCTCTGGACATTGATGTGGATAGGCTTGGCCCGAAAGAGTTGATGGAGGCTGCGGAGGGTAACCTGAAGGAGATTCTCGGAGTTGCCAATAGGTTAGGTTAGGTTAGGTTAGGTTAGGTTAGGTTAGGTTAGGTTAGGTTAGGTTAGGTTAGGTTCCCCCCGACGGCCTCACGGGCCACTTCAGTACGCTCCCTAAGAGCCTGACGAGCACCAAGATTGCCGCCAGACCTCTGGGACCTACCACGCTTGGCGATGGTCTTCTCGGTCCGAGCCTCATTACCGAGACCCTCCGTTTCAGAGCCGGATAACTCCGAGAACAGTCGCTTATTCCCACAGGTATCCGACTCCGACATGGACCAATCCGCGACTCGTTGGGGAGGTTCTAGCAACTCCTCCAAGGTCACCCCAGCACGAGCGCAGCCTAATTCGCGCTTTCCTGGTCCATCCTCTACTCTCCTAATCTCCCTAAACTCGAGCGTAAGCCCTCGTCCGGAACGACTTTTACCCCCCCCTTCGCTCTCAACCCCGTCCCCTTCAACTCCCTCTACACCCTTTGGCATATCGCCTACAATAAAACTGGGGGTGCCCCAGGGCACACCCCTGATGTGAAGTGCGACTCCAACCAGATGTACAGGCAGATGACCTGATCCTCAACCTACCTTAGTAAAAATTATAAACTAATAACCAACACCAGTACAAAAAAAAAAAAAAAAAAAAACACACCCAAACAAAAGAACAAAGCAAAAACTATTATACAAATTTCCCCTCCCCCCCGTGGGGGTCACCACCGTAAAACGACACCGGGACAAACTCGTCGACCAGTATCGTTTTACGTCGATGACTTACCCAAGGCTTTTATACAAAATCGTATAAAGTCGAGAAAACTTTCGAAATCGAATATCTCGAGAACCCGTAGGAATCTCGGGATAAACGACACCTCCAAAAATTCGTCTCGCAAATGCGCATCGACTGACACCATGAACTCAAAAATCCGTCGGTCCATACACCCTCCACCTAAGGAAATTAAAGCTCAACCTAACCTAACCTAACCTAACCTAACCTTTTTTTTTTTTTTTTTTTTGCGGGGGGAAATTCGTTACGAATCCCCCGCTGCCCCGGGGGAAGGCAGCAGGGGTATGTCGGACTCCCCCGGTGCGAGATGGAGTGCACCGGGGTTTACCGACTAAAACCCCCCGATGCCCTTCTTCTGCGCCAATGCGGGGCCGTGGGAATCGCGTGAGCATAGCTCCACGACCCCGCAGCGCGTGCCGCGACCGGCCCTCTTCTGTTGCGGCGGCTTGGTGTTGTGCCGCCGCCTGCCTTCACCGAGAGCTCCCCGGGCATAGGGGAGCTTTGCGCTCGGGACCCATGGTGTGAGCGGCGATCCCCCGATCACCGCCCACGGGTCTAGGCCTCCACTTCCATAGTGGCGGGGGCGGGTGGAACCGCCCTTGCGCCGGCCTTGGGCTTTTTGAGCCGGGCCTTGGAAGGAGCCTTCCTCTTCTTATTCGTGCCGGGGGGCGGCTTGGATGCTGTAATGCAGCCGCTGCTCCCCAGCACGTGCTCCTTTGGCTTGCTTACGGCCTCGCAGACCGGGCAATTCGGAGCCGCCACACACTGTTGCGCTTTGTGCCCCGGCTTCCCACAGCGGTAGCAAGTTCCACTGAGGTCAACCGGGCACGAGCACTTCGTCGCTAAGTGGCCGGTATCGAGGCATTTGTAACATCGCTTGGGCCTCGCAGCCAGCAGTGTCACTCGCGCCTCGATCCAGCCGATCTGCAGCCGCTCAGAGCTGGTGAGCTTTTTGGCGGCTGCTATTGGGGCGCTAAGCCAGATGCTTCGCGAACCCCTCGGGCCCACGGCGATTTTGCCCGACCGGATGTTAGTGGCCGGGCAATCTCCTTCTCTTGCGGCCGCCTCGATGACATCGGCGGCCGTCGTCGCGTCGTCCAGCCCGGTGATGCGCAATTCTGCACATTTCACCGGGCGGGCGATCCTCACGCTGTCGGGGCTTAGGACCGAACGCAACCTCGCGGCCAGAGCGTCCGCCTTCTGATTTGCCCCCTCTCCATCCACGGACAAGATGCGCGCGCCCGTCTGCGCCAGGCGGAAGCCGAGCCTGGGGATATTAAGCTCCCCAAGATCGACCTTCGCCCGGGCTTCGCGCAGGACCTTCTCATACGTCACCCCCCTCTCCGCAGCACCACCCTCAAGAGTGAGGGTGATTGCAGCCGTAGTAGGGGGGCGAAGCCTTGCCTTTCTCTTCTTCGGGGCGGCCTTGGGTGTTTTAACCGCCCCTTTCTTCTTTCCGGCCTTGCGTGGGCCGACGGTGGTCCACGGGGCCTCGGCGGGGGAGGGGTTGCTATTCTCCCCTTCTGGCACCGCTTCTCTTGCGGCCATTGATGGCCGCTTTTTCTTAATCTTAGCCTTTTTATTAGGCTTCGGCGGGTTTGGTGCTGGCGGTGCCGCTTTAGGGGCTGCCGCATTAGGTGCCGCTATTTCTGCGTAAGTGGGCGCCGTCGCCCCTTTGGGTTTCGGCGCCTTCGTCTTCTCTGCCGCTGGCGTGGTGCCTACAGTGGCACTATCCGCCGCCAGCGGCGGTCTCCTCCTCGGTTCTGGGAGGAGCCGGTCCTCGAGTCCAGCCAGCCTCGCGTTGAGCATGTTGCCGAAGGTCTCTATGTTTGCTCTAGAGACCTCCGCCAACAGCTCACGCACGTCCATCTCCTTTGGGTCGGAGACCCGCTTGCGCAGCTCTTCGAGCTCCTGGCGTAAAGTTGCCACTTGCCCTTCGAGCCGCGCATTTTGGGCCTCCAGCCTCTGCACCTCGTCCGATGCCGAGCGACCCCTGACCTCGGTGAAGGCCAACCTGATCGCCGCAACCGCTTCCTTGAGGTACCTTTGGTAGGTACCTTTCATGTTAGAGGACTTCGCGGCGACCATGGCAATGGTCTCCACTGTCCTGCTCAGGTCGACTCCTGCTCGCTCCGGCACTCCTTCTCCAGCGGGAGAAGTGGGGGGGAGTCGAGTGGGGGAAGGGCTGGAGCATAAAGCCGCTCTCGTCACCCTCGCCTCTCGCGCAGCCCTGGCGACCTCTTCCTCGGCTTGGAGCCGAAGAGCCTCCTCTCTCTCCCTGTTCAAGTCGGCCTGCGCTTTCGCCAGGCCAACGTACTGGCCGGTCGTGGGCGGCCGGCCGCGTCCGCGTTTGGGTTTTGGTACCGCCCCTTTACTGAGGGACGGTACTTTGTCGTCATCTTGTTTCCTCTTTCGAGGAAACAAGATGAGGTTAGGTTAGGTTAGGTTAGGTTAGGTTAGGTTAGGTTAGGTTAGGTTAGGTTAGGTTAGGTTAGGTTAGGTTAGGTTAGGTTAGGTTAGGTTAGGTTAGGTTAGGTTAGGTTAGGTTAGGTTAGGTTAGGTTAGGTTAGGTTAGGTTAGGTTAGGTTAGGTTAGGTTAGGTTAGGTTAGGTTAGGTTAGGTTAGGTTAGGTTAGGTTAGGTTAGGTTAGGTTAGGTTAGGTTAGGTTAGGTTAGGTTAGGTTAGGTTAGGTTAGGTTAGGTTAGGTTAGGTTAGGTTAGGTTAGGTTAGGTTAGTTTTTTTTTTTTTTTTTTTTTTTTTTTTTTTTTTTTTTTTTTTTTTTTTTTTTTTTGTTCCCCCTACCGTAAGCAGGGCCAATTTTTTGCTTGTTTTGTATTTACTGTTTATGTTTAGTTTTTAATTACAATTTGTCATCGTTACATTTCCGTTTCTATTACTATCACATTACATTCTCTTTTCTTATTGCATTTCTATTTTTACATTTACACTTCTACATCTCATTTCACATCTACTTTACACAATTTGCTTTGCACAAAATTTTTCATCTCATTTTTGCATTTTCTCAATTTCATTCTACATTTCTCTTTCTTTCTTGCTTGCTTATATAACACTATTTCTTACTTTCAATTTCTACATTTTGCTTGTTTTTTGGTTACAGTTTATGTTTTTTATTTTTAAATACAATTTTTTATTCTTACATTTACGTTTCTATTACTATTACATTACAATTTTCTTTTCTTGTTACATTTCTATTTTTACGTTTACAACTTCTACGTCTCATTACCTATCTACTTTACACATTTTGCTTTAAATTTTTACATCATTCACTTTTTTACTTTTTTCTTGCTTACTTATATAACTCCATTTCATACTTATATTTGTACATTTCTTACTTTCTTTTACATTTATCACTACATTTACATTCACTTACACTACTTCTTATGTTGACTTACATTTTTCTTTTTCAAAATTTCGTTCCTTTTTGTTTTATTCTTACATTTCTCTTTTAATTCACATTTTTAATTTGTATTATGCCTTGTCTAACTATTACACTCATTTCCTGTTTCTATGTTGTTCTACATCTTTACACTCATTTACATTCCTTCCGTATATTTACTTTACTTTATGTTTTTCTTACTCATCCCACTACTCCTATCCATTGCCATCATTCAGCCCGGGACGTCCACCCCGGAGTTTTTGCACAAAAATTATTACATAATAATCATTGTTTGCAATTTGTGATTTTCCACAGCGCGTTATTTGCCAATAGTCCCAGTATACAGTTATTTAGGACAGCGGGGGTTACGTTTTTCAAAAGCTTATGCTATATATGCTTCCTTATTTACATAATTCCATATATATGCAAAGTTTTATATATCCAAATTTTTTACCCCCCGCTGTCTGCCTACCTCCTTCCTTCACATCATTGGTTTTAAATTAATACAATTAATTGCAATTTCCAATGCTAGGGTTACAGGCGGCTTACTGGCACTATTGGTGTTCGGCATAAGCAACCGTTGCACGCGCTATGGCGTCCCACCTCTGACGGACCGGACACCCCGCGCTGAATGCATTGTGATTGATGTTATCTAGCTTTTCATTTTTGCAGTTGATACAACAAGCATTCTTTCCCGCCTTCAGCTCCTCGCACTGGGACTGGTGGTGTGTCCCGGAGCAATGGCTGCACCTCTCCTCGGCGGTACTGCAGAACCGCCGCCCATGTCCGTACCCTAAACAGCGTGAACACTGTATCAGGGGGGACTGGTCGGCGACTCTAACACGCTGCATATCTATATATAGATAGCCCGCCTCGGTGAAGCACAACCACAGCCCCGGCGACACAGTCAGCACCACGTGCTCAGTGCCTGCATCCTTTCCCCGCTTTCTGTATTTGACCTCCATCCTACAGTCCTTCTCGTCCGGGACCTGCTGTATGAGGTGCTTATTTTGACTTTTTATTGCTTCTATTATGTCATTATTGGTGTTGGACTTAAGCACCCCATACAGCACGACCTGCGGATCTTTATTGTCTATGCTCTGGACTTCTAATTTCCCCCCACTTTTCTCTATTCTTTCTTTGATCTTATCTCTGTCCTCCTTATTACTTAATCCTATGATAACTTTCCTATCTTTTCCTTTTCTAATCCTTTCTATTTTAATTCCCTCTTTCTTTGCCTCTATAATTGCTCCTACTTCTGTCACTATCTCTGCACTTGTCATAAAGTCTTCCCTATCTGTCACTACTAAAGAGTGGAGGGTCACGCGCTTCGGCTTCGGCGGCGTGGTTTCCCTTCCGCCACCGACTACCGCCGCATAAGTCGCGGGTCTTGGTTCTGCCGAGCCCCTGGCCCCCCACTCTTCGACTGCCCTACTTAAATTTTTCTCATTTTCCTTTGCTAAATCCTGATTTTCCTTTCTAATTTCCTCTACCCTACAATTTATTTCCCCTTTTATACCCTTACATTCGATTATGACCTCCTTATTTAACTTGTTTATCTCTTTTAATTTGTTACTTGTCTCCTTTCTTATGTCCTGACTTAACTTCTCTACCCCGCTCAACAACTCGACTGCCCTATTTAAATTATCTTTACTTTCCTTTGCCGATTCCTGGTTTATTTGTTTTATTTTCTCTACCTTACTATTAATCTCCCCTTTTATTTCCTTACTCTCTTTCAACGATTTTTGGCTTATCTGTCTAATTTCCTCTATTCTTCCATTCATCTCCCTTTTCATATCCTCGCATTCTTTTCTGACATCCTGATTTGAGTTATTAATTTCTTCTGTTATTGTTTCTATTGTTCTTTCATTCACTTCCCTTACATACTCTTTAATACTTTCTTCCTTTTCAACTATCAAGTGTTTCAATCTTCCATACATCTCAAGCACTATTTCTTTTGTCTCATGTTCTCTCATATACTTTTGGTTTACTTCATAATACTCGTCACTTTCATCCCTTTCATACTGCACTTCCACTTCCCTAGTCTCCCTAATTTCTCTTTTACTGTCCATTTCCGTCATTTTCCTACTCAGCATGGCGACCTTCCCTATCTGACTCGAGATTTTGGTGAGGTTATTTGCTAATCCGGACCTCAAATCTCCCCTCATGTTTCTGGTCTGGTTCAGCAGATAAACGCTATTTTGTACAGTTTTTGATGTCTCGGCCAAGAGGGCACCGAGAGAGTCAATATCGTACTGGACCCTATCATCAACCACCGGACTACCTCGGCGGCTACTACCTCCCCCGCCGCTACTATCATTCATCGGTCCCTCCATGGACAGACGGTGTGGGTTTTTAGGGCCTTTGTTGATCGGGGTGTACACAGTAGCCATTATTAATTTTTTAAATAATTTTCAAGTGATACTAATTTATGAAATGTAAGATAAAATATATATATACTGTTTGTTTAAGTAGTTGTAGTATATTATGAAATTTAAGATTTTAAGGTTATTGGGGGAACGCGTCAAGTGTATATATGTAAATTGAATATTTAATATTAAATATAATTATATCTGAATCGTAGAATTGTATTTGTGTGTCTAAAGTAGTTGGGTCTTTTATAATCGGCGTATTGCCGTTTATTTATTTGTTATGATATAGGGCTCCAATTCGTTAACTATATATGTAATTTTGTCCTAGGTTGAGAAATATTGCGCCTGATATAATTTAATAGCAAAACCCGATCCTGTCGGTTTCTGTTTCTCTTTATTTCCTGCAGGAGCTTTATTTTGTCCACAACTATTTAGCCTACGATTTGGGTGACTCCAATAAGAGTCACTGGTCCGATTATACGTCCTTAACCTAACAACTGCACCAAAAATGATGCAGTTGGTCCTAATCAGAGTCAAGTATAATGTATAAGTGTAAAAGTTATAATATTATATAGATAGTGTATATGTTAATAGTTGTATAGTTGTCAAAATGTGAGTTGTAAATTTTAAAAGTAGTTTAAAGTTCTATTCTATACTAAGAGCTGCTCCAGTAGGGAAGCAACTGGTCCTATATATCCTAAGTTGTCTTAAAACTAACAGCTGCGCCAAAAATGACGCAACTGGTCTAAAGAGTTAATATCTTAGCTAGTGTATATGAATTAATAATGTGTATCGCGGTCAATGTCTCAACGACTCGTTTTCCCAGCTAAAATACCAACTATTCTATGCTATATTTTGCAATTTTATGACGTCTTCCGTCGGTCAAAACACTCCTACAACAAGTTTAATATTTAGTTTATAAATTATTTTATACGATTTTTACGCTATACTAGTCTTTATAGCCCTATCTTTAAGGTTTATGTATTTTATAGTCTAAATTTCAATGCCTGTTGATTTTTAATAGCAACCGAAACGTTATTTGGGTCGACTCCGCCCCTTCCGAGTTTTAAGTTTTATTAAATTGTATTATATATGGTATTTTTGACTACTTTTATGTATTTATTAAGTTTCCGTTGTAATTTTAAAATTATTACGTTTATAAAAAGTTATAGTTTATTTCTCTAGAATTTTATATTAATTTTTTCTTCCCGACAGATTTTGCACCGTAGGTAGATTATCTAGGTCAGCTCCGCCCCTTCCGAGGTTTACGCTTGGCCCGAGCTGCGGAATGTAGTCGGGGATCCCTAGGTTATTTTTTACTTTATTATTTTATATTTTAATATATATGTATTATTCTTTATGTTTTTGTTTATTACCTAATAGCTATTTACTGTTTTTTAATTTTTATTTAATAAAGATGATTTGGGATCTTTAATGTTATGTAATTTATGTTGTATTTAATATTTTAACTATTTTATGTATTTATTAAACTTCTATTTAGATTTTAAATTTATTAGATTTATAAAAGATTATAGTTTATTTCTTTAAGCATTTATTTTAATTATTTATTTCCCAACAGATTTTTATTTATGTGTTTGTTCACCTCGGGCTCCCGCACTATAGATAAGTTATCTAGGTCAGCTCCGCCCCTTACGAGGTTTACGCTTTGCCGTGTCTTGGGGGCGGGGCTTACTATAGTTGTTTTGAAGTTTTAGTATTATTAAAATTATGTTTTGTGTAATATTTTTAGCTACTTTTATGTACTTATTAAATTTCCGTTTAGGTTTTAGAATTATTGAGCTTATAAAAAGTGTTACTTTTCTTCTTTAGAATTTTATTTTAATTTTTTCCTCCCGACAGATTTTTATATTATCTAGGTCAGCTCCGCCCCTTGCGAGGTTTACGCTTTGCCGTGTCTCGGTGGTGGGGGCTTACCGCCGGGCTCCGCAAGTGCGAGCGGTGCAGCCGATGTAGGCGTGGACGATACCCGCGCTGCTCGCACCTATGGATGTTCCTATGGATGTTCTAGAAAGATCCAAGTGGTATAGGCCGAGCTCTGCTGGGTTTTTACGCGAGAAGTTTATGTAAAGTTTATTGTAGGTTATGTTAGGTTAAATTGAAGTTTAATATTTATGTTTTGCCTGGGGTCCGAATATACTGTTTTATTATGTTTTTTGACTATTTTTCAGTTCTTATTTACCTAAATTTAATACCAATTTTTACTATTTTAATGTTTTACTATTATTTTTAACTATGATTTTATTATTTTATTAACGTTAACTATTTATTTGATCTTTAAAATGTGTATTAGATTTATTATTTTTAAAATATTTTTAACAACTTTTATGTTACTATTATTTTACGGCCAACTCTCGGTCTATGAGACCGCACACGAAGTCCAGTATGGCGTCGGGGGGGCGGGGCCAGCAAACTTGACGATTTTAATCCCTATTAGGGTTGCCCCTTTTTGTTGTTATGCCCGCTGTTTCTGTTAGGGAGGCCTAATAATATATTATATTTGGTTATAAATTTTGAAGGTTTTTATATTTGTTTACTGATTTGTATATGTCTAGGGTTATACTTTTAAGTTTTTATTTATGATTTATTTATTATACAGTTATTATATTATTTATTTTAGTGTTTAGCTAACGCACTGTGTGTTATTTATTGGTGTGTGTATGTATGTATGTGTATATATAAATATATGTTGTATTTACTTTTATCTTATTTGTGTATATATGTGCTTTGGTATTGGTATTTATGTGTTTATTGAATTTATAAGGTTTTTTAACTTTTTAATTATAATTTTATATTTTTCCTTAGATATTCCAAGATTTTTATTGCTATGAAATGCTGTCTGTTTAGTGCTATCGGTTTGTATGGCCTGATATATCTAATTTGTTTAATTTATTCCTTCTTTATATTTTAATTTGTATTATTTTTATGCTATTTCTGTATGTATGTATGTTCTCTATTTGTATATACCAACTAATGCTCTTTACTCCTACGTATTCCTAATTTTTTAGGGTTTTTAGACTACTTTTTATGTTTTATTTAATAATTTTAACTACTATATTTTGTGTATTATATGTTTGATTTATGTATTTGTATATATGTATAGCTATTTTATATTTATATTTCACTATTTTTAGTTTCTTATATTTTGCGGAGCATACACACACAATACTTTATATTAATTAATGACCGACGAAAAACGTCATTTGCAGCCCTGAAATCTCCGACTCCTCCCACTTTGTGACGTCACGTTTTTCGACTTAAAAATGCAATTATCTCGGAATTTACTTAGCACAAAGCGAAGAGCTTTTTAGTGTAGATCGCCTTCGGTCGAAGCTGCAATAATACAATTAAGGAATTTGGGAATACTAACTATTTGGGCTACTATTTACTAAATACTAAAAATGGGGGCGTGACGCCCTTGTACACTGGTTTTTTACGGAGTTTTCTCTCCGATCTTTGAATCAATCTTACTGCTAATCTATAATACTTAAAGTTATGGGGCTTTCACTAGTCTATTTCCTACTTATTCTTAATTATATATCTACTGTATCAGTCTTTTATAAAATCTAATTCTACCTTTTTCAGGCTTTTTTAGTGACTTGTGTCTTATTTACTAATTTCAATTTCTTAAAACTATGACTTAACTTTAATTGTTCTACTCCCAACTGCTGGTGCTGACCCGTAGTGATGGCCCGGTGGTTTCCTGCGAGTCTGGACCGCCTAGGACTCGATCCAGACTTTTTCGTTTTTTCGGTTTTTCTCGGGAACCAATCACCGGAACTGCTCCAAATTTTTTGTGTGGAGGCTCCTCGTCGTCACTCACAGTAATTAATAAAAATTTTGATATCTTATCGATCTACTTTTCCTAATATTAATTTTTGAAAATTTCGATATTTTTAAAACTTTTGTAACTTTTTTCCCAATAGTCCGATTTTAATTTTTTAAAGAGTTTTGTGTCGCCCCAGATGTTCCGCTTCGAGGTATATACTTTTCTTTCTCCCCACTTCACTCCCCGTGTCCGCGCCTCTGATCGGTTTTTTGATTTTTGGCCTGCTGCTTCGTGGTTTTTCGCAGCAAAAATCCAATTTTTTGTAGGCAGCAGGCTGATGTCCTTGGCCACAAAATGGAGCAAAGAAAAAGGGGGGTCGTCGCTTTAGATCGCCCGGCGCACGCGTCCAAAGCCTAAAAAGTTGGCTAAAATCCGGTTTTTTGGCCGTAACTTTTTACCCGTGATCCGGATTTCCACGCGGTTTTCACCAAAACACTATTCGCACTTTTCCGCGTGTTTTGAGGTATCGCACACCTCTGTACTGATATTTTTGCCACTTGCACTTATTTAATTTGATTTTTCGTGGAGCGGAGCTCTCTAAGTGCTCGCGGGGCGCGTGCTACTTCGACCGCGGTCGAAGCGGAACTGGGTTAGGTTAGGTTAGGTTAGGTTAGGTTAGGTTAGGTTAGGTTAGGTTAGGTTAGGTTAGGTTAGGTTAGGTTAGGTTAGGTTAGGTTAGGTTAGGTTAGGTTAGGTTAGGTTAGGTTAGGTTAGGTTAGGTTAGGTTAGGTTAGGTTAGGTTAGGTTAGGTTAGGTTAGGTTAGGTTAGGTTAGGTTAGGTTAGGTTAGGTTAGGTTTTTTTTTTTTTTTTTTTTTTTTTTTTTTTTTTTTTTTTTTTTTTTTTTTTTTTTTTTTTTTTTTTTTTTTTAATTGTTCCCCCTACCGTAAGCAGGGCCAATTTTTTGCTTGTTTTGTATTTACTGTTTATGTTTAGTTTTTAATTACAATTTGTCATCGTTACATTTCCGTTTCTATTACTATCACATTACATTCTCTTTTCTTATTGCATTTCTATTTTTACATTTACACTTCTACATCTCATTTCACATCTACTTTACACAATTTGCTTTGCACAAAATTTTTCATCTCATTTTTGCATTTTCTCAATTTCATTCTACATTTCTCTTTCTTTCTTGCTTGCTTATATAACACTATTTCTTACTTTCAATTTCTACATTTTGCTTGTTTTTTGGTTACAGTTTATGTTTTTTATTTTTAAATACAATTTTTTATTCTTACATTTACGTTTCTATTACTATTACATTACAATTTTCTTTTCTTGTTACATTTCTATTTTTACGTTTACAACTTCTACGTCTCATTACCTATCTACTTTACACATTTTGCTTTAAATTTTTACATCATTCACTTTTTTTTACTTTTTTCTTGCTTACTTATATAACTCCATTTCATACTTATATTTGTACATTTCTTACTTTCTTTTACATTTATCACTACATTTACATTCACTTACACTACTTCTTATGTTGACTTACATTTTTCTTTTTCAAAATTTCGTTCCTTTTTGTTTTATTCTTACATTTCTCTTTTAATTCACATTTTTAATTTGTATTATGCCTTGTCTAACTATTACACTCATTTCCTGTTTCTATGTTGTTCTACATCTTTACACTCATTTACATTCCTTCCGTATATTTACTTTACTTTATGTTTTTCTTACTCGGTTAGGTTAGGTTAGGTTAGGTTAGGTTAGGTTAGGTTAGGTTAGGTTAGGTTAGGTTAGGTTAGGTTAGGTTAGGTTAGGTTAGGTTAGGTTAGGTTAGGTTAGGTTAGGTTAGGTTTTTTTTTTTTTTTTTTTTTTTTTTTTTTAGAAACTGTCGGTATTTATTTTCCGACAGCCTTATTACTTTATTGTTATACAGGGTAAATAAATTGAAACTTTTTTTTTTTTTTTTTTTTTTTTTTTTTTTTTTTTTTTTTTTTTTTTTTTTTTTTTTTTTTTAACAGTTTCGCGCCAGGTGTCATGTTTTATTTCTGTTGATGACCTTCGTTGCTATGTTTCGTGCCATTTCCACGAATATTTTTCTTTGTTTTCTATTATTCAGGATATCCGCTATTGTGTCTTCTTTTATGGTGATTTCCATTTTGTCTTCTGCGTCCATTCTTCTTACTAGGTGTATCGGGCAATCGCACAGGCAGTGCATCACAGTCTGGGTTGTTCTACCGTCACATTCGCATTTTTCAGTGTTGATCTTTATTTTGAAGCGGTGCAGATACTCTCCAAACCCTCCGTGGCCGGTGAGTATCTGAGCCATAAGGTTGTCTTTGGGAATTTCTGTGATAATTTTATGTGCCTGGCGGACGCTCCTGAAGAACTTGCTTATATTTTTCCCGCTTCTTTGCTCTTCGTAGTGTGCTTGGTAGGTCTCGAGTGTATGCCTTCTCAGTTGGAACTTTGCTGCGCTTATTGGTACCGCACTGTAAGCCGGTGCTGTCTTTGTTCTGGTGGCTGCCTTTGCCAGTTCATCTGCCCTCTCGTTTCCTGCCAGGCCAATGTGGGCTTTGATCCAGTACCAGTTTATCGTGGCCATGTTATCTTTGATGTGGTTTTTTATGGCCACGACAACTGGGTTGACGCTGTTCGGGTCCGCGAGTGTCTGTAGTGCGGATCTTGAGTCGGACAGTATATTGGCTTTCCTGCTACCCGGGCTTCTGTACTTTGTTAGCATCTGTACTGCTCTCCAAATTGCCACCAGCTCCGCTTGATAGACCGAACAATAACCCTCGAGTTTGATTTTGGTTGACTTTAGTTCTTTGTCTCCTTCCCACCAGCTCACTGCTGCTCCTACTTTGCCATCCAGCTTGCTTCCGTCTGTGAAGATGTTGGGTATTCCCTCTTCTATTGTGTCTAGGTCTTCTTCTCCTGTGATTAGGAGGAATGGCAGGGGGGTTCTCTCAGCCGGGTGAGGAAGGTCGAAGGGGTGGGCTCGTCTTTCTATACAGCGGTCAGGGTACACTTCCATGGGTTTGCCTCTTTTTATCCTGTACAGCGCTGCGTTCTCCACGATCCTGAGGTGCAGCGGTATGGTTCCACTGAGCAGTGTGCTGTCCATCAGGGAGGTAGTCTTGTGGGCTTTAGACATTTTGATGGTAAATAGTCTGTTTATTCTATCGATCTTCTCCCTGATGTACTTCTTTTTGAGTGCTGGTTCCCACACACTCGCTGCATACAGGATCGTGGGTTCCAGAACGGCGCTATATAACACTCTTTGGATGTCGCTGTTGAGGCCCCACGTTGCTCTTGCCGCGGTTGCCAGCTTTTTGTAGATGTTTATTGCTTTCCTATTTATTTCCTCAACGTGTTCTCTAAAGGTTAGCTTTCTGTCCACTGTCATACCCAGCACTCTTATGCTTTCTGTGAAACTCAGGTCCGTGCCGCAGAACTCCAATTTGGGCTTATCGTATTTTAGTTTATTGGTTATGATTAACGATTGGGTCTTGTGAGCCGCAAATCGGAGCCTGTTTTTGTGTCCCCAGGCTTCTACTGCTTTCAGGGCGGTGTTTGTTGATTTTTCAAGTTCTTTGCTGTCTTTCCCTATAGCTATTATCAGCAAGTCATCCGCAAAGGCCTGCAGGTGTGCGTCTAGGTGTTCCGCTTCTTCTAGGAGGGGGTCCATTATGATATTCCACATGAGTGGTCCTCCTACTGATCCCTGAATGCACCCCTTTTTAGCTTGTCTTTCCACTGTGTGGCCTGCGTAGCTCAGTTTTATGTTCCGGTCAGAGAGGTAGTCGAACATTGTTCTAAGGTGATGCTTTTCTATTCCTTTTCTGTGAAGTTGCTCTTTCATTTTCGGCCACCAAGCATTATCGAAGGCGCCTTCTATATCTAGGGATACTACCACTATGATCTTTTTGTTTTCTACTGCTTTTTTGATCATGTCGACAGCGTCGTATAGGGCGTCCTCAGTACTTCTTTGTGGCATGAAGCCGTATTGTCTGGGGTTTATTCTGTTTTCTCTCCCAAGTTGCCACATTATTCTTTTGCAGAGGATCTTTTCTAGGATCTTTCCCATTATAGGTAGGAGTCCAATAGGCCTGTAGGCTTTTGGAGTGGTGTAGTTCTCTTTTCCAGGTTTCCTCAGCACTACTATTCGGGCTATTTTCCAGCTACGGGGGAAGCATCCTATCCTGCCGCATGCATTAAATATGGCTGTCATTACTTCTTCATTTGTTCTGAAGGTATGTTCACATATGTCTGATGTCATGTTGTCTTCTCCTGGTGCCTTCTTAGGGTTCATTGATCGTATTGTCTGTTCTATTTCTTCTCTTGTTATTGGTTGGTGTTTTTCTTCTTTGTCACGTTCATGTAGCTTTGTCGTTATGTCTTTCGTCATTGTTCGTATTTGTCTGTGGTAGTTTGTGTCATGTGTCTCGTCATCGTCAGGGAAGAAAGTCTTTGCTAATAGTTGTGCTGATTCCTCAGCGTCGCAGTCATGGTCATTGTCTGTTAGTAGTAGGTCTTCTTTTGTTTTATTTGTTATTTTTAATACTCTGTATATTTTGTCCCACATTGTTTCCTTAGCTTGTGTGGTACAGAATGTTTTCCAGCTTTCGTTTTTGGTGTTGTGTATCATGTCTTTATATTCATTTAATTCTCTTAAGTATTCCTGGGTTACGTGGTCTTTTCTTCTGGGGTTTGCCTTTTTTATCTTTCTTCTGAGTCTTTTTACATTTTTCTTTTTTTCCTTAAGTTCATCGGTCCACCATTTTATTTGTCTTGTTTTCTTTGGGTTTATTGTGGGAATTGTCTCGTCGCATGTTTGTTTTATTGTTTCTGTGTATTTCTCCACCATTTTGTTCATCTCTTCAGGGTCCTTTATGTTGTCTATGTTATCTGTTGTTATTTTATTTTCTGTTAGTCCTTTTTCCAGTATTTCTTTAAATTTTGACCAATTTGCTTTCTTCGTGTTGTACTTTCTAGTTGTCTGTTGCTTTTCGGTTTTGTTTTCGTTTATTGCAGGGTCCTTTTGTGTTTGTATTTTAAAGGTTATTGCCCTGTGGTCGGAGGTGGTTATGAGATCTGGGTCCACTTTCCAGTCAGTGATCAGTCCCATCGTCGGTGTGGAGCAGCAGGTAATATCGACTATACTAGTATAGGGGATGCCTCTTCTTATTGTATAGAATGTTGGGGTGTTACCGGTATTTAGAATTTCCAAGTCTTTGCTTGCTAAGTATTCGGCTAAGATTTCGCCTCTTTTATCTTCTTGGTTTTCCCCCCACCATTGGCTCTTAGAGTTTACGTCCCCCCCCACCACTAGCAGGTTTGTGTTCATGTCGTTTATGATGTGTTCGAGTTGGTTTATCTGCTCCTCCACTCCGATATACTCTTCCCAGTATATTGACAGGATTCCGATCTCTGTATTTCCTGGGAGAGTTATTATGGCACTGGCTATATTCTCGCTTGTCCATTTGTCTTTTGTGGTTATCCTGACATTTGGGTCCAGAATTACTAGCGCTGCTTTTACCGGTTTTTCTCTGTTTGTGGTTTTCTGCACGATTCTGTACCCACATGTCAGGATTCCTGAGGCTCCTACATAGGGCTCTTGCATCATAACTGCGGTGTATCCATTGGATGTTGTGCTATGTAGGGCTTCTTGGGTTGCACTCAGACCCCTTCCCAGATTTATCTGTGCTATTTTTGTTACTATCGTTTTATTGGTATCATCTTTAGCAGTAGCTGATTCTACTTCTAGCTATCCGGTCCCATCTCTTCCACGTTGGGCATTCGGGTGAGTAAGCTGGGTGTACTGCATCTTGACAGTTGGCGCATTTGGGAGGTCCGTTTTTGTTGGTGCAGACTCTAGTGTCGTGGCTTTGCGCGCAGTACCCACATGTTTGCTCCCCTTTGCATTCTCTGGCAGTGTGGCTATACCCCAAGCATTTGTAACATTGGAGTATGGGTGAGTGGTCTCTTGCTACAATTATTTGATAGCCTAAGTGTATTCTGCTATCTACTAGCTTGTTCCATGCCTGTGGGGATACCTCTATAATTACATTGGTAACTTCCTTCGTTCTGCCTCTTGTCCTTCTAATTACTTTTATTTCTTCCTCTTTTGTTCCTTCCATCTTTGCTTTGTTCTGTTTGACGATCGCGTTAGGTATTTCTGCGTTTGTTAGATCATTGACCATTCCTGGGAGTTTAATCAGTGGGTTCCTGTTTTCTAGTTGAGTTGTTATTAATTGTTTGGATGTCGAGTTTATTGTTTTCTTTAGTTTTTCTCTGTCTAGTTCAGTTTCGCACCCAATGATTACTTTCTGGCCACGAGCTTTTCTCATACGGCTTATGCCTATTTCCATTTCCACCAGATCTACCTTTTCTTTTATTTCTTTTATTAAGTCTTCGCTTGTATGTAGAGGTTCGTTTGATTCAATAGCTAAGTTGTAGCTCGTTATTGGTTTTTTATTTTTCAATTTGTCAGCATATGTTGTGATGTTCTCTTTTCCTGTTTCTTTGCTTTCTTCTGTTCTTAGTGCGTTATTGTCTATTGTTCTTTTCAGTTCTTCTACTGCTAATCTGACCGGGGCCACCAGTTCTGTGGTCGTGTTTATTGTTTCCGCTACTATCTTTTTCAGTTCCTGGATGTTTGAGGTAAGTCTTGTGTTTGTTTCTGTATTTTCAGGTTCATTAGGTTTCGACGAGTTTGGTGTTTGCATTTCTCTTTTTAGGTCTTCCACCGCTGCTCTTACCGGCGCTACGAGTTCTGCTGTCGTGTCAATTGAGTCTATTATTATTTTTTTCAGTTCCTTCATGTTCGAGTTTATTGTTAGGTATGGTTCTCTAATTTCCTGTATGGTTTCGGTTATGCTTTTTAGTCCTTTATCTAGGTTTTCTGTGCAGTTCCTTTCCTGCGTGTTCGCTTGGTTTGGTTGGATGCTACTTTGTTTTAGGTCTATTATCAGTGTTTTGATTTCTGCTAACTCTCTACTGATGGCGGTCTTCGTTGTTTGGTCGTATTCGAGTTGTTCTTCTCTTTCTTCTCCTACATTTTTCGCAGACTCCGTGGACTCCTTCCCTAGATGGAGCAGGGGTAGGTTATCATATTTGTTACTGATTTCTGTTAGGTGTCGGCGCAGGGAGTCTAGTTGATTTGAGATTGCATTAGTGTTGGTGTTAAGTTTTCTAATTTCAGTTTGAAGGGCATCCCATCGTCCTTTTGCATTCTTGTCTGGTTCTTTAGTTTCTTTTAGTTCTATTTCTATTCTTTTTAGGATTTCTCCTGCTTCTTCCACCTCTCTGAACGGACGTTGTGTCTCAAAGTGGAGCCATTTTCTGATGTTCTCTATTTCCTTTGCTGTTTCTTGTACTTCCGTTCTTGTTTTGTTTATTTCTTCTGTGAGAGTTACTTTTAAGGTCTTCATTTCCTGTGTGTGTGCTCTTTCTACTCTTACCAGTTCGATGGCGTTACGGCTTCTCTCTTTCTCGAGATTATATTTATGTCTGGATCGTGAGTCCGAGAGGGCCAGTACTGTTTCATACAGAGTCTGGATACATTCGAGAGTAGTGGCCTTGCATTCTCTCTTCATATTGCCGGCCTCCTCTAATGCTGATTTCGCCTTTTGGAGCATGTCATTAGCTAATTTGGTGGCCTCATCCATAGCTACTCCTACGCCGCGCTTGCTGCGTGCTGGGAGGATGCTCAGTCTGCTGTTGTTGGTTATGTTCGATGCCACTGAAGATCCTTCGTCGGAGTCGACTATGCTCCTTGGTAATTCGTTTTCGGACATTAGGGGGTCAAGGTCCATTAGGTTGGTTGTTGGGCTCAGGAATTCCTCCGAGGTTTCGGACTCGCAGATGGATGCTTGTCGAATCTGTCCCTCCAGAAGTCTATCTCTGAGGCTCCGTTTTGTTTTGGTCGTTCCAGTGGGGCTTCTCTGTTTCTTGTAAAGTTTCGACATCTTTATTGTTGGGTGTGTTCTGTTATGTAGTTGGTTTAGTTCTTTTTCTTTCAGGTTGTTTACGATCCTTTGCTGCCCGCGCTGTGATTTTATTTGGCTTTTGTGTTTGTTCTTTCAGGTGGTGGTGGTGCGTCTGTCTGTCTGTCCTTGGTCTTTTGTTTCAGGTTCCTTAGTTTTAGGTTCTTTTTCAGGTACGATGCGGTGGTTGCGGCGGCTTCTTTCGGGTAAGTTGTTTTAATTTTTTTCGATTTTTTTTATTTTTTTTTTTATTTTTTTATTTTTTTTTTCCAGGTGTTGCTGGTGTCCAGGAGTACCAGCACTTCGGGTGTGGCGTACTCCACTTCTTCTGGTGCTGGGTCCCGAAAACCGCCACTCTCCGGCACTTCCAGGAGCCAGGAGGTTGGTTTCTCGTTTTCCAGGTGGAGGTGGACCTTGCAGGTGCTCGGCTTCCCCCCGTCCCGATTGCCCTTCCCGCGCTGGTATTGCTGGAAAAAACCGCGTGGCTCTAGGGTGCTTAGGAGCCGAGATATCGTGGGTTTTATTTTTCCAAGATGGCCGCCGTTTTATTTGCCTGGATTTTAGAATTTAAAATTCTCGGCCGTCCCTGGAGGTAATTGTGCCGAGTTTGGGCTCGTTTTTATCGGCTTTTTGTCCTCTGTCCGATGGTCCGGCTTGCCCCCCCAAATTCGTCCTTGATGGTCGTAGGCGTCCGATGTGGCTGTAATTCGCGGGGGGGACGGCAGGGGTGATGCCTTCTATGGCGGAGAAAACCGCGTCTTCACAGCTCCTCAGGGAGCCGAGATATGGCTACTTTTTTACGACGTTTGACAGTTGCCGAGCTGTCAATGTCAAAGTTTGAGGGCTTGTATCTCGGCAACTGTTCGTCGTAGAGGGGGGGTTCTTGGGCTTGCTGGTCTTGTTCTTTTCCCCTCTGTTCGAATTTGGCCTTATTTTTCCAAAAAAATTTTCCAAAATTTTTGTCTATTTTTGTATTTTGACCTGATGGGTCTGTTAGCCCGGCCTACCAGCTGCCGATATCCGCAGTCCGCGTCTTCCTATGACGTTTGCCGGCTGTGTTATCGGCGTTTAAAAATTTACAAAATGGCCGACAAACGTCAAAGTCGGGTTTCTTTTGCTCTTTACTCCCTCCCCGTAGGTGGAGGCGGATCGCGGTTTCCTTCTTTAGGGGGTTACCCTACCTTGTCCTTCCAACGATGGGGGAGTTTGGGGGGGTTCTGTTCCCCCCTTTTTTCGGCTGGTTCCTGCGCCTATCTGCTAGTCCTGGTCACGCCTTTTTTGGGGAGCCGTCGCACGCTGTCGTACCTCACGCGGTTCGGGAGCTATAGGTGTTTAAATATTTACCAAGATGGCGGACAAAATGGCCGCCAGTCGTTTTTCCGCAATAACTCCCGTTCCGGTGGGCCTATCTGGTCGTGCGAGGTGTCTGCTGCTTCGTCCCACTGTCTGCTACCTGTTCCTGGTGCTTTTATCCCGGTCTCCCTTACCGTTCCCGTTTTATCCCGGTTTTTTAGTCTTTTCACCCTAACTCTGGTCCTATTCGTCCCAGATCTTCGGGGTTTGTGTCACCAGGTAGAGGGCGGCTTGCTCTATGGGCCTGGACTTACCAGTTCTTTGTGCAGCCTCTGGTTGGTTTGCAACAGCTCCTTTTCTCCAAAACTGGTTTTTTGGCCCTCCTGAAAAATTTCTGGGGGGGGGGACTTACCCTTTTTATTGGGGTGCGTAGGCGCTGGGGAGCAGCTAATTTAGCGCTAGTCAGAACCCACGCGTCTCCAGTAGTTTCGCTGGGGTAGTCCACTAAAGTTTCTTTTTTTATATATGAATAACTCACCCCCCAGATGCGCAAAAATTTTTGTTTTTCTTGATTTGAGGTGTACTGGTAATTGGCCTTCCGTAACACTGCAATCCAATTGTCACAGGGCACTATTTCACTGACCTCGTGGTGACGCTTAAAATTAAAATCAAAGGTCATTGACACTTGCACTTGGTCTATAATTGTAATTTTTTGCACACACTTTAAGGTCACTTTCCTTCACAATGTCCACTAATTTTTTCGAAAATCCGTTAAAAGGGAGTTGAGTTATAGTCTTTTTAAGTTTTTAATTTTTTTCACTTTTAGTTTTTGTTCACTTTTTCCACTTTTTTTGATTTTTTAAGGCTGGAAAATATCACTACCGGATGGGCGGCGCCGAGACGCGTCTATCGGTACCTCACTTGTCGAAATCGGACTTGTTTTTCCCACTTTTTTCGATTTTTAAAGGAGGAGCGACGCGGAAAAGATGTTGCTCGGTCGGCAATCGGCGCGAAACTGGTTAGGTTAGGTTAGGTTAGGTTAGGTTAGGTTAGGTTAGGTTAGGTTAGGTTAGGTTAGGTTAGGTTAGGTTAGGTTAGGTTAGGTTAGGTTAGGTTAGGTTAGGTTAGGTTAGGTTAGGTTAGGTTAGGTTAGGTTAGGTTAGGTTAGGTTAGGTTAGGTTAGGTTAGGTTAGGTTAGGTTAGGTTAGGTTAGGTTAGGTTAGGTTAGGTTAGGTTAGGTTAGGTTAGGTTAGGTTAGGTTGAGGTTCTATTTCCATAGGTGGAGGGTATATGTGCCTACGGATCTAGACGTTCAAGGTATCAAAAGTTGCGCATTGTTGCAAAGAATTTTTTGGCGGTTTCGGTTTTTTAATATCTTGTTTGGTTATTTTTATATTGAATTTTTTGTATTTGTTTCATTTTCTTTGATTTTCTGAGAAAATCGTCCACGTAAAATTTTTTCCGGTCGACGACTTTGTCCCGGAATTATTTTGCGTGGGTGGTTCTCAGAGGGGGGAGATTCTTTCTTAAATTTCTTTAGGTTAGGTGTTTAGGTTAGGTGTTTTTAATTTTTTAATTCTGGTGTTGGTTTTTAAGTTGTACATAGTTTTAGTTAGGTTTAAGGTTGACGACAGGCCGACGATACATTTGTTCGTCGCTTGCCACGACCAAACTATTATGTGACCGACCGTTGTGTCGGCACAATGATAAGGGGAGCTGAGAGAGTTGAAAGGGGGAGTGGTGAGACCTGGGGGGGGGGAAATAAAACTTCTAGGGGGGGTTTAAAATTGGACTTTGGAAAAGTCAGGAGTATGAGGGAGGACCTTGTAGGGGTGGACGAGGAAATGGGGGGGGAGGGGGAAGAAATGGGGGGGGGGAGTGAAATTAGTAATTTGGAGGTCAGGGAAGGGGAAAGACCTACCGGCTCATTTTTGAAGCCGAGGGGCTACACCCGGGCGGGGGTAACCCTCGAGGAGTTGCTGGGGACGGAGCCAAGACACCCAGAGTCGAATTCGGGGATGGTCGCCAATAAGCGACTTTTCTCGGAGATGTCCGGATCCGAATCGGATGATGTGGGCATCCACCCGAAGGCCCAGACGGCCAAGAGGGGAAAGGCACGAGGCCGGGCGAGCGGAGGGGTTGCAGCTCGTGGGGGGATCCAGGAGCACACGGAAGGGACTGGGGAGGCAGATTTTCTGACCTCCCTTGAAAATTACAGGAGGGTGGCCACGGTCGAGACGGCTGCACCACCCGGACCTCTCGACATAAACGTTGAGGTCATGGGTCCGGAGGACCTGATGAGCGCTGCCGAGAGTAATTTGGAGGAGATTCTCGGCATCGCGAGCAGGTCCTCCAACCTCAAAGGGGGGTACGCTAGCAAGATCCGGCGTGCCACCTCCACCGTCAAGATGGTGCTAGACGCTCTTGCAGCGCGAACCATCGCGGAGGAGACTCGTCGCCTAAGAGCGGACAACGCCCGGCTGTCAAGAGAGTTGACGAATCTCCGCGACGAGGTTCGCGCATACAAGCGCGAGTATGAGGAAGGCAAGACGGCGGCGAAGGAAAAGCGCTCTCCGATGTCAAGCGAGCAGTTGGGCATTCTGGAGAGCAGTGTGGCTCGCCTCGTGGGCAATATGCTGGACGGTCGTCTGGCGGCCCTCGAGGAGCGATTGCTGCCGCCCGTCGTGGTGCGCCCGCCATTGGCGGCGGACAGGAGGAGGCCTGCCGCAGAGGAACAGAGGGCAGCCCGGGAGGCGGCAAGGGAGGAAACACCGGTGTCGGTGCCCTCTCAGATACGCCGACAAATTAGGGAGGAGTTCCCGCCATTGCCAGTACGCGCCGAGGTTAGACCGGCTCCAAGCTCCAAAAAGGGGGGGAAAGTAGCGGAGTGGTCTAGCTTCGGCCCGTCTGCCCCAGTGGCAAAGAAGGCGCCTACAAAAGCGCCCCAAAAAGGGCGCCCAGAAGCGCGCCCGGTAGCCTCGGAGCTGTCTGCGGCTCCGGAGATGACAGAAGCGTGGTCCACGGTTGCCAGGCGAAGGGCACCAAGGAAGGCCAACGCCGGGAAAGTGCCGCCGCCGACAGCCTCCGGCCCGGCGAAGAGGAAGGGACCCAAAGTGGTGCTCCCTAGTTCCTCCGCCGTTATACTAAAGATTCGGCCGGAGGCAATACAGCAGGGGGAAACTTACTCCTCCCTGCTGACTAGGGCCCAGAAGTCAATAAAGGTGGACGAATTGGGCATTGGGCCCTTAAGGGTGAGAACGGCGGCCACGGGGGCGCGCCTCATAGAAGTGCCGGGGCGTGCCAGCGCCGAGCAGGCAGACGCCCTGGCGGAGAAGATGGGGGAGTTGCTGGTGGGAGTGGCGGATGTGGTCAGACCCGTCAAGACCACAGATTTTAGGCTGACGGGTCTAGACGAGACCGCTACGCGAGAGGGGGTCATAGCGGCAGTGGCTGCGGAGGGGGGCTGCACAATGGGACAAGTGTGGGTCGGGGAGATTCACCTCGGCCCGCGGGGGGTCGGCTCAGTCCGTATGTCGTGCCCGCTGGGGGCAGCGAAAAAGTTGCTCCAGCTGGGCGCGATACGCATAGGCTGGAGCAAGGTGCAGCTCCAGCATGAAGGTGCCCGTCCCAGGCACTGTTATAGATGCCTGGGGAGAGGGCACTCGGCGGGGTCGTGTCCCCCCTCCGAAAAAGACCGCAGCGACCTGTGTTATCGCTGCGGTCAACCGGGCCACAAAGCGGCCGGTTGTGAGGCCGAGCAAAAGTGCGCGGTCTGCCTGGCCGCGGGCAAAAAGGCGGACCATGTGATGGGGGGTAGAGCGTGTAACCCCCCATCAGTTCGTGGAACATTTTTCTCCTCCCCAAAACCAACGGGGAGGGGACTGGCGGCGCCTGAGGCCGAGATGTCCGAGTAATGCCAGGACATCTCGGCTTCCTCCAGGGAAACGTCAACCACTCCGCCGCGGCTCAGGATGTCTTCCTGCAGTCGATGGCGGAGTGGTCGATAGACGTGGCGGTCGTGGCGGAGCCCTACTACGTCCCCCCCCTGTCACATTGGGCTGGGGACGACGTCGGCTCCGTCGCGATAGTGGCAAGGCCAGGGAATGGCCCCCCCCTCATACCCAGAATGAGGGGGTCGGGGTACGTGGTTGCTGTTCGGGGAGACATCGTAGTAGTAGGAGTCTACTTCTCCCCGAACCGCAACCTAGCCGCCCTAGAGCAATTTCTCGATGCTCTGGGGCCGCTGATCAGGAGGCTGGCTCCCCTCCCCGTCGTCGTGATGGGGGACTTCAACGCCAAGTCCTCGGCGTGGGGTTCCCTCATCACTGACCCAAAGGGAAGGGAAGTAGAGGAGTGGGCGCTAGCCTCGGGACTGTCCCTCCTGAATACAGGGACAGTCCTCACCTGCGTGCGACGGACGGGCGGTTCAGTGGTGGACCTGTCGTTCGCCACTCCCGACGTCGCGCGCAGGGTGGAAGGGTGGAGGGTGGAAACGGAGGTGGAGACACTCTCGGACCATCGCTATATACGGTTCGAGGTGTCTCCGACCTCCGCATCGAGTCCGGCGTCGGTGTCCGGGGGACATAGCTGGTTCCCGCGTTGGGCACTTACCAAGCTCAACCGGGAACTAGCAGAGGAGGCGGCCATTGTTGGCTGCTGGAGCCTCCCGTCTGCAGAGGGGCTGGGGGTGGATGAAATGGCTGGCTGTCTCGGCGACGTACTTACCAACGTCTGCCGGGCAGCCATGCCAAGAGTGTGGGGTCCTCCCCCCCCTAGACGGGCGGTTTACTGGTGGTCGGCCGAGCTGGCCGACCTTCGCGTCGCCTGCAACGTGGCGCGTCGCGCCTACGTTCGCAGCAGGCGGCGCCGTCCCCAGGACGAGGAGCGTGATGGCCGGCTGCACAGGGTCTACGGGGCGAAACGGGAGATTCTGCGGCTGGCCATCAGTCGGGCCAAGGAGCGAGCGTGGCTGGAGCTGGTCGAGGGTCTGGAGAAGGACCCGTGGGGCAGACTGTACAAAAGGGCGCGAGACAAACTTCGCGCCCAGTCGGCCCCACTGACGGAAACGCTCCAGCCGGAACTGCTGGGGAAAATCGTCCGGGAGTTGTTCCCGGACCCCCCGGCAGGCTTCGCTCCGCCGCGAATGGCCCGACGGACGCCGGGCTCGATGGAGGAGGGTGTTCCGCCACCCGTCACCGACTTGGAGATGGAGGCGGTTCTGTCCCGCCTCCGTAGTAAGAGAAGGGCGCCTGGTCCGGATGGGGTGCACGGGAGAGTTCTGGCTATAGCTCTCGTGCACCTCGAAGACAGCCTTCGGGAGCTGTTAAACCGCTGCATACAGGGCGGACAGTTCCCGAAGGCGTGGAAGGAGGGTCGGCTCGTCCTATTACCAAAGGGCGGGCGACCACCGGACTGCGCGTCGGCGGTGCGACCGATTGTGTTGCTGAACGAGGTGGGGAAGGCGTTTGAAAGGGTGATAGCCTCCCGCCTCGTTCAACACTTGGAGAAAGGCCCGGGGCCCGGACTGTCCGATTCGCAGTTCGGGTTCCGGCCCGGTCGGTCAACCATCGACGCGGTGAGGCGCCTAAAGTCGGTGACGGGTGAAGCGGAACGCGGGAAGGAGGTGGTGGTGGCGGTGTCGTTGGACATCGCCAACGCCTTCAACAGCCTCCCCCACAGCGTAATACGCGAGGCACTGAAGTCGTTCGGAGTGCCTCCGTATCTCAGGGGGCTGTTGGACGCGTATCTCTCCGATAGGGAGGTCGTGTTCGAGAATCGGTCGGGGTCCTTAGAGAGGCGGCAGGTCGTGTGCGGCGTCCCTCAGGGTTCGGTTCTGGGTCCGAACCTCTGGGACGTCGGCTACGACTGGGTCCTGCGGAAGGAGTGCCTCCTCCCCGGAATGGATGTCGTCTGCTATGCGGACGACACATACGTCACATTCCGGGGACGGACGTACAAGGAGGCCGCGCGGCTGGCAGAGGAGGGGACAGCCCTCATTGTCAGCCGCATCGAGCGATTGGGGCTTCGGGTCTGCCTGGAGAAGACCGAAGCCATGCTCTTCCGCGGACCTGGGAGGAAAGGACCCCCACCGGGTGCACGACTCCTTATCGGAGAGACGGAGGTCAGGGTGAGCCCAACCCTTAAGTGTCTGGGACTCACCCTGGACGGGAGGTGGACCTTCGGCCCACATTTCCAACAGTTGGGACCGAAGGTCGTGAGGGTGGCATCAGCGCTGGGCCGACTCCTACCAAATATAGGGGGGCCCAGCCAAGCCTGCAGGCGGCTATACTCCGGGGTGTGTCGGAGTATGGCCCTGTACGGAGCCCCAATATGGGCGGATGCCCTCACCGTGCGAAATGTGGCCCAGCTGCACAAAATGCAGCGGGTCATAGCGGTGAGGGTCATCAGGGGCTACCGTACAGTCTCCTGGGCGGCAGCTACTGCACTGGCGGGGGAACCGCCATGGGAGCTCGCGGCGAGGGTCCTTGCCGAGTTAAGCCTCCTCGTTGCTGAGAGGAGGTCACGTGGCGAGGTCCCCTCGGGGGAGGAGCTCAGGCGGTTCCAAAGGCTGGGAGAGCAGTGGCTGCTGAGGAGGTGGGGAGAGGTTTTGGCACAGTCGCCGTACGGCCAGCGCACGGCCGAGGCACTGTGTCCAATACTTGCGGCGTGGATGCGCCGCAAGCGCAAACCCCTCACCTTCCGCCTTGCGCAGGTGCTCACCGGACATGGGTGCTTCGGTGCGTACCTGTGCAAGGTCGCCAGGAGGGAGCCAACGCCAGCCTGCCATGAGTGCGGCGCTGCGGAGGACACGGCCCAGCACACCCTAGAGGTGTGTGACCGATGGGCCGTGCAGCGCCATGACCTCATGGCAGTGCTTGGGCGGGACCTCTCGCTCTCGAGTGTGGTTCGCTGCATGCTCGAGAGCGATGAGGCCTGGCAGGCGGCGGTCTCTTTCTGCGAAGATGTAATGTCGCGGAAAGAGACCGCGGAGCGGGACAGAGAGATGGAGATATCCTCTGCTCCGCTCCGCCGGCGTAGGACGGGAGTGCGGAGGCGTCGCTTTGTGAACCTCCAAACTTCTGTCTAACGGGGCTCCGGGAGAGGATGGGAACCTCCCCGGCTTAGCTAGTCCCGGCGCCGAGGGGGACGCTTCAGGTTGTCGGAGCGGCCCCTAATTATGGTGGAAGTCCGGTCCCTATAGAGGTAGACCGGCCGGTCGCGGGGGGTGTCCTGTGCTAGACAGATCCGGGACACTCCCCATTTAGCGGCTGATGGCAATCCGCAGGTTAGTTTTAGTGGGTAAACCGGCGAGTCGCGTCGGGAGTCCCACATACCCCCGGGTCCCCCAACCCGGGAAGGGCGTAATGACCTTTCCCCTGCGATAACAAAAAAAAAAAAAAAAAAAAAAAAAAAAAAAAAAAAAAAAAAAAAAAAAAAAAAAAAAAAAGGTTAGGTTAGGTTAGGTTAGGTTAGGTTAGGTTAGGTTAGGTTAGGTTAGGTTAGGTTAGGTTAGGTTAGGTTAGGTTAGGTTGCAGCCAGTTGGGGGCGATACCGGTTCCTCCTCGTTGGTGTCCCTGGGCAACGCCTGGGTGCGCCACTCCGCTCTTTACACGGGGTGAGGTACTCAGGCGGCTGAACGCCGGTCTATTTCTATCTTTTCTTATCTTTTTATAGTTTACTCTTCTTTTGCATTGTTTTTATTTATTTTCTATCTTTCAACACCTTTTCTTCCTATCTTTTCTCATTTTATTTATTCTTCTGTGTGTGTGTGTGTTTGAATGGTGATGGATGGGCTTTTACGGCCCCTAATCCAGGGTTTGTGGTGCCCGGCCGTGGGATGCGTGGCGAGCAGGCGGCTCGTCCCAAGGGCACTGGGGCAGAATCCCCCCTAATGGATCGGGCGTGTCTCAGCCCATATCCGAGCAACCATGGAAGTCCGTAATGTTAAAAATTGTCCCCGGGCGGGTCCCGACAATGTCGGGGAATCCCGCACCTCTCCGAAAGGGGAGGTCTGGCCCACGTATACGGGGGGTGCCACCATTACGAGTGGGAGTGTGGAGGCCGTCGCGACGGCGAGTAAAGGAGAAGGCGCGACAACACGCGCGGGTCCGGAGCCGGTGTCCCTAACCGCACCGGCGGCGGACCAATTATTGACGGACGAGGATGTCGATTTTTCGCAGCCTGTGGAAAACGGCAGGGAGCGGCTCCTGAGGCTTCTTCACAGGAAGAAGCTACGAGGAGACACTGAGGGGCTTGCGCGCGTTCAGCACGAGCGCGAGCTGATCCTCCCTCCCAATATAAAGATTGAGACAATGGCGGCGGGAAATTCCAGTGGAGCCGCACCGCGCATACCGCGCGTTATGCTCACGCGCGCGCTGATTCCCGCACGCCCAAACACCGGACTAGACAGCGACGACTACCTCTCGGACTCCAGTGATGTGTCTGGCATATCGCTGGACTCCGAGGGGCTGCCCGTCATACCAGAACGCGACGCATCTCGGAAGAGAAAACCTGGAGATGACGATGTACCGCCCCTCAGCAAAGGGGTAGTACCAAAACCGAAAAGGGGACGTGGCCGACCACCGACCACAGGCCAGTACGTTGGTTTGGCCAAGGCACAGGCCGAACTCAATCGGGAGAAGGAGGAGAGTCTCCGATTAGAGGCGGAGAAAGAAGTTGCGGAGGTGGCACGGGCAGCAAGGGAGGCGCGAGCTTCCCCCCGCGCAAGCCTTATCCCAGCTGAAAGCAACCAGGAGAAGACGAGTTCAGAACTCAATGCGAGCGTTGAAAAGTCGCTGGACACTATTACCATGGTCGCCAGCAAATCTTCGAACCTTAAAGGGACCTACCAGCGGTTCCTGAAGGAGGCGGTCGCTAATATAAAGGCGGCCGTCACAGATATGAGGAGCCGCTGCCAAACTGACGAGCTGAGGGCTCTGGAGAGCCTGAACGCGCGACTCCAGCAGCAAATGGAAGTCATGCATCAGGAGCTGGTGGAGCTGCGGCGACAGGCCTCTAAGCCCGCCGCTCAGGACCTGCAGCAGATGTTGTCGGAGGTTTCGCGTGCCAATATCGAAACCTTCGGCAACATGCTGAATGCACGGCTGGCAGGGATTGAAGATAGGCTCCTCCCGGAGCCCCGTAGGAGACCTCCGCTGGCGGCGGATAGTGCCACTGTGGGCACCCCACCGGCGACGGAAAAGGCAAAGGCACCGAAGCCTAAAAAGGCGACGGTGCCCTCTTATGCGGAAGTGGCGACGCCAAAAGCAGTGACCCCCCCAAGAGAGGCACCAACTGCACCGGCCCCGCCCAAGGCCAAGAAAAAGGGCAAGAAGAAACGGCCATCAATGGCCGCTCAAGAGGTGGCGCAAGGGGCGGAGCTCACTGAACCCTCCCTCGCCGAAGCCCCGTGGACCGCCGTAAGGCCACGAAACGCGAAGAAGAAAAAGGGGGCGGCTACAACACCCAAAGCCGCCCCGAAACAGAAGAAGGCGAAACTTCGCCCCCCCTCCACCGCGGCCGTCACCCTCACCCTTGAGGCGGGGGCCACAGAGAAGGGGATGACATACGAAAAGGTGCTCAGGGAGGCCAGGGCAAGGATTGACCTCGGGGAGCTTCATATCCCCAGGCTCGGTTTCCGCCTGGCACGTACCGGTGCGCGCGTTCTGTCCGTCGATGGGGAGGGCGCAAATGAGAAGGCGGACGCGCTTGCCGCTAGACTGCGAGCGGTCCTCGGTCCAGACGTAAAAGTCGCCCGCCCGGTGAAATGCGTGGAAATGCGCATCACCGGGCTGGACGACGCGACCACAGCCGCCGACATCACCGAGGCGGCTGCAAAGGAAGGAGGTTGCCCGGCTGCCAATATCCAGTCGGGCAAAGTCGTTGTGGGCCCAAGAGGAGCCAGATCTCTCTGGCTCAAAGTCCCGGTGGCAGCCGCAAAGAAGCTCTTGAGCTCTGGGCGGCTGCAGATTGGCTGGGTCGAGGCGAAGGTAGCGCTGCTGGCCGCGAGGCCTAAGCGGTGTTACCGTTGCCTCGACACTGGCCATTTGGCGGCGCATTGTAAGTGCGCGGTGGACCTCAGCCGGAACTGTTTCCGCTGTGGGAAGCCGGGGCACAAAGCGCCCGCCTGCGAGGCGGCTCCAAACTGCCCGGTCTGTGAGACCCAAGGCAAGCCAAAGGAGCACGTGGTGGGGAGCAACGGCTGCATCATAGCTGCCAAGCCGCCCATCACGAAAAATAAGAGAAAGGCTCCGACGGAAAAGGCCCGGCGTAAAACGCCCAAGGCTAAAGGCGCAAGGGCGGTTCAGCCCACCCCCGCCATGGAGACGGAAGCCTAGACCCGTGGGCGGTGATCGGGGGATCGCCGCTCACACTATGGGTCCCGAGCGCAAAGCTCCCCTATGCCCGGGGAGCTCTCGGTGAAGGCAGGCGGCGGCACAACACCAAGCCGCCGCAACAGAAGTGGGCCGGTCGCGGCACGCGCTGCGGGGTTGTGGAGCTATGCTCACGCGATTCCCACGGCCCCGCATTGGCGCAGAAGAAGGGCATCGGGGGGTTTTAGTCGGTAAACCCCGGTGCACTCCATCTCGCACCGGGGGAGTCCGACATACCCCTGCTGCCTTCCCCCGGGGGCAGCGGGGGATTCGTAACGAATTTCCCCCCGCAAAAAAAAAAAAAAAAAAAAAAAAAAAAAAAAAAAAAAAAAAAAAAAAAAGGTTGCAGCCAGTTCGTCCTCGTTCGTGGCCCTGGGCAACGCTTGGGTGCGCCACCTCGTCTTTTGCGGGGTGAGGTACCCACGCGGCTGAAGGCTGGCGCTATCTCTTTTCTTCACTATCTTTCACCACCTATTTTGTTTAACTTTCTTGTTTTTGCATTAGTTTTTATTTTGTTTTTCTATCTTTCACCACCTTTTATTTCATCTAATACTATATTTCCTTTTGTTTTAACTCTTCGGATGGGGGAGCTCACCCCCGAAAAAAGAGACCGCGACCCGGGGTGTCGGAGTTTTAAGAATGGCGGATCGCAATTTGAAAAATATTCCCCGGGTGGGTCCCAGCGATGCTGGGGAATCCCACCCTCCCGCTTCGGCGGGAGGCAGCTCCATGTATACGGGGGGGGCACAAACTGCGATGAGGGAAGAGGCGGTCGTACAAACGACGGAGAAGGAGAGGGGCGTGATAGCGCGAAAGGGTCCGGGCCTGGCGCACATTACCGCGTCGGGATCGGACCTCTTGACAGACGAGGACGTAGACTTCTCGCAGCCGGTCGCTGATGGTAGGAGGCGACTGCTGGAGCTGCTACGTAAAAAGGCCTTACGAGGGGATAAGGAGGGAATGCCGCGCGTGATGCTCACGCGCGCGCTGATCCCCGAACCCCCATCAACTGATTGTGAGAGCGAGGACTGCCACTCGGACTCCAGCTGCTTATCGCTGGATTCCGAGGGGTTGCCCGCAATACCGGATAGGACAAGCCTTAAAAGGCGCAACTCGGACGTAGAAATGGCACCTCCCACTAGTACGGGAGCGGTGCCCAAATTAAAGAGAGGACGTGGCCGGCCACCATCAACCGGCCAGTACGTCGGCCTAGCTCGGGCCCAAGCTGAGCTCAATAAGGAGAAGGCGGAAAGCCTCCGGCTGCAAGCCGAGGCCGAGATTGCCGAGACAGCACGGGCGGCGAGAAGGGAGAGAGCGACCATCTGCTCTAGCCCCACCGTGCCCGCAGAGGAGGTGATGTCAGAGCGCACTAACATGGCTTTGACAAAGAGTGTCGAGGCTTCGCTGGAGACCATCAATATGGTCGCCACGAAGTCCTCTAACCTCAAAGGGACCTACCAAAGGTTCCTGAAGGAGGCGGTAGTGGCCATAAGAGCGGCGGTAGCCGAAATGAAGGGCCGCTCAACTACCGAAGAGATGGCGAAACTCGAGGCCCAAAATACACGGCTCGAGCAACGGGTTGCCGAAATGCGCCGGGAGATTGACGAGCTGCGCCGGCAGGCGGCACAACCCGCGGAAAAGGATTTGCGCCAGCTGTTGTCGGAGGTCTCTCGTAACAACATAGAGACCTTCGGCAACATGTTGAACGCCAGACTGGCCGGGCTGGAGGACCGACTCCTCCCGGCACCGCGCTGCCGGCCCTCGCTGGCAGCTGACAAGAAGAAGAGGGCAGATCCCCCGGAAGAGACAACGGCAAAAACGAGCACAGTGGCGCCAACTGAAGCCCCTGTTGCACCCGCACTGCCAAAGGCCAAAAAGGCCCAGAAGAAGAAGCGGAAGTCCTTGGCCGCCCAAGAGGCCGCACAGGCGAAGGTGATCAACACCCCACCTGCCAGAGAAGCCCCGTGGACCACTATTGGTCCGCGCAAGGCCGGAAAAAAGAAGAAGGGGGCGGCTACAACAGCCAAAGCCGCTCCGAAAAAGAGAAGGAAAAGGGCAAAACTGCGCACTCCACCTACAGCGGCAGTAACCCTGACCCTTGAGACGGGGGCTGAGGGGCAAAAGGCCACCTATGCCTCTGTACTCTCAGACGCGAGAAGTAAGATCGACCTGGCGGAGTTCGGGATACCCAAACTCGGATTCCGCCTGGCTCAGACCGGCGCCCGAGTCCTGTTATTGACAGGTGAGGGGGCACAGGAGAAGGCCGACGCATTTGCCACAAGGCTTAAAGAGGTGCTCGACCCGAAAGTAGTGCGAATCGCTCGACCGGTGAAGTGCGCAGAGGTGCGCGTCACCGGGTTGGACGACGCAACGACGGCCGCCAACGTCATCGAGGCAGTCGTCAAGGAAGGAGGTTGCCCGGCCACCAAGATCCGGTCCGGCAAAATAGTAGTGGGTCCCAGGGGCGCCAGGTCACTCTGGCTGAGCGTCCCCATTGCGGCTGCCAAAAAGCTGACCAGCGCTGGGCAGCTGCAAGTCGGCTGGGTCCGGGCAAAGGTGGTGCTGCTGGCCGCGAGGCCCAAGCGGTGCTACCGGTGCCTGGACATCGGCCACCTCGCCGCGACATGCAAGTGCTCGGTAGACCTCAGCCGGAATTGTTTCCGCTGTGGAAAGCCGGGCCATAAGGCGGCCGAATGCGGGGCAGACCCGAACTGCCCTGTGTGCGAGGTCGTCGGAGCACCGAAGGAGCACGTGCTGGGGGCTGCTGGCTGCATTACAGTAGCCAAAAAGCCGCCCCCCAGCAAAGACAAGGGAAAGGCTCCCACCAAAAAGGCCAGGCACAAAAAGCCCAAGGCCGGCGCAAGGGCGGTTCCACCCGCCCCCGCCGTAGAGGTGATGGAGTCCTAGGCCCGTGGGCGGTGATCGGGGGATCGCCGCTCACGCTATGGGCCCCGAGAAGAAAAGCTCCCCAATGCCCGGGGAGCTCTCGGAGAGGAAGGCGGCGGCACAACACCAGGCCGCCGCAAAGAAGAGAGCCGGTTGCGGCACGCGCTGCGGGGTCGTGGAAGAATGCAATGCGATTCCCATGGCCCCGCCAACGGCGCTGAAGGTGGGCATCGGGGGGTTTTAGACGGTAAACCCCGGCGCACTCCATCTCGCGCCGGGGGAGCCCGTCATACCCCTGCCGCCCTCCCCCGGGGGCGGCGGGGGATACGTAACGTATTTCCCCCCGTCAAAAAAAAAAAAAAAAAAAAAAAAAAAAAAAAAAAAAAAAAGGTTAGGTTAGGTTAGGTTAGGTTAGGTTAGGTTAGGTTAGGTTAGGTTAGGTTAGGTTAGGTTAGGTTTTTTTTTTTTTTTTTTTTTTTTTTTTTTTTTTTTTTTTTTTTTTTTTTTTTTTTTTTTTTTTTTTTTTTTTTTTTTGTCTTGTTCCCCCTAACATAATCAGGGACAATTGTTTGCTTGTTTTGTGGTTAAATTTTTTGTTTTTTGTTTTTAATTACAATTTTTGTTATTACATTTCATTTCTTGCTATCATATTCTATATGTCTCTTATTACTTATTACATTTTTTGGTCTTACATTTATATCTTCTAAACATTCTTTTACATATTCTATTTTTATATGCATTTATACTATTACATTTCCATTTCTTTGTTATCATATTCTGTATTTGTCTTATTGCTATTACATTTTTGTTCTTACATTTATTTATTTTAACATTAATTTATTTGTTTGGTTTCTTTCTATTTCTTACATTTTGGCTTGCTTACTTTTTGCTTACTTTTATACGTTTCTTTTACCTTTCCTTTACATTTTTCACCACATCAATTACTTACAGTTCATTATTATATTACAATTCCTTGCTTGCTTATACACTCCATTTACTACTCAATCTTATACATTTCCTTTACGTTCCTTTGCATTTATCACTACATTACTTTACTACATTCGTTTTAACTTCTATTATGGTTAGGTTAGGTTAGGTTAGGTTAGGTTAGGTTAGGTTAGGTTAGGTTAGGTTAGGTTAGGTTAGGTTAGGTTAGGTTAGGTTAGGTTAGGTTAGGTTAGGTTAGGTTAGGTTAGGTTAGGTTAGGTTAGGTTAGGTTAGGTTAGGTTAGGTTAGGTTAGGTTAGGTTAGGTTAGGTTAGGTTAGGTTAGGTTAGGTTAGGTTAGGTTAGGTTAGGTTAGGTTAGGTTAGGTTAGGTTAGGTTAGGTTAGGTTAGGTTAGGTTAGGTTAGGTTAGGTTAGGTTAGGTTAGGTTAGGTTAGGTTAGGTTAGGTTAGGTTAGGTTAGGTTAGGTTAGGTTAGGTTAGGTTAGGTTAGGTTAGGTTAGGTTAGGTTAGGTTAGGTTAGGTTAGGTTAGGTTAGGTTAGGTTAGGTTAGGTTTTTTTTTTTTTTTTTTTTTTTTTTTTTTTTTTTTTTTTTTTTTTTTTTTTTTTTTTTTTTTTTTTTTTTTTTTTTTTTTTTTTTTTTTTTTTTTTTTTGTTCCCCCTAACGTAATCAGGGACAATTTTTTGCTTGTTTTGTATTTACTGTTTATGTTTGGTTTTTAATTACAATTCTCATCGTTACATTTCCGTTTCTATTACTATCGCGTTACATTCTCTTTGCTTATTGCATTTCTATTTATACATTTACAGTTCTACATCTCATTTCACATCTACTTTAGGTTAGGTTAGGTTAGGTTAGGTTAGGTTAGGTTAGGTTAGGTTAGGTTAGGTTAGGTTAGGTTAGGTTAGGTTAGGTTAGGTTAGGTTAGGTTAGGTTAGGTTAGGTTAGGTTAGGTTAGGTTAGGTTAGGTTAGGTTAGGTTAGGTTAGGTTAGGTTAGGTTAGGTTAGGTTAGGTTAGGTTAGGTTAGGTTAGGTTAGGTTAGGTTAGGTTAGGTTAGGTTAGGTTAGGTTAGGTTAGGTTAGGTTAGGTTAGGTTAGGTTAGGTTAGGTTAGGTTAGGTTAGGTTAGGTTAGGTTAGGTTAGGTTAGGTTAGGTTAGGTTAGGTTAGGTTAGGTTAGGTTAGGTTAGGTTAGGTTAGGTTAGGTTAGGTTAGGTTAGGTTAGGTTAGGTTAGGTTAGGTTAGGTTAGGTTAGGTTAGGTTAGGTTAGGTTAGGTTAGGTTAGGTTAGGTTAGGTTAGGTTAGGTTAGGTTAGGTTAGGTTAGGTTAGGTTAGGTTAGGTTAGGTTAGGTTAGGTTAGGTTAGGTTAGGTTAGGTTAGGTTAGGTTAGGTTAGGTTAGGTTAGGTTTTTTTTTTTTTTTTTTTTTTTTTTTTTTTTTTTTTTTTTTTTTTTTTTTTTTTTTTTTTTTTTTTTTTTTTTTTTTTAATAGTCTTGTTCCCCCTAACATAATCAGGGACAATTGTTTGCTTGTTTTGTGGTTAAATTTTTTGTTTTTTGTTTTTAATTACAATTTTTGTTATTACATTTCCATTTCTTGCTATCATATTCTATATGTCTCTTATTACTTATTACATTTTTGTTCTTACATTTACATCTTTTAACATTCTTTTTCATATTCTATTTTTATTTACATTTTTACTATTACATTTCCATTTCTTTGTTATCATATTCTGTATTTGTCTTATTGCTATTACATTTTTGTTCTTACATTTATTTCTTTTAAACATTCTTTTACATATTCTATTTTTATTTACATTTTTACTATTACATTTCAATTTCTTTGTTATCATGTTCTGTATTTGTCTTATTGCTATTACATTTTGTTCTTACATTTATTTCTTTTAAACATTCTTTTACATATTCTATTTTTATTTACATTTTTACTATTACATTTCCATTTCTTTGTTATCATATTCTGTATTTGTCTTATTGCTATTACATTTTTGTTCTTTCATTTATTTATTTTAACATTAATTATCTACTTTACATCTTCTTTCTTTCTACTTGTTTGGTTCTTTATATTTCTTACATTTTGGCTTGCTTACTTTTTGCTTACATTTATACGTTTCTTTTACATTTCCTTTACATTTTCCACCACATCAACATTCTATTACAATTCCTTGCATGCTTATAACTCTATTTACTACTTAATTTTATACATTTCCTTTACGTTCCTTTACATTTATCACCACATTAACATTTACTGCATTCATTTTAACTTCTATTATTACATTACTATTTATTTCTATTTCATGTGAATTTCTTTTACATTGTTGCTTGTAACTCCTTATTATTGTAAATATTATCATGTTCAATTTAGATTTATTTATTTCTGCTATTTCTTACTTACGTTTACATTCTATTATTTTTATTACAGTTTACAATTAATGTTCAATCTTTTGTATTATTTTGTCTACTTAGTTGAGTTATTTTCTACTTTTAATCTCTTTGCTTCTTGTTTCGTATTTACTATTATAATTTACTTTTGCAGTTTCATTCTAATTTTATTTTAATTTAATTTAATTCTAAGTCCTACTGTTTTAGGTTCAGGTCGGTGTGTCCGCCCCGGCTTTTATTGTGCTCAAAGTTTATTTCTACATAAACTTCTTACAACCCTTTCGGGGCCCCGTGGCGCGCGCATGAGCCCACAGTGCCGGTTTCCGATGATTTTAAACTGGTTTCGTATGTGCTTATTTACTTTAGCTATATATGCTGCTTTATGTCACCATATAATCATATATATGCCAAGTGTTAATACGCAAGTCGAACTGTCCACTCGTCTATTTTTTGCATTGGTGTCTTAAAATACATTTTTTAAAATACATCAATTGCTTTCGACGTTCATCAGGACTACTGGTCTTCGTCACTATAGGCGACTGTTGCGCGCGCCATGGCGTCCCACTTTTTCCGGACCGGGCACACCATGCTGAGTGCATTATGCTCTACATCCTTACTCCCTGCCCCAACACAATTTACACAACGCGGTTTACTGCCAGCCAGACGCTCTTCGCACCGAGACTGGTGATGTGCCCCGGAGCAATGACCGCACTTCACCTCGGCGGTAGTGCAGAATCGCCGCCCATGCCCGTACCCTAGACAGTTCGAACACTGTATTAGGGGGGACTGGTCGGCGACCCGCACACGCTGCATATCCATGTATAGATAGCCCGCCTCGGTGAAGCACGTCCACATCTCCGGTGACACGATCATCACCACGTGCTCGGTGCTGTCATCCTTCCCTCTCCTCCTATATCTAACCTTCATCCTGTCCTTTTCCCCCCCCAGGATGTGCTCCATGAGGTGCTCATTTTGCGTTCTTATGGCCTTATAAATGTCTTCATCCGTGTTCGACTTGAGCACCCCATACAGCACAACCTGCGGATCTTTATTTTCTATGCACTGTACTTCTAATTTTCCCCCACTTTTCTCTATTCTTTCCTTAACCCTGTCTCTATCCTTCTTGTTACTTAATCCTATGATAACTTTCCTATCTTTGCCTTTTCTAATCCTATCAATTTTTATTCCTTCCTTCTTTGCTTCTATAACCGCTCCTACTTCTGTCACTATCTCTGCACTTGTCATAATGTCTTCCCTGTCCGTCACTACTAGAGAGTGGAGGGTCAGGTGCTTCGGCTTCGGTAACGAGGTTTGGGTTTCCCCACTGCCACTGACCACACTCGCATATGTCGCGGATTGAGGCCCCACCCAAGTCCTGGCCCCCCACTCTTCTAGTGCCTTGCTTAGATTTTCCCTATTCTCTTTTCCTACTATCTGACTTGTTTGTTTTATTTCCTCAATTTTGCTACTTATTTCCCCTTTTAGACCCCTACATTCCCTTATCATTTCCTGACCTGTTCTATTTATTTCCTGAATTTCAACTCTTATCTCGTGCCTACTCTCCCTATCTAATTCCCTTGCTCCTATAACCGTTTCAAAAATCCTATCATTATTTTTCTTATTTTCCTCTATCATGTCCTCCCTGCTTATTCTGTCAGTGTTGACAATGGTGTCACTTATACCACTCTCTGTCTCCAACCCTACCTCTTTTACATGTACTTCGAGTCTATCCATCCTATTATTTATTAAATCTCTTAGTCTTTCATACACCTCTATCATTATCTTTCCACCATCACCCTCGTTTTGCACTATCTCATTCTCATCGCTGTAACACTGGGTTTCTGCGTCCCTAGTACTTATATTTTCCCTTTCATTTTCCTTCCCTTGCTTATTTAAAACTATCGCTTTCCTTGTAGTCTCTCCTATTATTGCGAGGGAATTTGCCAAACCAGACTTTAGCTCACTCTTCATATTTCTAGTCTGGTTTAGCAAATTATAACTCTCCCTAACCGCGCACGTTATGTCCACCAGAAGGCTCTCCATAGAGACTGCGGGGCTTTGGTCTATTGCTATTGGGCTGCTTCTCTGGCTGCCGCTTCCGTCGCCGTCTCCCCCAGTCCCCCTGCCTTCCATTGACCGTCGGGCTTTCGGGTTTCTGGGTTTGCCACTGTGTGGGGTGTGTACCATTGCCATCTCTTGTTTACTTTAATACGTTTACGTTAATTAAAGTTCAAGGTATAATTATAAAATGTAAATAATAAGTATGTGTATATTTGTATTTAAAGTATTTATGTTATGTAGTGGCTAAAATGTAAAATTATAGATTATATGGGGGAACGCGTCAAGTGTAAATATGTATAATAAAATATTTAATATTAAATATAATTATAAAATAGTCGTAGTAAGTTTATATTGTACTTAGAGTGACTCCAATAAGAGCCACTAGTCCAGTTGCGTGTCCTTAGCCTAACAACTGCACCAAAAATGATGCAGTTGGTCCTAGATTAGGGTCAAATATAAGTGTAAATTGTATATTAGTCGGGATGTAAAGTGTAGATTTAAATGTAGTTTAATAAGTCCTATTCTATTCTATACTAGATCTACTCCTATAAGGATGCAACTGGTCCTGCCTATGTATGCAATTGTCCTAAGTTATCTTAAAAACTAACAGCTGCGCCAAAAATGACGCAACTGGTCTAGAGAGTTAATACCTTAGCTAGTGTATATGAATTAAAAATATATATCGCGGTCAAATGTCTCAACGACTCGTTATTCCCAGCTAAAATACTAACTATCCTACGCTATAGCCTAGCAGCTGTGCCAAAAATGACCCAGCTGGTCTCTTTTGCAATTTAGTTTTGCAATTTTATGACGTCTTCCGTCGGTCAAAACACTCCTACAACAAGTTTGAGATTTAGTTTATAATTTATTTTATAAGATTTTTACACTATACTAGTCTTTATGGCCCTATCTTTAAGGTTTATGTATTTTATAGTCTAAAATTCAATGCCTGTTGATTTTTAATAGCAACCGAAACGTTATTTGGGTCGACTCCGCCCCTTCCGAGTTTTTAAGTTTTATTAAATTATATTATATATGATATTTTTAGCTACTTTTATATTTTTATTAAATTTCCTTATAGATTTTAGAATTATTAAGCTTATAAAAGTTATTACTTTACTTATTTAGAAATTTATTTTAATTATTTCTTCCCGACAGATTTTTATTATCTAGGTCAGCTCCGCCCCTTTCGAGGTTTACGCTTGGCCCGAGCTGCGGAATGTAGTCGGGGATCCCTAGGTTATTTTTTTACTTTATTATTTTATATTTAAATATATATGTATTATTCTTTATGTTTTTGTTTATTACCTAATAGCTATTTACTGTTTTTTAATTTTTGTTTAATAAAATGATTTGGGATATTTTAATGTTATGTAATTTATGTTATATTTTATATTTTTAACTATTTTATGTATTTATTAGATTTCTGTTTAGTTTTTTGAATTATTAGGTTTATAAAAGATTATAATTTATTTCTTTAAGCATTTATTTTAATTATTTATTTCCCGACAGATTTTTATTTGTGTGTTGGTTCACCTCGGGCTCCCGCACTATAGATAAGTTATCTAGGTCAGCTCCGCCCCTTACGAGGTTTACGCTTTGCCGTGTCTTGGGGGCGGGGCTTGCTATAGTTGTTTTGAAGTTTTAGTATTATTCAAATTATGTTTTGTGTAATATTTTTACCTACTTTTATGTACTTATTAAATTTCCGTTTAGGTTTTAAAATTATTGAGCTTATAAAAAGTGATACTTTTCTTCTTTAGAATTTTATTTTAATTTTTTCCTCCCGACAGATTTTTATATTATCTAGGTCAGCTCCGCCCCTTGCGAGGTTTACGCTTTGCCGTGTCTCGGTGGTGGGGGCTTACCGCCGGGCTCCGCAAGTGCGAGCGGTGCAGCCGATGTAGGCGTGGACGATACCCGCGCTGCTCGCACCTATGGATGTTCCTATGGATGTTCTAGAAAGATCCAAGTGGTATAGGCCGAGCTCTGCTGGGTTTTTACGCGAGAAGTTTATGTAAAGTTTATTGTAAGGTTATGTTAGGTTAAATTGAAGTTTTATATTTATGTTTTGCCTGGGGTCCGAATATACTGTTTTACTATGTTTTTTGACTATTTTTCGGTTCTTTTTTACCTAAATTTAATACCGATTTTTACTATTTTGATGTTTTACTATTATTTTTAACTATAATTTTATTATTCTATTAACGTTAACTATTTATTTGATCTTTAAGATGTGTATTAGATTTATTATTTTTAAAATATTTTTAAAAACTTTTATGTTACTATTATTTTACGGCCAACTCTTAGTCTATGAGACCGCACACGAAGTACAGTATGGCGTCGGGGGGCGGGGCGAGCAAACTTTATGATTTTAATCCCTATTAGGGTTGCCCCTTTTTGTTATTATGACCGCTGTTTCTGTTAGGGAGACCTAATAATATTATATTTGGTTATAAGTTATTAGTGTATGTATGTATGTATGTGTATATATATATATATATGTGTTGTATTTACTTTTGTCTTATTTGTATATATATATGTTTTAGTATTAGTATGTGTGTGTTTATTAGATGTTATGTACAGATGTTGTATTAATTGCGATTTCTTAACTTTTTTACTATTATTTTATTAGAATTTTAAGTTTTTTATTGCTATATAATATTGTTTTTATTTACTGTTTGTCTGTATAGTGTTATCTATATAGCGTTATGTACTTTTCACCCGGTTTTTACTTTTTTATATTTTAATTTAACTTATTTCTGTACTATTTTATATGTATATATCAACTTCTACCCTTTGCTCCTATATACTCCTAATTTTTCAAGGTTTTTAAGATACTTTTTGGTGTTTATTTACTATTTTGTTTTGTCCTATTTTGTGTTTTATGTGTTTAGTTTATGTATTTATACTTATATATAGCTATTTTTATGTTTATATTCCACTGTTTTTGGTTACCTATAATTTGTTAAACATACATACACAAGAAGCAAATTAATTCAATGACCGACGAAAAACGTCATTTGCAGCCCTGGAAACTCTAACTCCTCCCACTTCGTGACGTCACGTTTTTTGAGCTACAGATGAGAATATCTCTGAGATTATCAATCCTAATACGAGGAGATTTTGGGTGTAGGTCCCCTTCCGTTGAATCTAAAAAAGGACACTTAGAAAATTTGGAAAAGCTATATAGTTTGGCTGCTATTTAGTAAGTTCTCAGATTGGGGGCGTAATCGCCTTAAAAGTTGATTTTTTCGCGGAGTTTTCTCTCCGATCTTAAAAGCTATATAACTTCTAAAATATACTTCCTAAATTTATGGGGCTTTTTATATTCTACTCTTTAGTTAGTCTACTTTTACAAACATATATTCTAATTATTGTCAAAATTCTAGAACTAATTTTTTAAGCCTTTTTAAAAACTTATGTCTAAAAGTTAAAACTTTGAATGTCTTTAAAGGTCACTTAACTTAGTCCTATATTCTCCCGGCTGCCAGCGCCGACCCGTGGTCTTGGTCCCGTGGTCTCCTGCAAATCCAGACCGCCTAGGACTCGGTCTGGATTTTTTAGTTTTTCCCCGATTTCTCCTAAACCGCTGACCGGATCGACTTCAAACTCGCCGTGTGGTAGCTCCCGGGTGTCACTCACAATTCACTATTTTAAAAATTTAGGGTTATCGATTTAGTTTTCGAGTTATGCTATCCCGAAAAAATCCCTATTTTTCCAACTCCTATATCTCGATAACCGTAAGTCGGATTTTGATTTTTCAAAGAGTTCTCTTCTTCCCCAGTTGTTCCGCTTCGAGTGCCGCTATCACCTTCCCCCCGCAGACCTTCCCCGTGCGCCACCCCGGTGACCTCTTTTTACTCTTTTGGCTGCTGCTCCAAAACCGCTGGCCAGAAAAATCTGGTTTTTTGGTAGCAGCAGGATGAGGTATTGGCACATAAAATTGCGCAGAAATAAGTGGGGGTCGTCGCGACTAATCGCGCGCCGCACGCTTGTTTATGTGAAAAACCGCTTAAAAATCGGGTTTTTTGGACTTTTCTCACGTCCTATGGGTCCGATTTTCACCCGGTTTTCACTGTTGCACTGTTCACAATTTTTCACGTCTTTTGATATATCGCACTTGTTTGTAGCCCTATTTTGGCCGCTATCACTGATTTTAATGAACTTTTCGCGGAGCGGAGCTCTCTAAGTGCTCGCGGGGCGCGTGCTACTTCGACCGCGGTCGAAGCGGAACTGGTTAGGTTAGGTTAGGTTAGGTTAGGTTAGGTTAGGTTAGGTTAGGTTAGGTTAGGTTAGGTTAGGTTAGGTTAGGTTAGGTTAGGTTAGGTTAGGTTAGGTTAGGTTAGGTTAGGTTAGGTTAGGTTAGGTTAGGTTAGGTTAGGTTAGGTTAGGTTAGGTTAGGTTAGGTTAGGTTAGGTTAGGTTAGGTTAGGTTAGGTTAGGTTAGGTTAGGTTAGGTTAGGTTAGGTTAGGTTAGGTTAGGTTAGGTTAGGTTAGGTTAGGTTAGGTTAGGTTAGGTTAGGTTAGGTTAGGTTAGGTTAGGTTAGGTTAGGTTAGGTTAGGTTAGGTTAGGTTAGGTTAGGTTAGGTTAGGTTAGGTTAGGTTAGGTTAGGTTAGGTTAGGTTAGGTTAGGTTAGGTTAGGTTAGGTTAGGTTAGGTTAGGTTAGGTTAGGTTAGGTTAGGTTAGGTTAGGTTAGGTTAGGTTAGGTTAGGTTAGGTTAGGTTAGGTTAGGTTAGGTTAGGTTAGGTTAGGTTAGGTTAGGTTAGGTTAGGTTAGGTTAGGTTAGGTTAGGTTAGGTTAGGTTAGGTTAGGTTAGGTTAGGTTAGGTTAGGTTAGGTTAGGTTAGGTTAGGTTAGGTTAGGTTAGGTTAGGTTAGGTTAGGTTAGGTTAGGTTAGGTTAGGTTAGGTTAGGTTAGGTTAGGTTAGGTTAGGTTAGGTTAGGTTAGGTTAGGTTAGGTTAGGTTAGGTTAGGTTAGGTTAGGTTAGGTTAGGTTAGGTTAGGTTAGGTTAGGTTAGGTTAGGTTAGGTTAGGTTAGGTTAGGTTAGGTTAGGTTAGGTTAGGTTAGGTTAGGTTAGGTTAGGTTAGGTTAGGTTAGGTTAGGTTAGGTTAGGTTAGGTTAGGTTAGGTTAGGTTAGGTTAGGTTAGGTTAGGTTAGGTTAGGTTAGGTTAGGTTAGGTTAGGTTAGGTTAGGTTAGGTTAGGTTAGGTTAGGTTAGGTTAGGTTAGGTTAGGTTAGGTTAGGTTAGGTTAGGTTAGGTTAGGTTAGGTTAGGTTAGGTTAGGTTAGGTTAGGTTAGGTTAGGTTAGGTTAGGTTAGGTTAGGTTAGGTTAGGTTAGGTTAGGTTAGGTTAGGTTAGGTTAGGTTAGGTTAGGTTAGGTTAGGTTAGGTTTTTTTTTTTTTTTTTTTTTTTTTTTTTTTTTTCCTTGTTCCCCCTAACATAATCAGGGACAATTGTTTGCTTGTTTTGTGGTTAAATTTTTTGTTTTTTGTTTTTAATTACAATTTTTGTTATTACATTTCCATTTCTTGCTATCATATTCTATATGTCTCTTATTACTTATTACATTTTTGTTCTTACATTTACATCTTTTAACATTCTTTTTCATATTCTATTTTTATTTACATTTTTACTATTACATTTCCATTTCTTTGTTATCATATTCTGTATTTGTCTTATTGCTATTACATTTTTGTTCTTACATTTATTTCTTTTTAAAAATTCTTTTACATATTCTATTTTTATTTACATTTTTACTATTACATTTCAATTTCTTTGTTATCATGTTCTGTATTTGTCTTATTGCTATTACATTTTGTTCTTACATTTATTTCTTTTAAACATTCTTTTACATATTCTATTTTTATTTACATTTTTACTATTACATTTCCATTTCTTTGTTATCATATTCTGTATTTGTCTTATTGCTATTACATTTTTGTTCTTTCATTTATTTATTTTAACATTAATTATCTACTTTACATCTTCTTTCTTTCTACTTGTTTGGTTCTTTATATTTCTTACATTTTGGCTTGCTTACTTTTTGCTTACATTTATACGTTTCTTTTACATTTCCTTTACATTTTCCACCACATCAACATTCTATTACAATTCCTTGCATGCTTATAACTCTATTTACTACTTAATTTTATACATTTCCTTTACGTTCCTTTACATTTATCACCACATTAACATTTACTGCATTCATTTTAACTTCTATTATTACATTACTATTTATTTCTATTTCATGTGAATTTCTTTTACATTGTTGCTTGTAACTCCTTATTATTGTAAATATTATCATGTTCAATTTAGATTTATTTATTTCTGCTATTTCTTACTTACGTTTACATTCTATTATTTTTATTACAGTTTACAATTAATGTTCAATCTTTTGTATTATTTTGTCTACTTAGTTGAGTTATTTTCTACTTTTAATCTCTTTGCTTCTTGTTTCGTATTTACTATTATAATTTACTTTTGCAGTTTCATTCTAATTTTATTTTAATTTAATTTAATTCTAAGTCCTACTGTTTTAGGTTCAGGTCGGTGTGTCCGCCCCGGCTTTTATTGTGCTCAAAGTTTATTTCTACATAAACTTCTTACAACCCTTTCGGGGCCCCGTGGCGCGCGCATGAGCCCACAGTGCCGGTTTCCGATGATTTTAAACTGGTTTCGTATGTGCTTATTTACTTTAGCTATATATGCTGCTTTATGTCACCATATAATCATATATATGCCAAGTGTTAATACGCAAGTCGAACTGTCCACTCGTCTATTTTTTGCATTGGTGTCTTAAAATACATTTTTTAAAATACATCAATTGCTTTCGACGTTCATCAGGACTACTGGTCTTCGTCACTATAGGCGACTGTTGCGCGCGCCATGGCGTCCCACTTTTTCCGGACCGGGCACACCATGCTGAGTGCATTATGCTCTACATCCTTACTCCCTGCCCCAACACAATTTACACAACGCGGTTTACTGCCAGCCAGACGCTCTTCGCACCGAGACTGGTGATGTGCCCCGGAGCAATGACCGCACTTCACCTCGGCGGTAGTGCAGAATCGCCGCCCATGCCCGTACCCTAGACAGTTCGAACACTGTATTAGGGGGGACTGGTCGGCGACCCGCACACGCTGCATATCCATGTATAGATAGCCCGCCTCGGTGAAGCACGTCCACATCTCCGGTGACACGATCATCACCACGTGCTCGGTGCTGTCATCCTTCCCTCTCCTCCTATATCTAACCTTCATCCTGTCCTTTTCCCCCCCCAGGATGTGCTCCATGAGGTGCTCATTTTGCGTTCTTATGGCCTTATAAATGTCTTCATCCGTGTTCGACTTGAGCACCCCATACAGCACAACCTGCGGATCTTTATTTTCTATGCACTGTACTTCTAATTTTCCCCCACTTTTCTCTATTCTTTCCTTAACCCTGTCTCTATCCTTCTTGTTACTTAATCCTATGATAACTTTCCTATCTTTGCCTTTTCTAATCCTATCAATTTTTATTCCTTCCTTCTTTGCTTCTATAACCGCTCCTACTTCTGTCACTATCTCTGCACTTGTCATAATGTCTTCCCTGTCCGTCACTACTAGAGAGTGGAGGGTCAGGTGCTTCGGCTTCGGTAACGAGGTTTGGGTTTCCCCACTGCCACTGACCACACTCGCATATGTCGCGGATTGAGGCCCCACCCAAGTCCTGGCCCCCCACTCTTCTAGTGCCTTGCTTAGATTTTCCCTATTCTCTTTTCCTACTATCTGACTTGTTTGTTTTATTTCCTCAATTTTGCTACTTATTTCCCCTTTTAGACCCCTACATTCCCTTATCATTTCCTGACCTGTTCTATTTATTTCCTGAATTTCAACTCTTATCTCGTGCCTACTCTCCCTATCTAATTCCCTCGCTCCTATAACCGTTTCAAAAATCCTATCATTATTTTTCTTATTTTCCTCTATCATGTCCTCCCTGCTTATTCTGTCAGTGTTGATAATGGTGTCACTTATACCACTCTCTGTCTCCAACCCTACCTCTTTTACATGTACTTCGAGTCTATCCATCCTATTATTTATTAAATCTCTTAGTCTTTCATACACCTCTATCATTATCTTTCCACCATCACCCTCGTTTTGCACTATCTCATTCTCATCGCTGTAACACTGTGTTTCTGCGTCCCTAGTACTTATATTTTCCCTTTCATTTTCCTTCCCTTGCTTATTTAAAACTATCGCTTTCCTTGTAGTCTCTCCTATTATTGCGAGGGAATTTGCCAAACCAGACTTTAGCTCACTCTTCATATTTCTAGTCTGGTTTAGCAAATTATAACTCTCCCTAACCGCGCACGTTATGTCCACCAGAAGGCTCTCCATAGAGACTGCGGGGCTTTGGTCTATTGCTATTGGGCTGCTTCTCTGGCTGCCGCTTCCGTCGCCGTCTCCCCCAGTCCCCCTGCCTTCCATTGACCGTCGGGCTTTCGGGTTTCTGGGTTTGCCACTGTGTGGGGTGTGTACCATTGCCATCTCTTGTTTACTTTAATGCGTTTACGTTAATTAAAGTTCAAGGTATAATTATAAAATGTAAATGATAAGTATGTGTATATTTGTATTTAAAGTATTTATGTTATGTAGTGGCTAAAATGTAAAATTATAGATTATATGGGGGAACGCGTCAAGTGTAAATATGTAAAATAAAATATTTAATATTAAATATAATTATAAAATAGTCGTAGTAAGTTTATATTGTACTTAGAGTGACTCCAATAAGAGCCACTAGTCCAGTTGCGTGTCCTTAGCCTAACAACTGCACCAAAAATGATGCAGTTGGTCCTAGATTAGGGTCAAATATAAGTGTAAATTGTATATTAGTCGGGATGTAAAGTGTAGATTTAAATGTAGTTTAATAAGTCCTATTCTATTCTATACTAGATCTACTCCTATAAGGATGCAACTGGTCCTGCCTATGTATGCAATTGTCCTAAGTTATCTTAAAAACTAACAGCTGCGCCAAAAATGACGCAACTGGTCTAGAGAGTTAATACCTTAGCTAGTGTATATGAATTAAAAATATATATCGCGGTCAAATGTCTCAACGACTCGTTATTTCCAGCTAAAATACTAACTATCCTACGCTATAGCCTAGCAGCTGTGCCAAAAATGGCCTAGCTGGTCTCTTTTGCAATTTAGTTTTGCAATTTTTTGACGTCTTCCGTCGGTCAAAACACTCCTACAACTAGTTTAAGATTTAGTTTATTTTTATATTGTACTATACGATTTTTACACTATACTAGTCTTTATGACCCTATCCTTAAGGTTTATATATTTTAAAGTCTAAAATTCAATGCCTGTTGATTTCTAATAGCAACCGAAACGTTATTTGGGTCGACTCCGCCCCTTCAAGTTTTTAAGTTTTATTAAATTATATTATATATGATATTTTTAGCTACTTTTATATATTTATTAAATTTCTGTTTAGATTTTAAAATTATTAAGCTTATAAAAGATATTACTTTACTTATTTAGAATTTTATATTAATTTTTTCTTCCCGACAGATTTTGCACCATAGGTAGATTATCTAGGTCAGCTCCTCCCCTTCCGAGTTTTTAAGTTTTATTAATTTGTATTATATATGGTATTTTTAATTACTTTTATGTGCTTATTAGGTTTCCGTTGTACTTTTAAATTTATTAGGGTTATAAAAAGTTATAGTTTATTTCTCTAGAATTTTATATTAATTTTTTCTTCCCGACAGATTTTGCACCGTAGGTAATTTATCTAGGTCAGCTCCTCCCCTTCCGAGGTTTACGCTTGGCCCGAACTGCGGAATGTAGTCGGAGATCCCTAGGTTATTTTTTACTTTATTATTTTATATTTTAATATGTATGTATTCGACTTTTATTATTCTTTATGTATTTGTTTGTTACCTAGTGGCTATATACTGTTTTCTAATTTTTATCTAATATACTGATTTGGGATCTTTAATGTTATGTAATTTATGTTGTATTTAATATTTTTAACTATTTTATGTATTTATTAGACTTCTGTTTAGACTTTAAATTTATTAAGTTTATAAAAGATTATAATTTATTTCTTTTAGTATTTATTTTAATTATTTATTCCCCGACAGATTTTTATTTTTAGTTTGTTCACTTCGGGCTCCCGCACTATAAATAAGTTATCTAGGTCAGCTCCGCCCCTTACGAGGTTTACGCTTTGCCGTGTCTTGGGGGCGGGGCTTACTATAGTTGTTTTGAAGTTTTAGTATTATTAAAATTATGTTTTGTGTAATATTTTTAGCTACTTTTATGTACTTATTAAATTTCCGTTTAGGTTTTAAAATTATTGAGCTTATAAAAAGTGTTACTTTTCTTCTTTAGAATTTTATTTTAATTTTTTCCTCCCGACAGATTTTTATATTATCTAGGTCAGCTCCGCCCCTTGCGAGGTTTACGCTTTGCCGTGTCTAGGTGGTGGGGGCTTACCGCCGGGCTCCGCGAGTGCGAGCGGTGCAGCCGATATAGGCGTGGACGATACCCGCGCCGCTCGCACCTATGGATGTTCCTATGGATGTTCTAGAAAGATCCAAGTGGTATATGGGTTAGGTTAGGTTAGGTTAGGTTAGGTTAGGTTAGGTTAGGTTAGGTTAGGTTAGGTTAGGTTAGGTTAGGTTAGGTTAGGTTAGGTTAGGTTAGGTTAGGTTAGGTTAGGTTAGGTTAGGTTAGGTTAGGTTAGGTTAGGTTAGGTTAGGTTAGGTTAGGTTAGGTTAGGTTAGGTTAGGTTAGGTTAGGTTAGGTTAGGTTAGGTTAGGTTAGGTTAGGTTAGGTTAGGTTAGGTTAGGTTAGGTTAGGTTAGGTTAGGTTAGGTTAGGTTAGGTTAGGTTAGGTTAGGTTAGGTTAGGTTAGGTTAGGTTAGGTT
>OY751432.1:41179744-41187244 GCA_963565745.1 Phengaris arion
AGGTTAGGTTAGGTTAGGTTAGGTTAGGTTAGGTTAGGTTAGGTTAGGTTAGGTTAGGTTAGGTTAGGTTAGGTTAGGTTAGGTTAGGTTAGGTTAGGTTAGGTTAGGTTAGGTTAGGTTAGGTTAGGTTAGGTTAGGTTAGGTTAGGTTAGGTTAGGTTAGGTTAGGTTAGGTTAGGTTAGGTTAGGTTAGGTTAGGTTAGGTTAGGTTAGGTTAGGTTAGGTTAGGTTAGGTTAGGTTAGGTTAGGTTAGGTTAGGTTAGGTTAGGTTAGGTTAGGTTAGGTTAGGTTAGGTTAGGTTAGGTTAGGTTAGGTTAGGTTAGGTTAGGTTAGGTTAGGTTAGGTTAGGTTAGGTTAGGTTAGGTTAGGTTAGGTTAGGTTAGGTTAGGTTAGGTTAGGTTAGGTTAGGTTAGGTTAGGTTAGGTTAGGTTAGGTTAGGTTAGGTTAGGTTAGGTTGGTTAGGTTAGGTTAGGTTAGGTTAGGTTAGGTTAGGTTAGGTTAGGTTAGGTTAGGTTAGGTTAGGTTAGGTTAGGTTAGGTTAGGTTAGGTTAGGTTAGGTTAGGTTAGGTTAGGTTAGGTTAGGTTAGGTTAGGTTAGGTTAGGTTAGGTTAGGTTAGGTTAGGTTAGGTTAGGTTAGGTTAGGTTAGGTTAGGTTAGGTTAGGTTAGGTTAGGTTAGGTTAGGTTAGGTTAGGTTAGGTTAGGTTAGGTTAGGTTAGGTTAGGTTAGGTTAGGTTAGGTTAGGTTAGGTTAGGTTAGGTTAGGTTAGGTTAGGTTAGGTTAGGTTAGGTTAGGTTAGGTTAGGTTAGGTTAGGTTAGGTTAGGTTAGGTTAGGTTAGGTTAGGTTAGGTTAGGTTAGGTTAGGTTAGGTTAGGTTAGGTTAGGTTAGGTTAGGTTAGGTTAGGTTAGGTTAGGTTAGGTTAGGTTAGGTTAGGTTAGGTTAGGTTAGGTTAGGTTAGGTTAGGTTAGGTTAGGTTAGGTTAGGTTAGGTTAGGTTAGGTTAGGTTAGGTTAGGTTAGGTTAGGTTAGGTTAGGTTAGGTTAGGTTAGGTTAGGTTAGGTTAGGTTAGGTTAGGTTAGGTTAGGTTAGGTTAGGTTAGGTTAGGTTAGGTTAGGTTAGGTTAGGTTAGGTTAGGTTAGGTTAGGTTAGGTTAGGTTAGGTTAGGTTAGGTTAGGTTAGGTTAGGTTAGGTTAGGTTAGGTTAGGTTAGGTTAGGTTAGGTTAGGTTAGGTTAGGTTAGGTTAGGTTAGGTTAGGTTAGGTTAGGTTAGGTTAGGTTAGGTTAGGTTAGGTTAGGTTAGGTTAGGTTAGGTTAGGTTAGGTTAGGTTAGGTTAGGTTAGGTTAGGTTAGGTTAGGTTAGGTTAGGTTAGGTTAGGTTAGGTTAGGTTAGGTTAGGTTAGGTTAGGTTAGGTTAGGTTAGGTTAGGTTAGGTTAGGTTAGGTTAGGTTAGGTTAGGTTAGGTTAGGTTAGGTTAGGTTAGGTTAGGTTAGGTTAGGTTAGGTTAGGTTAGGTTAGGTTAGGTTAGGTTAGGTTAGGTTAGGTTAGGTTAGGTTAGGTTAGGTTAGGTTAGGTTAGGTTAGGTTAGGTTAGGTTAGGTTAGGTTAGGTTAGGTTAGGTTAGGTTAGGTTAGGTTAGGTTAGGTTAGGTTAGGTTAGGTTAGGTTAGGTTAGGTTAGGTTAGGTTAGGTTAGGTTAGGTTAGGTTAGGTTAGGTTAGGTTAGGTTAGGTTAGGTTAGGTTAGGTTAGGTTAGGTTAGGTTAGGTTAGGTTAGGTTAGGTTAGGTTAGGTTAGGTTAGGTTAGGTTAGGTTAGGTTAGGTTAGGTTAGGTTAGGTTAGGTTAGGTTAGGTTAGGTTAGGTTAGGTTAGGTTAGGTTAGGTTAGGTTAGGTTAGGTTAGGTTAGGTTAGGTTAGGTTAGGTTAGGTTAGGTTAGGTTAGGTTAGGTTAGGTTAGGTTAGGTTAGGTTAGGTTAGGTTAGGTTAGGTTAGGTTAGGTTAGGTTAGGTTAGGTTAGGTTAGGTTAGGTTAGGTTAGGTTAGGTTAGGTTAGGTTAGGTTAGGTTAGGTTAGGTTAGGTTAGGTTAGGTTAGGTTAGGTTAGGTTAGGTTAGGTTAGGTTAGGTTAGGTTAGGTTAGGTTAGGTTAGGTTAGGTTAGGTTAGGTTAGGTTAGGTTAGGTTAGGTTAGGTTAGGTTAGGTTAGGTTAGGTTAGGTTAGGTTAGGTTAGGTTAGGTTAGGTTAGGTTAGGTTAGGTTAGGTTAGGTTAGGTTAGGTTAGGTTAGGTTAGGTTAGGTTAGGTTAGGTTAGGTTAGGTTAGGTTAGGTTAGGTTAGGTTAGGTTAGGTTAGGTTAGGTTAGGTTAGGTTAGGTTAGGTTAGGTTAGGTTAGGTTAGGTTAGGTTAGTTTAGGTTAGGTTAGGTTTTTTTTTTTTTTTTTTTTTTTTTTTTTTATAACTGTCGGTATTTACTTTCCGACAGCCTTCTTACTTTTAATTTATACAGGGTAATTAATTTGACTCTTGTTTTTTTTTTTTTTTTTTTTTTTTTTTTTTTTTTTTTTTTTTTTTTTTTTTTTTTTTTTTTTTTTTTTTTTAATATATTACAGTTTCGGCCACTAGGTTAGGTTAGGTTAGGTTAGGTTAGGTTAGGTTAGGTTAGGTTAGGTTAGGTTAGGTTAGGTTAGGTTAGGTTAGGTTAGGTTAGGTTAGGTTAGGTTAGGTTAGGTTAGGTTAGGTTAGGTTAGGTTAGGTTAGGTTAGGTTAGGTTAGGTTAGGTTAGGTTAGGTTAGGTTAGGTTAGGTTAGGTTTTTTTTTTTTTTTTTTTTTTTTTTTTTATAACTGTCGGTATTTACTTTCCGACAGCCTTATTACTTTTAATTTATACAGGGTAATTAATTTGACTCTTGTTTTTTTTTTTTTTTTTTTTTTTTTTTTTTTTTTTTTTTTTTTTTTTTTTTTTTTTTTTTTTTTTTTTTTAATATATTACAGTTTCGCGCCACTACTCATTTTCTTTTGTTTCTGCTAATGACCGTGGTTGCAATGTTTCTAGCCATTTCCAAAAATATTTTTCTTTGTTTTCTGGTTTCCATAATGTTTACTATTGTGTCGGCTTTTATACTGATGTCCATTCTTGCTTCTGCGTCCATTCTTCTTACTTGATATATCGGGCAATCGCACAGGCAGTGCATCACAGTCTGGGTAGTTGTTCCATCGCATTCACATTTTTCTGTATTATTCTTTATTTTAAAACGATGTAGATACTCGCCGAACCCACCGTGGCCGGTGAGTATTTGCGCCATCAGGTTATCTCTGGGCATATCACTGATGATTTTATGTGCCTGGCGGACGCTCCAGAAGAATTGGGTAATGTTTTTTCCGCGTCGTTGTTCTTCGTAATGTGCTTGGTAAGTCTCGAGGGTGTGTCTTCTTAATTGGTACTTTGCTGCGCTAATTGGTACCGCATTGTATGACGGTGCTGTCTTGGCTTTGGTGGCTTCCTTTGCTAATTCGTCTGCTCTCTCGTTTCCTTCAAGGCCAATGTGGGCTTTAATCCAGTACCAATTTATCGTGGCCATGTTTTCTTTGATGTGGTTTTTTATGGCCACGACAATTGGGTTTACGCTATTCGGGTCCGTGAGTGTCTGTAGCGCGGATCTAGAGTCGGATAGTATATTGGCGTTTCTGCTTCCCGGGCTTCTGTACTTTGTCAGCATCTGTACCGCTCTCCAGATTGCCACCAACTCCGCCTGGTAGACCGAACAAAAACCTTCGAGCTTAATCTTGGTTGATTTGATTTCTTTGCCTCTTTCCCACCAGCTCACTGCTGCTCCTACTCTGCCATCCAACTTACTTCCATCTGTGAAGATATTTGGTATTCCTTCTTTTATTGTGTCTAAGTCTTCTTCTCCTGTGATTAGGAGGAATGGCAGGGGGGTTCTCTCCGCCGGGTGAGGTAGGTCAAAAGGATGGGCTCTTCGCTCTAAGGGGCGATCCGGGTACGCTTCTATGGGCTTGCCTCTTTTTATTTTATACAGCTCCGCATTCTCCACGATCCTCAGGTGCAGCGGTATTGTTCCACTGAGCAGTGTACTGTCCATCAGGGAGGTGGTCTTGTGGGCTTTGGACATTTTGATGGTGAATTGTCTGTTTATTCTGTCGATCTTCTCCCTGATGTACTTCTTTTTTAGTGCTGGCTCCCACACACTCGCTGCGTACAGGATAGTGGGTTCCAGAACCGCACTATACAGTACCTTGATGATTTCGCCGTTGAGACCCCATGTTGCTCTTGCCGCGGTAGCCAATTTTTTATAGATGTTTATAGCCTTTCTGTGTATTTCCTCGACGTGCTCCTTGAAGGTTAGGTTCTTGTCTATCGTCATTCCCAGCAGTCTTATGCTATCTGAGAAGTTCAGGTTCGTGTCGCAGAACTCCAATTTGGGTTTGTCATATTTTAGTTTGTTTGTTATAATTAATGATTGGGTCTTGTGTGCCGCAAATCGGAGTCTGTTTTCACTACCCCATGCTTCTATTGCTTTTAGGGCTGTGTTAGCTGATGTTTCCACTTCTTTGGTGTCCTTTCCTATGGCTATTAACAGCAGATCATCCGCAAAGGCCTGCAAGTGCGCGTCTAGCAGTTCCGCTTTCTCTAGGAGGGGGTCCATTATGATGTTCCACATGAGTGGTCCTCCTACTGAACCCTGGATACACCCCTTTTTTGCTTCTCGTACCACTGAGTGCCCCGCGTCCACTGAGTGCCCCGCGTAGTTTAGTTTTATGTTCCGATCAGAAAGATAGTCGAACATTGTTCTAAGGTGGTGTTTTTCTATGCCTTTGCTGTAGAGTTGTTCCTTCATTTTGGGCCACCATGCGTTATCGAAGGCGCCTTCTATGTCTAGGGATACTACCACTATGATCTTCTTGTTTTTTATAGCTTTTCGGATCATATCAACAGCATCGAATAGGGCGTCCTCGGTACTTCTTTGCGGCATGAAGCCATACTGTCTGGGGTTTATTTTGTTTTCTCTCCCAAGTTGCCACATTATTCTTCTGCAGAGGATCTTTTCAAGGATTTTTCCCATTATTGGTAGAAGTCCAATAGGTCTGTAGGCTTTTGGCGTGGTGTAGTTGTCTTTTCCAGGTTTCCTTAGCACTACTATTCTGGCTATTTTCCAGCTACGGGGGAAGCATCCTATTCTGATGCACGCATTGAATATGGCTGCCATTACCTCTTCATTTGTTCTGAAGGTGTGTTCGCATATGTCTGCTGTCAAGTTGTCTTCTCCTGGTGCCTTCTTTGGGTTCATTGTTCGTATTGTCTGTTCTATTTCGTCTCTTGTTATCGGTTGGTGTTTTTCTTCTTCGTCACGTTCATGGAGTTGTGTCGTTATATTTTCCGTCATTATGCGTACTTGTCTGTGGTAGTTTGTGTCATATGTCTCGTCATCGTCGGGGAAGAAGGTCTTTGCTAGTAATAGTGCTGATTCCTCAGCGTCGCAGTCATGGTCATTGTCTGTTAGTAGTGAGTCATCTTTTGTTTTGTTCGTTATTTTTAGCACTCTGTATATTTTGTCCCACATTGTTTCCTTTGCTTGAGTGGTACAGAATGTTTTCCAACTTTCGTTTTTAGTGTTGTGTATCATGTCTTTGTATTCATTCAATTCTCTTAGGTATTCCTGGGTTACGTGTTCTTTTCTTCTGGGGTTTGCCTTTTTTATCTTTCTTCTGAGTCTTTTTACATTTTTCTTTTTTTCCTTAAGTTCCTCAGTCCACCATTTTATTTGTCTTGTTTTCTTTGGGTTTATCGTTGGAATTGTCTCGTCGCATGTTTGTTTTATTGTTTCTGTGTATTTTTCTACCATTTCGTTCATCTCTTGTATTCCCTTTATATTGTTTATGTTATATATTGTTATTCTATTTTCTATTAATCCTTTTTCTAGTATTTCTTTAAATTTTGTCCAGTTTGCCCTCTTTGTGTTGTACTTTCTGGTTGTCTGTTGATTATCTGGTTTGTTTTCAATTGTTTCAGGGTTCTTTCTTGTTTGTATTTTGAAAGTTATTGCCCTATGGTCCGAGGTGGTTATTAGGTCTGGGTCCACTCTCCAGTCAGCGATCAGTCCCATCGTCGGTGTAGAGCAGCAGGTTATGTCGACTATACTAGTATAGGGGATGCCTCTTCTTATTGTGTAGAAAGTTGGGGTGTTACCGGTATTAAGAATTTCCAAGTCTTTGCTGGCTAAGTATTCGGCTAGGATTTCACCTCTTTTATCTTCGTGGTTTTCCCCCCACCATTGGCTCTTAGAGTTTACATCCCCCCCCACCACTAACAGGTTTGTGTTCATATCGTTTATTATGTTCTCGAGTTGGTTTATCTGCTCCTCCACTCCGATATACTCTTCCCAGTATATTGTCAGTATTCCGATTTCTGTATCTCCTGGGAGAGTTAGTATGGCACTGGCTATATTTTCGCTGATCCATTTATCTTTTGTGGTAATCCTGACATTTGGGTCCAGAATCACTAACGCTGCTTTCACCGGTTTTTCTCTATTTGTGGTTTTCTGCACGGTTCTGTACCCACATGTCAAGATTCCTGTGGCTCCTACATAGGGTTCTTGCATCATGACTGCAGTGTATCCTTTGGATGTTGTGCTTTGTAGGGCTTCTTGGGTTGCACTTAGACCTCTTCCCAGGTTGATCTGTGCTATTTTTGTCACTATTTTTTTGTTACTATCATCTTTAGCAGTAGCTGATTCTGCTTCTAGCTATCCGGTCCCATCTCTTCCACGTGGGACATTCTGGTGAGTAAGCCGGGTGTACTGCATCATGACAGTTGGCGCATTTGGGAGGTCCATTTTTGTTGTTGCAGACTCTAGTGTCATGGCCTTGCGCGCAGTACCCACATATTTGCTCCCCTTTACATTCTCTGGCAGTGTGGCCATACCCCAAGCATTTATAACATTGGAGTATGGGTGAGTGGTCTCTTGCTACAATTATTTGGTAGCCTATGTGTATTCTGCTATCTACTAGTTTGTTCCATGCCTGTGGGGATACCTCTATAATTACATTGGTGACTTCCTTCGTTCTACCTCTTGTCCTTCTAATTACTTTTATTTCTTCCTCTTTTGTTCCTTCCATCTTTGCTTTGTTTTGTTTAAGGATCGCGTTGGGTATTTCTGCGTTTGTTAGGTCATTGACCATTCCTGGGAGTTTAATCAGCGGGTTCCTGTTATCTAGTTGAGTTGTTATTAATTGTTTGGATGTCGAGTTTATTGTTTTCTTTAGTTTTTCTCTGTCTAGTTCTGTTTCGCACCCTATGATTACTTTCTGGCCACGAGCTTTTCTCATACGGCTTATGCCTATTTCCATTTCCACCAGATCTACCTTTCCTTTTATTTCTTTTATTAAGTCGTCGCTTGTGTGTAGGGGTTCGTTTGATTCAATAGCTAAGTTGTAGCTCGTTATTGGTTTTTTGTTTTTCAGTTTGTCGGCGTATGTTGTGTTGTTCTCTTTTCCTGTTT
>OY751432.1:41192244-41194246 GCA_963565745.1 Phengaris arion
AGGTTAGGTTAGGTTAGGTTAGGTTAGGTTAGGTTAGGTTAGGTTAGGTTAGGTTAGGTTAGGTTAGGTTAGGTTAGGTTAGGTTAGGTTAGGTTAGGTTAGGTTAGGTTAGGTTAGGTTAGGTTAGGTTAGGTTAGGTTAGGTTAGGTTAGGTTAGGTTAGGTTAGGTTAGGTTAGGTTAGGTTAGGTTAGGTTAGGTTAGGTTAGGTTAGGTTAGGTTAGGTTAGGTTAGGTTAGGTTAGGTTAGGTTAGGTTAGGTTAGGTTAGGTTAGGTTAGGTTAGGTTAGGTTAGGTTAGGTTAGGTTAGGTTAGGTTAGGTTAGGTTAGGTTAGGTTAGGTTAGGTTAGGTTAGGTTAGGTTAGGTTAGGTTAGGTTAGGTTAGGTTAGGTTAGGTTAGGTTAGGTTAGGTTAGGTTAGGTTAGGTTAGGTTAGGTTAGGTTAGGTTAGGTTAGGTTAGGTTAGGTTAGGTTAGGTTAGGTTAGGTTAGGTTAGGTTAGGTTAGGTTAGGTTAGGTTAGGTTAGGTTAGGTTAGGTTAGGTTAGGTTAGGTTAGGTTAGGTTAGGTTAGGTTAGGTTAGGTTAGGTTAGGTTAGGTTAGGTTAGGTTAGGTTAGGTTAGGTTAGGTTAGGTTAGGTTAGGTTAGGTTAGGTTAGGTTAGGTTAGGTTAGGTTAGGTTAGGTTAGGTTAGGTTAGGTTAGGTTAGGTTAGGTTAGGTTAGTTAGGTTAGGTTAGGTTAGGTTAGGTTAGGTTAGGTTAGGTTAGGTTAGGTTAGGTTAGGTTAGGTTAGGTTAGGTTAGGTTAGGTTAGGTTAGGTTAGGTTAGGTTAGGTTAGGTTAGGTTAGGTTAGGTTAGGTTAGGTTAGGTTAGGTTAGGTTAGGTTAGGTTAGGTTAGGTTAGGTTAGGTTAGGTTAGGTTAGGTTAGGTTAGGTTAGGTTAGGTTAGGTTAGGTTAGGTTAGGTTAGGTTAGGTTAGGTTAGGTTAGGTTAGGTTAGGTTAGGTTAGGTTAGGTTAGGTTAGGTTAGGTTAGGTTAGGTTAGGTTAGGTTAGGTTAGGTTAGGTTAGGTTAGGTTAGGTTAGGTTAGGTTAGGTTAGGTTAGGTTAGGTTAGGTTAGGTTAGGTTAGGTTAGGTTAGGTTAGGTTAGGTTAGGTTAGGTTAGGTTAGGTTAGGTTAGGTTAGGTTAGGTTAGGTTAGGTTAGGTTAGGTTAGGTTAGGTTAGGTTAGGTTAGGTTAGGTTAGGTAGGTTAGGTTAGGTTAGGTTAGGTTAGGTTAGGTTAGGTTAGGTTAGGTTAGGTTAGGTTAGTTAGGTTAGGTTAGGTTAGGTTAGGTTAGGTTAGGTTAGGTTAGGTTAGGTTAGGTTAGGTTAGGTTAGGTTAGGTTAGGTTAGGTTAGGTTAGGTTAGGTTAGGTTAGGTTAGGTTAGGTTAGGTTAGGTTAGGTTAGGTTAGGTTAGGTTAGGTTAGGTTAGGTTAGGTTAGGTTAGGTTAGGTTAGGTTAGGTTAGGTTAGGTTAGTTAGGTTAGGTTAGGTTAGGTTAGGTTAGGTTAGTTAGGTTAGGTTAGGTTAGGTTAGGTTAGGTTAGGTTAGGTTAGGTTAGGTTAGGTTAGGTTAGGTTAGGTTAGGTTAGGTTAGGTTAGGTTAGGTTAGGTTAGGTTAGGTTAGGTTAGGTTAGGTTAGGTTAGGTTAGGTAGGTTAGGTTAGGTTAGGTTAGGTTAGGTTAGGTTAGGTTAGGTTAGGTTAGGTTAGGTTAGGTTAGGTTAGGTTAGGTTAGGTTAGGTTAGGTTAGGTTAGGTTAGGTTAGGTTAGGTTAGGTTAGGTTAGGTTAGGTTAGTTAGGTTAGGTTAGGTTAGGTTAGGTTAGGTTAGGTTAGGTTAGGTTAGGTTAGGTTAGGTTAGGTTAGGTTAGGTTAGGTTAGGTTAGGTTAGGTTAGGTTAGGTTAGGTTAGGTTAGGTTAGGTTAGGTTAGGTTAGGTTAGGTTAGGTTAGGTTAGGTTAGGTTAGGTTCACG
>OY751433.1:0-22500 GCA_963565745.1 Phengaris arion
CCTAACCTAACCTAACCTAACCTAACCTAACCTAACCTAACCTAACCTAACCTAACCTAACCTAACCTAACCTAACCTAACCTAACCTAACCTAACCTAACCTAACCTAACCTAACCTAACCTAACCTAACCTAACCTAACCTAACCTAACCTAACCTAACCTAACCTAACCTAACCTAACCTAACCTAACCTAACCTAACCTAACCTAACCTAACCTAACCTAACCTAACCTAACCTAACCTAACCTAACCTAACCTAACCTAACCTAACCTAACCTAACCTAACCTAACCTAACCTAACCTAACCTAACCTAACCTAACCTAACCTAACCTAACCTAACCTAACCTAACCTAACCTAACCTAACCTAACCTAACCTAACCTAACCTAACCTAACCTAACCTAACCTAACCTAACCTAACCTAACCTAACCTAACCTAACCTAACCTAACCTAACCTAACCTAACCTAACCTAACCTAACCTAACCTAACCTAACCTAACCTAACCTAACCTAACCTAACCTAACCTAACCTAACCTAACCTAACCTAACCTAACCTAACCTAACCTAACCTAACCTAACCTAACCTAACCTAACCTAACCTAACCTAACCTAACCTAACCTAACCTAACCTAACCTAACCTAACCTAACCTAACCTAACCTAACCTAACCTAACCTAACCTAACCTAACCTAACCTAACCTAACCTAACCTAACCTAACCTAACCTAACCTAACCTAACCTAACCTAACCTAACCTAACCTAACCTAACCTAACCTAACCTAACCTAACCTAACCTAACCTAACCTAACCTAACCTAACCTAACCTAACCTAACCTAACCTAACCTAACCTAACCTAACCTAACCTAACCTAACCTAACCTAACCTAACCTAACCTAACCTAACCTAACCTAACCTAACCTAACCTAACCTAACCTAACCTAACCTAACCTAACCTAACCTAACCTAACCTAACCTAACCTAACCTAACCTAACCTAACCTAACCTAACCTAACCTAACCTAACCTAACCTAACCTAACCTAACCTAACCTAACCTAACCTAACCTAACCTAACCTAACCTAACCTAACCTAACCTAACCTAACCTAACCTAACCTAACCTAACCTAACCTAACCTAACCTAACCTAACCTAACCTAACCTAACCTAACCTAACCTAACCTAACCTAACCTAACCTAACCTAACCTAACCTAACCTAACCTAACCTAACCTAACCTAACCTAACCTAACCTAACCTAACCTAACCTAACCTAACCTAACCTAACCTAACCTAACCTAACCTAACCTAACCTAACCTAACCTAACCTAACCTAACCTAACCTAACCTAACCTAACCTAACCTAACCTAACCTAACCTAACCTAACCTAACCTAACCTAACCTAACCTAACCTAACCTAACCTAACCTAACCTAACCTAACCTAACCTAACCTAACCTAACCTAACCTAACCTAACCTAACCTAACCTAACCTAACCTAACCTAACCTAACCTAACCTAACCTAACCTAACCTAACCTAACCTAACCTAACCTAACCTAACCTAACCTAACCTAACCTAACCTAACCTAACCTAACCTAACCTAACCTAACCTAACCTAACCTAACCTAACCTAACCTAACCTAACCTAACCTAACCTAACCTAACCTAACCTAACCTAACCTAACCTAACCTAACCTAACCTAACCTAACCTAACCTAACCTAACCTAACCTAACCTAACCTAACCTAACCTAACCTAACCTAACCTAACCTAACCTAACCTAACCTAACCTAACCTAACCTAACCTAACCTAACCTAACCTAACCTAACCTAACCTAACCTAACCTAACCTAACCTAACCTAACCTAACCTAACCTAACCTAACCTAACCTAACCTAACCTAACCTAACCTAACCTAACCTAACCTAACCTAACCTAACCTAACCTAACCTAACCTAACCTAACCTAACCTAACCTAACCTAACCTAACCTAACCTAACCTAACCTAACCTAACCTAACCTAACCTAACCTAACCTAACCTAACCTAACCTAACCTAACCTAACCTAACCTAACCTAACCTAACCTAACCTAACCTAACCTAACCTAACCTAACCTAACCTAACCTAACCTAACCTAACCTAACCTAACCTAACCTAACCTAACCTAACCTAACCTAACCTAACCTAACCTAACCTAACCTAACCTAACCTAACCTAACCTAACCTAACCTAACCTAACCTAACCTAACCTAACCTAACCTAACCTAACCTAACCTAACCTAACCTAACCTAACCTAACCTAACCTAACCTAACCTAACCTAACCTAACCTAACCTAACCTAACCTAACCTAACCTAACCTAACCTAACCTAACCTAACCTAACATAACCTAACCTAACCTAACCTAACCTAACCTAACCTAACCTAACCTAACCTAACCTAACCTAACCTAACCTAACCTAACCTAACCTAACCTAACCTAACCTAACCTAACCTAACCTAACCTAACCTAACCTAACCTAACCTAACCTAACCTAACCTAACCTAACCTAACCTAACCTAACCTAACCTAACCTAACCTAACCTAACCTAACCTAACCTAACCTAACCTAACCTAACCTAACCTAACCTAACCTAACCTAACCTAACCTAACCTAACCTAACCTAACCTAACCTAACCTAACCTAACCTAACCTAACCTAACCTAACCTAACCTAACCTAACCTAACCTAACCTAACCTAACCTAACCTAACCTAACCTAACCTAACCTAACCTAACCTAACCTAACCTAACCTAACCTAACCTAACCTAACCTAACCTAACCTAACCTAACCTAACCTAACCTAACCTAACCTAACCTAACCTAACCTAACCTAACCTAACCTAACCTAACCTAACCTAACCTAACCTAACCTAACCTAACCTAACCTAACCTAACCTAACCTAACCTAACCTAACCTAACCTAACCTAACCTAACCTAACCTAACCTAACCTAACCTAACCTAACCTAACCTAACCTAACCTAACCTAACCTAACCTAACCTAACCTAACCTAACCTAACCTAACCTAACCTAACCTAACCTAACCTAACCTAACCTAACCTAACCTAACCTAACCTAACCTAACCTAACCTAACCTAACCTAACCTAACCTAACCTAACCTAACCTAACCTAACCTAACCTAACCTAACCTAACCTAACCTAACCTAACCTAACCTAACCTAACCTAACCTAACCTAACCTAACCTAACCTAACCTAACCTAACCTAACCTAACCTAACCTAACCTAACCTAACCTAACCTAACCTAACCTAACCTAACCTAACCTAACCTAACCTAACCTAACCTAACCTAACCTAACCTAACCTAACCTAACCTAACCTAACCTAACCTAACCTAACCTAACCTAACCTAACCTAACCTAACCTAACCTAACCTAACCTAACCTAACCTAACCTAACCTAACCTAACCTAACCTAACCTAACCTAACCTAACCTAACCTAACCTAACCTAACCTAACCTAACCTAACCTAACCTAACCTAACCTAACCTAACCTAACCTAACCTAACCTAACCTAACCTAACCTAACCTAACCTAACCTAACCTAACCTAACCTAACCTAACCTAACCTAACCTAACCTAACCTAACCTAACCTAACCTAACCTAACCTAACCTAACCTAACCTAACCTAACCTAACCTAACCTAACCTAACCTAACCTAACCTAACCTAACCTAACCTAACCTAACCTAACCTAACCTAACCTAACCTAACCTAACCTAACCTAACCTAACCTAACCTAACCTAACCTAACCTAACCTAACCTAACCTAACCTAACCTAACCTAACCTAACCTAACCTAACCTAACCTAACCTAACCTAACCTAACCTAACCTAACCTAACCTAACCTAACCTAACCTAACCTAACCTAACCTAACCTAACCTAACCTAACCTAACCTAACCTAACCTAACCTAACCTAACCTAACCTAACCTAACCTAACCTAACCTAACCTAACCTAACCTAACCTAACCTAACCTAACCTAACCTAACCTAACCTAACCTAACCTAACCTAACCTAACCTAACCTAACCTAACCTAACCTAACCTAACCTAACCTAACCTAACCTAACCTAACCTAACCTAACCTAACCTAACCTAACCTAACCTAACCTAACCTAACCTAACCTAACCTAACCTAACCTAACCTAACCTAACCTAACCTAACCTAACCTAACCTAACCTAACCTAACCTAACCTAACCTAACCTAACCTAACCTAACCTAACCTAACCTAACCTAACCTAACCTAACCTAACCTAACCTAACCTAACCTAACCTAACCTAACCTAACCTAACCTAACCTAACCTAACCTAACCTAACCTAACCTAACCTAACCTAACCTAACCTAACCTAACCTAACCTAACCTAACCTAACCTAACCTAACCTAACCTAACCTAACCTAACCTAACCTAACCTAACCTAACCTAACCTAACCTAACCTAACCTAACCTAACCTAACCTAACCTAACCTAACCTAACCTAACCTAACCTAACCTAACCTAACCTAACCTAACCTAACCTAACCTAACCTAACCTAACCTAACCTAACCTAACCTAACCTAACCTAACCTAACCTAACCTAACCTAACCTAACCTAACCTAACCTAACCTAACCTAACCTAACCTAACCTAACCTAACCTAACCTAACCTAACCTAACCTAACCTAACCTAACCTAACCTAACCTAACCTAACCTAACCTAACCTAACCTAACCTAACCTAACCTAACCTAACCTAACCTAACCTAACCTAACCTAACCTAACCTAACCTAACCTAACCTAACCTAACCTAACCTAACCTAACCTAACCTAACCTAACCTAACCTAACCTAACCTAACCTAACCTAACCTAACCTAACCTAACCTAACCTAACCTAACCTAACCTAACCTAACCTAACCTAACCTAACCTAACCTAACCTAACCTAACCTAACCTAACCTAACCTAACCTAACCTAACCTAACCTAACCTAACCTAACCTAACCTAACCTAACCTAACCTAACCTAACCTAACCTAACCTAACCTAACCTAACCTAACCTAACCTAACCTAACCTAACCTAACCTAACCTAACCTAACCTAACCTAACCTAACCTAACCTAACCTAACCTAACCTAACCTAACCTAACCTAACCTAACCTAACCTAACCTAACCTAACCTAACCTAACCTAACCTAACCTAACCTAACCTAACCTAACCTAACCTAACCTAACCTAACCTAACCTAACCTAACCTAACCTAACCTAACCTAACCTAACCTAACCTAACCTAACCTAACCTAACCTAACCTAACCTAACCTAACCTAACCTAACCTAACCTAACCTAACCTAACCTAACCTAACCTAACCTAACCTAACCTAACCTAACCTAACCTAACCTAACCTAACCTAACCTAACCTAACCTAACCTAACCTAACCTAACCTAACCTAACCTAACCTAACCTAACCTAACCTAACCTAACCTAACCTAACCTAACCTAACCTAACCTAACCTAACCTAACCTAACCTAACCTAACCTAACCTAACCTAACCTAACCTAACCTAACCTAACCTAACCTAACCTAACCTAACCTAACCTAACCTAACCTAACCTAACCTAACCTAACCTAACCTAACCTAACCTAACCTAACCTAACCTAACCTAACCTAACCTAACCTAACCTAACCTAACCTAACCTAACCTAACCTAACCTAACCTAACCTAACCTAACCTAACCTAACCTAACCTAACCTAACCTAACCTAACCTAACCTAACCTAACCTAACCTAACCTAACCTAACCTAACCTAACCTAACCTAACCTAACCTAACCTAACCTAACCTAACCTAACCTAACCTAACCTAACCTAACCTAACCTAACCTAACCTAACCTAACCTAACCTAACCTAACCTAACCTAACCTAACCTAACCTAACCTAACCTAACCTAACCTAACCTAACCTAACCTAACCTAACCTAACCTAACCTAACCTAACCTAACCTAACCTAACCTAACCTAACCTAACCTAACCTAACCTAACCTAACCTAACCTAACCTAACCTAACCTAACCTAACCTAACCTAACCTAACCTAACCTAACCTAACCTAACCTAACCTAACCTAACCTAACCTAACCTAACCTAACCTAACCTAACCTAACCTAACCTAACCTAACCTAACCTAACCTAACCTAACCTAACCTAACCTAACCTAACCTAACCTAACCTAACCTAACCTAACCTAACCTAACCTAACCTAACCTAACCTAACCTAACCTAACCTAACCTAACCTAACCTAACCTAACCTAACCTAACCTAACCTAACCTAACCTAACCTAACCTAACCTAACCTAACCTAACCTAACCTAACCTAACCTAACCTAACCTAACCTAACCTAACCTAACCTAACCTAACCTAACCTAACCTAACCTAACCTAACCTAACCTAACCTAACCTAACCTAACCTAACCTAACCTAACCTAACCTAACCTAACCTAACCTAACCTAACCTAACCTAACCTAACCTAACCTAACCTAACCTAACCTAACCTAACCTAACCTAACCTAACCTAACCTAACCTAACCTAACCTAACCTAACCTAACCTAACCTAACCTAACCTAACCTAACCTAACCTAACCTAACCTAACCTAACCTAACCTAACCTAACCTAACCTAACCTAACCTAACCTAACCTAACCTAACCTAACCTAACCTAACCTAACCTAACCTAACCTAACCTAACCTAACCTAACCTAACCTAACCTAACCTAACCTAACCTAACCTAACCTAACCTAACCTAACCTAACCTAACCTAACCTAACCTAACCTAACCTAACCTAACCTAACCTAACCTAACCTAACCTAACCTAACCTAACCTAACCTAACCTAACCTAACCTAACCTAACCTAACCTAACCTAACCTAACCTAACCTAACCTAACCTAACCTAACCTAACCTAACCTAACCTAACCTAACCTAACCTAACCTAACCTAACCTAACCTAACCTAACCTAACCTAACCTAACCTAACCTAACCTAACCTAACCTAACCTAACCTAACCTAACCTAACCTAACCTAACCTAACCTAACCTAACCTAACCTAACCTAACCTAACCTAACCTAACCTAACCTAACCTAACCTAACCTAACCTAACCTAACCTAACCTAACCTAACCTAACCTAACCTAACCTAACCTAACCTAACCTAACCTAACCTAACCTAACCTAACCTAACCTAACCTAACCTAACCTAACCTAACCTAACCTAACCTAACCTAACCTAACCTAACCTAACCTAACCTAACCTAACCTAACCTAACCTAACCTAACCTAACCTAACCTAACCTAACCTAACCTAACCTAACCTAACCTAACCTAACCTAACCTAACCTAACCTAACCTAACCTAACCTAACCTAACCTAACCTAACCTAACCTAACCTAACCTAACCTAACCTAACCTAACCTAACCTAACCTAACCTAACCTAACCTAACCTAACCTAACCTAACCTAACCTAACCTAACCTAACCTAACCTAACCTAACCTAACCTAACCTAACCTAACCTAACCTAACCTAACCTAACCTAACCTAACCTAACCTAACCTAACCTAACCTAACCTAACCTAACCTAACCTAACCTAACCTAACCTAACCTAACCTAACCTAACCTAACCTAACCTAACCTAACCTAACCTAACCTAACCTAACCTAACCTAACCTAACCTAACCTAACCTAACCTAACCTAACCTAACCTAACCTAACCTAACCTAACCTAACCTAACCTAACCTAACCTAACCTAACCTAACCTAACCTAACCTAACCTAACCTAACCTAACCTAACCTAACCTAACCTAACCTAACCTAACCTAACCTAACCTAACCTAACCTAACCTAACCTAACCTAACCTAACCTAACCTAACCTAACCTAACCTAACCTAACCTAACCTAACCTAACCTAACCTAACCTAACCTAACCTAACCTAACCTAACCTAACCTAACCTAACCTAACCTAACCTAACCTAACCTAACCTAACCTAACCTAACCTAACCTAACCTAACCTAACCTAACCTAACCTAACCTAACCTAACCTAACCTAACCTAACCTAACCTAACCTAACCTAACCTAACCTAACCTAACCTAACCTAACCTAACCTAACCTAACCTAACCTAACCTAACCTAACCTAACCTAACCTAACCTAACCTAACCTAACCTAACCTAACCTAACCTAACCTAACCTAACCTAACCTAACCTAACCTAACCTAACCTAACCTAACCTAACCTAACCTAACCTAACCTAACCTAACCTAACCTAACCTAACCTAACCTAACCTAACCTAACCTAACCTAACCTAACCTAACCTAACCTAACCTAACCTAACCTAACCTAACCTAACCTAACCTAACCTAACCTAACCTAACCTAACCTAACCTAACCTAACCTAACCTAACCTAACCTAACCTAACCTAACCTAACCTAACCTAACCTAACCTAACCTAACCTAACCTAACCTAACCTAACCTAACCTAACCTAACCTAACCTAACCTAACCTAACCTAACCTAACCTAACCTAACCTAACCTAACCTAACCTAACCTAACCTAACCTAACCTAACCTAACCTAACCTAACCTAACCTAACCTAACCTAACCTAACCTAACCTAACCTAACCTAACCTAACCTAACCTAACCTAACCTAACCTAACCTAACCTAACCTAACCTAACCTAACCTAACCTAACCTAACCTAACCTAACCTAACCTAACCTAACCTAACCTAACCTAACCTAACCTAACCTAACCTAACCTAACCTAACCTAACCTAACCTAACCTAACCTAACCTAACCTAACCTAACCTAACCTAACCTAACCTAACCTAACCTAACCTAACCTAACCTAACCTAACCTAACCTAACCTAACCTAACCTAACCTAACCTAACCTAACCTAACCTAACCTAACCTAACCTAACCTAACCTAACCTAACCTAACCTAACCTAACCTAACCTAACCTAACCTAACCTAACCTAACCTAACCTAACCTAACCTAACCTAACCTAACCTAACCTAACCTAACCTAACCTAACCTAACCTAACCTAACCTAACCTAACCTAACCTAACCTAACCTAACCTAACCTAACCTAACCTAACCTAACCTAACCTAACCTAACCTAACCTAACCTAACCTAACCTAACCTAACCTAACCTAACCTAACCTAACCTAACCTAACCTAACCTAACCTAACCTAACCTAACCTAACCTAACCTAACCTAACCTAACCTAACCTAACCTAACCTAACCTAACCTAACCTAACCTAACCTAACCTAACCTAACCTAACCTAACCTAACCTAACCTAACCTAACCTAACCTAACCTAACCTAACCTAACCTAACCTAACCTAACCTAACCTAACCTAACCTAACCTAACCTAACCTAACCTAACCTAACCTAACCTAACCTAACCTAACCTAACCTAACCTAACCTAACCTAACCTAACCTAACCTAACCTAACCTAACCTAACCTAACCTAACCTAACCTAACCTAACCTAACCTAACCTAACCTAACCTAACCTAACCTAACCTAACCTAACCTAACCTAACCTAACCTAACCTAACCTAACCTAACCTAACCTAACCTAACCTAACCTAACCTAACCTAACCTAACCTAACCTAACCTAACCTAACCTAACCTAACCTAACCTAACCTAACCTAACCTAACCTAACCTAACCTAACCTAACCTAACCTAACCTAACCTAACCTAACCTAACCTAACCTAACCTAACCTAACCTAACCTAACCTAACCTAACCTAACCTAACCTAACCTAACCTAACCTAACCTAACCTAACCTAACCTAACCTAACCTAACCTAACCTAACCTAACCTAACCTAACCTAACCTAACCTAACCTAACCTAACCTAACCTAACCTAACCTAACCTAACCTAACCTAACCTAACCTAACCTAACCTAACCTAACCTAACCTAACCTAACCTAACCTAACCTAACCTAACCTAACCTAACCTAACCTAACCTAACCTAACCTAACCTAACCTAACCTAACCTAACCTAACCTAACCTAACCTAACCTAACCTAACCTAACCTAACCTAACCTAACCTAACCTAACCTAACCTAACCTAACCTAACCTAACCTAACCTAACCTAACCTAACCTAACCTAACCTAACCTAACCTAACCTAACCTAACCTAACCTAACCTAACCTAACCTAACCTAACCTAACCTAACCTAACCTAACCTAACCTAACCTAACCTAACCTAACCTAACCTAACCTAACCTAACCTAACCTAACCTAACCTAACCTAACCTAACCTAACCTAACCTAACCTAACCTAACCTAACCTAACCTAACCTAACCTAACCTAACCTAACCTAACCTAACCTAACCTAACCTAACCTAACCTAACCTAACCTAACCTAACCTAACCTAACCTAACCTAACCTAACCTAACCTAACCTAACCTAACCTAACCTAACCTAACCTAACCTAACCTAACCTAACCTAACCTAACCTAACCTAACCTAACCTAACCTAACCTAACCTAACCTAACCTAACCTAACCTAACCTAACCTAACCTAACCTAACCTAACCTAACCTAACCTAACCTAACCTAACCTAACCTAACCTAACCTAACCTAACCTAACCTAACCTAACCTAACCTAACCTAACCTAACCTAACCTAACCTAACCTAACCTAACCTAACCTAACCTAACCTAACCTAACCTAACCTAACCTAACCTAACCTAACCTAACCTAACCTAACCTAACCTAACCTAACCTAACCTAACCTAACCTAACCTAACCTAACCTAACCTAACCTAACCTAACCTAACCTAACCTAACCTAACCTAACCTAACCTAACCTAACCTAACCTAACCTAACCTAACCTAACCTAACCTAACCTAACCTAACCTAACCTAACCTAACCTAACCTAACCTAACCTAACCTAACCTAACCTAACCTAACCTAACCTAACCTAACCTAACCTAACCTAACCTAACCTAACCTAACCTAACCTAACCTAACCTAACCTAACCTAACCTAACCTAACCTAACCTAACCTAACCTAACCTAACCTAACCTAACCTAACCTAACCGAGTTCCGCTTCGACCGCGGTCGAAGCAGCACGCGCCCCGCGAGCACTTAGAGAGCTCCGCTCCGCGAAAAGTTCATTAAAATCAGTTATAGCGGCCAAAATAGGAGTACAAACAAGTGCGATATATCAAAAGACGTGGAAAAGTGTGAACAGTGCAACAGTGAAAACCGGGTGAAAATCGGACCCATAGGACGTGAGAAAAGTCCAAAAAACCCGATTTTTAAGCGGTTTTTCACATAAACAAGCGTGCGGCGCGCGATTAGTCGCGACGACCCCTACTTTTTTCTGCGCAATTTTATGCGCCAATACCTCTTCCTGCTGCTACCAAAAAACCAGATTTTTCTGGCCAGCAGTTTTGGAGCAGCAGCCAAAACAGTAAAAAGAGGTCACCGGGTTGGCGCGCGGGGAAGGTCTGCGGGGGGAAGGTGATAGCGGTACTCGAAGCGGAACATCTGGGGCTGAAGAACGACGTTTGAAAAACAAAAATCGGACGAACGGTTAGTGAGATATTGGAGGTGAAAAAATTCGGAAATTTTCGGGACAGCCTAACTCGGGAACCAAATCGGTAACCCCAAATTTTTAAAATTGTGAATTGTGAGTGACACCCGGGAGCTACCACACGGCGAGTTTGAAGTCGATCCGGTCAGCGGTTTAGGAGAAATCGGGGAAAAACTAAAAAATCCAGACCGAGTCCTAGGCGGTCTGGATTTGCAGGAGACCACGGGACCAAGACCACGGGTTGGCGCTGGCAGCCGGGAGAACCTAAGATTAAGTTAAGTGACCATTAAAGACACTCAAAGTTTTAACTTTTAGACATAAGTTTTTAAAAAGGCTTAAAAAATTAGTTCTAGAATTTTGACAATAATTAGAATATATGTTTGTAAAAGTAGACTAACTAAAGAGTAGAATATAAAAAGCCCCATAAATTTAGGAAGTATAGTTTAGAAGTTACATAGCTTTTAAGATCGGAGAGAAAACTCCGCGAAAAAATCAACTTTTAAGGCGATTACGCCCCCAATCTGAGAACTTACTAAATAGCAGCCAAACTATATAGCTTTTCCAAATTTACTAAGTGTCCTTTTTTAGATTCAACGGAAGGGGACCTACACCGAAAATCTCCTCGTATTAGGATTAGTAATCTCAGAGATATTCGCATCTGTAGCTCAAAAAACGTGACGTCACGAAGTGGGAGGAGTCAGTGTTTTCAGGGCTGCAAATGACGTTTTTCGTCGGTCATTGAAGTAATTTAATTTCTTGTGTATGTGTGTCCAACTAAATATAGGTAACTAAAATAGTAAAAATTAAACATAAAAACAGTTATATATAAGTATAAATACATAAACTAAACGCGTAAAACACAAAATAGAATAAAACAAAATATTAAATAAATACTAAAACGTAACTTAAAAATCCTTAAAAAATTAGGAGTACATAGGAGTAAAGGGTAGAAGTTGTTATATACAATACAGGCACATATATACATAAAAAATAGTACAAAAATAAGGTAAATTATAATACTAAAAAAAGGGAAAACCGGTAAATAAAGCACATAATACTACATAGATAATATTATACAGATAAACAGTCAATAAAAACAATATTACATAGTGATAAAAACCCTAAAAAATTTAATAACAATAGTAAAAAAGGTAAAAATTGTAAATAATATAATATCCATATATATTATTCGATAAACACACACATACCAATACTAAAACATATATATATATACCAACAAGACATACGTAAATATAATATATATATATACAAACACATACATACATACACCACTAAACAACATACCGTACACTAGCTAAATACTAAAAACAAACAATATAATAAGCGTATAATAAATAGATCATAAATAAAAACTTAAAACTAGACATACAGACAAAACTAAAAACAAATATTAAAACTTTTAAAATTATAACTAAAATAATATATATTGTTAGGTTTCCCTACAAAAACAGCGGACATAATAACAAAAGGGGCAACCCTAATAGGGATTAACACCATTAATTTCGCTCGCCCCGCCCCCCGACGCCATACTGTACTTCGTGTGCGGTCTCATAGGCCGAGTGTTGGCCGTAAAATAATAGTAATATAAAAGTTGCTAAAAATATTTCAAAAATAATAAATCTAATACACATTTTAAAAATCAAATAAATAGTTAACGTCAATAAAATAATAAAATCATAGCTAAAAACAATAGTAAAACATTAAAATAGTAAAAATTGGTATTAAATTAATTAAACAAAAACTAGAAAATAGTCAAAAACCATAATAAAACAATATATTAGGAATCTAGGCAATACATAAACATAATACTTCAATTTAACTTAACATAACCTTACAATAAACTTTCCATAAACTTCTCGCGTAAAAACCCAGTAGAGCTCGGCCTATACCACTTGGATCTTTCTAGAACATCCATAGGAACATCCATAGGTGCGAGCGGCGCGGGTATCGTCCACGCCTATATCGGCTATACCGCTCGCACTCGCGGAGCCCGGCGGTAAGCCCCCACCACCGAGACACGGCAAAGCGTAAACCTCGTAAGGGGCGGAGCTGACCTAGATAATATAAAAATCTGTCGGGAAGAAAAAATTAAAATAAATTTCTAAATAAGTAAACTAATAACTTTTATAAGCTTAATAATTCTAAAATCTAAACGGAAATTTAATAAATACATAAAAGTAGCTAAAAATATTATACATTACATAATTTGAATAACACTAAAACTTCAAAACAACTATAGTAAGCCCCGCCCCCAAGACACGGCAAAGCGTAAACCTCGTAAGGGGCGGAGCTGACCTAGATAACTTATTTATAGTGCGGGAGCCCGAAGTGAACAAACTACAAATAAAAATCTGTCGGGGAATAAATAATCAAAATAAATACTAAAAGAAATAAATTATAATCTTTTATAAACTTAATAAATTTAAAGTCTAAACAGAAGTCTAATAAATACATAAAATAGTTAAAAATATTAAATACAACATAAATTACATAACATTAAAGATCCCAAATCAGTATATTAGATAAAAATTAGAAAACAGTATATAGCCACTAGGTAACAAACAAATACATAAAGAATAATAAAAGTCGAATACATACATATTAAAATATAAAATAATAAAGTAAAAAATAACCTAGGGATCTCCGACTACATTCCGCAGTTCGGGCCAAGCGTAAACCTCGGAAGGGGAGGAGCTGACCTAGATAAATTACCTACGGTGCAAAATCTGTCGGGAAGAAAAAATTAATATAAAATTCTAGAGAAATAAACTATAACTTTTTATAACCCTAATAATTTTAAAAGTACAACGGAAACCTAATAAGCACATAAAAGTAATTAAAAATACCATATATAATACAAATTAATAAAACTTAAAAACTCGGAAGGGGAGGAGCTGACCTAGATAATCTACCTATGGTGCAAAATCTGTCGGGAAGAAAAAATTAATATAAAATTCTAAATAAGTAAAGTAATATCTTTTATAAGCTTAATAATTTTAAAATCTAAACAGAAATTTAATAAATATATAAAAGTAGCTAAAAATATCATATATAATATAATTTAATAAAACTTAAAAACTTGAAGGGGCGGAGTCGACCCAAATAACGTTTCGGTTGCTATTAGAAATCAACAGGCATTGAATTTTAGACTTTAAAATATATAAACCTTAAGGATAGGGTCATAAAGACTAGTATAGTGTAAAAATCGTATAGTACAATATAAAAATAAACTAAATCTTAAACTAGTTGTAGGAGTGTTTTGACCGACGGAAGACGTCAAAAATTGCAAAACTAAATTGCAAAATTAAGTAAAGGACCAGCTGTGTTATTTTTGGCACAGCTGCTAGGTTATTGCGTAGAATAGTTGGTATTTTAGCTGGGAATAACGAGTCGTTGAGACATTTGACCGCGATATATATTTTTAATTCATATATACTAGCTAAGATATTAACTCTCTAGACCAGTTGCGTCATTTTTGGCGCAGCTGTTAGTTTTTAAGATAACGTAGGACACCTGCATATATATAGATAGGACCAGCTGCCTCCTTATTGGAGCAGCTTTTAGTATAGAATAGAACTTTTTAAACTACTTTTCAATTTACACTTTACATATTAACTACTATACAACTATTAACATATACATTATCTATATAATATTATAATTTTACACTTATACATTATACCTGACTCTGACTTAGGACCAACTGCATCATTTTTGGTGCAGTTGCTAGGTTAAGGACATATAATCGGACTAGTGACTCTTATTAGAGTCCCTCTGATAGTAGGCTAAATAGTTGTGGACAAAATAAAGCTCCTGCAGGAAATAAAGAGAAACAAAAACCGACAGGATCGGGTTTTGCTATTAAATTATATCAGGCGCAACATTTTTAAACCTAGGACAAATTACATATATAGTTAACAAATATTGGAGCTCTATATCATAATAAATAAATAAACGGTAACACGCCTATTACAAAAGACCCAACTATTTTAGACACACAAATACAATTCTAAGAATTTAGTATTTATAATTGTATCTAATATTAAATATACAATTTACATATTTACACTTGACGCGTTCCCCCATTAACCTTAAGTTTACAAAATAAACACATTACATATCATTAAAAACATTACATTTTCTTGCTTAAACATACATAACTCGAACATATAAACTAAAACTAAAATGGCGATGGTTCATACCCCACACAACAAAAACCCTATAAACCCAAATCGATTGACCATGGAGGGGCCGGGGTCTGCCGGTAGTAGTAGCGGAAACAGTAGCCAGCACCAAATAGAAACCAGCACCCCCCGATACCCCGACGGCTCCCTTGACGCCCTTCTGGCAGAAACTTCCTATACGGTTAAAAATAGTATATATTTGCTGAACCAGACTAGGAACATGAGAGGCGAGTTAAAGACTGGTTTGGCAAATAATCTTACGAAGATTTCTAACCATATAGGGAGAGTTGCGTTATTAAGTAGAAAGGAAAATAGGAAAACAAGCGATACGGAGGAACGGAGTGAAAGAGGAAGTGAGCAAGGAACCCCAAAAAATTGTGATTGTAAGAGAGAGATTGCAGGATTATATGAAAGAATGGAAAGAATGATGGATGAAAGGATGTATAAGATAGATGGCAGCAACATAAGGGAAGTGATGAAAGAAATAAACGAGGAAAATAATAACAAAATATCCGAACTAATAAATGGGGTAAAAGAGTTAATTCAGGAAGTAAGACAGGAAACAAATAATAAATTTAAAGAAGTAAATAAGCTAAATCGAGAGGTGGTAAAGGACTGTAAGGAGATAAAAGACGAAATAAACACAAAGGTAGAGAACATGAGAATCGAAAACCAGAAAGTGGCAAAAGAAAGTACGAAACACCTAAATAGGACAATCGAATTGACAGATATTCTAAAAGGATTAGGTATGGAAATAATGGATAGCAAAAATACAAGTTTTAAAGAGATAAATAAGTTAAGTCAAGAGATTTTAAAGGAATGTAAGGGTATAAAAGGGGAGATTAATAGTAAGGTAGAGAAAATAAAACAAATAAACCAGGAATCGGCAAAGGAAAGTAAAGATAATTTAAATAGGGCAGTCGAGTTGTTGAGCGGGGTAGAGAAGTTAAGTCAGGACATAAGAAAGGAGACAAGTAACAAATTAAAAGAGATAAACAAGTTAAATAAGGAGGTCATTATCGAATGTAAGGGTATAAAAGGGGAAATAAATTGTAGGGTAGAGGAAATTAGAAAGGAAAATCAGGACTTAGCAAAGGAAAATGAGAAAAATTTAAGTAGGGCAGTCGAAGAGTGGGGGGCCAGGGGCTCGGCAGAACCAAGACCCGCGACTTATGCGGCGGTAGTCGGTGGCGGAAGGGAAACCACGCCGCCGAAGCCGAAGCGCGTGACCCTCCACTCTTTAGTAGTGACAGATAGGGAAGACTTTATGACAAGTGCAGAGATAGTGACAGAAGTAGGAGCAATTATAGAGGCAAAGAAAGAGGGAATTAAAATAGAAAGGATTAGAAAAGGAAAAGATAGGAAAGTTATCATAGGATTAAGTAATAAGGAGGACAGAGATAAGATCAAAGAAAGAATAGAGAAAAGTGGGGGGAAATTAGAAGTCCAGAGCATAGACAATAAAGACCCGCAGGTCGTGCTGTATGGGGTGCTTAAGTCTAACACCAATGATGACATAATAGAAGCAATAAAAAGTCAAAATAAGCACCTCATACAGCAGGTCCCGGACGAGAAGGACTGTAGGATGGAGGTCAAATACAGAAAGCGGGGAAAGGATGCAGGCACTGAGCACGTGGTGCTGACTGTGTCGCCGGGGCTGTGGTTGTGCTTCACCGAGGCGGGCTATCTATATATAGATATGCAGCGTGTTAGAGTCGCCGACCAGTCCCCCCTGATACAGTGTTCGCGCTGTTTAGGGTACGGACATGGGCGGCGGTTCTGCAGTACCGCCGAGGAGAGGTGCAGCCATTGCTCCGGGACGCATCACCAGTCCCAGTGCGAGGAGCTGAAGGTGGGAAAGAATGCTTGTTGCATCAACTGCAAAAATGAAAAGCTAGATAACATGAATCACAATGCATTCAGCGCGGGGTGTCCGGTCCGTCAGAGGTGGGACGCCATAGCGCGTGCAACGGTTGCTTATGCCGAACACCAATAGTGCCAGTAGGCCGCCTGTAAACCCCAGCATTGGAAATTGCAATTAATTGTATTAATTTAAAACCAATGATGTGAAGGAAGGAGGTAGGCAGACAGCGGGGGGTATAAAAATTTGGATATATAAAACTTTGCATATATATGGAATTATTGTAAATAAGGAAGCATATATAGCATAAGCTTTGGAAAAATGTAACCTCCCGCTGTCCCAAATAATTGTATACTGGGACTATTGGCAAACAACGCGCTGTGGAAAAACACAAACTGCAAACAATAATTATTATGCAATAATTTTTGTGCAAAAAACTCCGGGGTGGACGTCCCGGGCTGAATGATGGCAATGGATAGGAGTAGTGGGATGAGTAAGAAAAACATAAAGTAAAGTACGGAAGGAATGTAAATGAGTGTAAAGATGTAGAACAACATAGAAACAGGAAATGAGTGTAATAGTTAGACAAGGCATAATACAAATTAAAAATGTGAATTAAAAGAGAAATGTAATAATAAAACAAAAAGGAACGAAATTTTAAAAAAGAAAAATGTAAGTCAACATAAGAAGTAGTGTAAGTGAATGTAAATGTAGTGATAAATGTAAAAGAAAGTAAGAAATGTACAAATATAAGTATGAAATGGAGTTATATAAGTAAGCAAGAAAATGTAAAAAAGTGAATGATGTAAAAATTTAAAGCAAAATGTGTAAAGTAGATAGGTAATGAGATGTAGAAGTTGTAAACGTAAAAATAGAAATGTAATAAGAAAAGAAAATTGTAATGTAATAGTAATAGAAAGGTAAATGTAAGAATAAAAATTGTATTTAAAAATAAAAAACATAAACTGTAACCAAAAAACAAGCAAAATGTAGAAATTGAAAGTAAGAAATAGTGTTATATAAGCAAGCAAGAAAGAAAGAGAAATGTAGAAAGAAATTGAGAAAATGCAAAAATGAGATGTAAAATTTTGTGCAAAGCAAATTGTGTAAAGTAGATGTGAAATGAGATGTAGAAGTGTAAATGTAAAAATAGAAAAGCAATAAGAAAAGAGAATGTAATGTGATAGTAATAGAAACGGAAATGTAACGATGACAAATTGTAATTAAAAACTAAACATAAACAGTAAATACAAAACAAGCAAAAAATTGGCCCTGCTTACGGTAGGGGGAACAAAAAAAAAAAAAAAAAAAAAAAAAAAAAAAAAAAAAAAAAAAAAAAAAAAAAAAAAAAAAAAAAAAAAAAAAAAAAAAAAAAAAAAAAAAAAAAAAAAAAAAAAAAAAAAAAAAAAAAAAAAAAAAAAAAACCTAACCTAACCTAACCTAACCTAACCTAACCTAACCTAACCTAACCTAACCTAACCTAACCTAACCTAACCTAACCTAACCTAACCTAACCTAACCTAACCTAACCTAACCTAACCTAACCTAACCTAACCTAACCTAACCTAACCTAACCTAACCTAACCTAACCTAACCTAACCTAACCTAACCTAACCTAACCTAACCTAACCTAACCTAACCTAACCTAACCTAACCTAACCTAACCTAACCTAACCTAACCTAACCTAACCTAACCTAACCTAACCTAACCTAACCTAACCTAACCTAACCTAACCTAACCTAACCTAACCTAACCTAACCTAACCTAACCTAACCTAACCTAACCTAACCTAACCTAACCTAACCTAACCTAACCTAACCTAACCTAACCTAACCTAACCTAACCTAACCTAACCTAACCTAACCTAACCTAACCTAACCTAACCTAACCTAACCTAACCTAACCTAACCTAACCTAACCTAACCTAACCTAACCTAACCTAACCTAACCTAACCCAAAAAAAAAAAAAAAAAAAAAAAAAAAAAAAAAAAAAAAAAAAAAAAAAAACCCAACAGAGCTCGGCCTATATCACTTGGATCTTTCTAGAACATCCATAGGAACATCCATAGGTGCGAGCAGCGCGGGTATCGTCCACGCCTATATCGGCTGCACCGCTCGCACTCGCGGAGCCCGGCGGTAAGCCCCCACCACCTAGACACGGCAAAGCGTAAACCTCGTAAGGGGCGGAGCTGACCTAGATAATATAAAAATCTGTCGGGAAGAAAAAATTAAAATAAATTTCTAAATAAGTAAACTAATAACTTTTATAAGCTTAATAATTCTAAAATCTAAAAGGAAATTTAATAAATACATAAAAGTAGCTAAAAATATTACACAAAACATAATTTGAATAATACTAAAACTTCAAAACAACTATAGTAAGCCCCGCCCCCAAGACACGGCAAAGCGTAAACCTCGTAAGGGGCGGAGCTGACCTAGATAACTTATCTATAGTGCGGGAGCCCGAGGTGAACAAACACACAAATAAAAATCTGTCGGGGAATAAATAATTAAAATAAATGCTTAAAGAAATAAACTATAATCTTTTATAAACCTAATAATTCTAAAATCTAAACAGAAGTCTAATAAATACATAAAATAGTTAAAAATATTAAATACAACATAAATTACATAACATCAAAATATCCCAAATCATTTTATTAAATAAAAATTAAAAAACAGTAAATAGCTACTAGGTAATAAACAAAAACATAAAGAATAATACATATATATTAAAATATAAAATAATAAAGTAAAAAATAACTTCGGGATCCCCGACTACATTCCGCAGCTCGGGCCAAGCGTAAACCTCGAAAGGGGCGGAGCTGACCTAGATAATAAAAATCTGTCGGGAAGAAATAATTAAAATAAATTCCTAAATAAGTAAAGTAATAACTTTTATAAGCTTAATAATTCTAAAATCTATAAGGAAATTTAATAAAAATATAAAAGTAGCTAAAAATATCGTATATAATACAATTTAATAAAACTTAAAAACTCGGAAGGGGCGGAGTCGACCCAAATAACGTTTCGGTTGCTATTAAAAATCAACAGGCATTGAATTTTAGACTATAAAATACATAAACCTTAAAGATAGGGCCATAAAGACTAGTATAGCGTAAAAATCGTATAAAATAAATTATAAACTAAATCTTAAACTTGTTGTGGGAGTGTTCTGACCGACGGAAGACGTCACAAAATTGCAAAATATAGCATAGAATAGTTAGTATTTTAGCTGGGAAAACGAGTCATTGAGACATTGACCGCGATACACATTATTAATTCATATACACTAGCTAAGATATTAACTCTTTAGACCAGTTGCGTCATTTTTGGCGCAGCTGTTAGTTTTAAGACAACTTAGGATATATAGATAGGACCAGTTGCTTCTCTATTGGAGCAGCTCTTAGTATAGAATAGAACTTTAAACTACTTTTAAAATTTACACCTCACATTTTGACAACTATACAACTATTAACATATACACTATCTATATAATATTATAACTTTTACACTTATACATTATACTTGACTCTGATTAGGACCAACTGCATCATTTTTGGTGCAGTTGTTAGGTTAAGGACGTATAATTGGACTAGTACTCTTATTGGAGTCACCCAAATCGTAGGCTAAATAGTTGTGGACAAAATAAAGCTCCTGCAGGAAATAAAGAGAAACAGAAACCGACAGGATCGGGTTTTGCTATTAAAGTATATCAGGCGCAATATTTCTCAACCTAGGACAAAATAACATATATAGTTAACGAATTGGAGCCTTATATCATAACAAACAAATAAACGGCAACACGCCGATCATAAAAGACCCAACTACGTTAGACATACAAATACAATTCTACGATCTTAGTTATAATTATATTTAATATTAAATATTCAATTTACATATATACACTTGACGCGTTCCCCCAATAACCTTAAGCTTAATTTTACTGAATACACACTTTACACATCACAAAATACATTGCACTTGCTTGCTTAAACATACATAACTCGAACATATAAACCAAAGCTAAAATGGCAATGGTTCATACCCCACACAACAAAAACCCTATAAACCCAAATCGACTAACCATGGAGGGGCCGGGGTCTGCCGGTAGTAGTAGCGGAGGCAGTAGCCAGCACCAAAAAGAAACCAGCACTCCCCGATACCCCGACGGCTCCATTGACGCCCTTCTGTCAGAAACTTCCTATACGGTTAAAAATAGTATATATTTGCTGAACCAGACTAGGAACATGAGGGGGGATTTGAGGTCCGGTTTAGCAAATAACCTCACCAAAATCTCGAGTCAGATAGGGAGGGTTGCCTTGTTGAGTAGGAAAATGACGGAAATGGACAGTGAAAGAGAAATTAGGGAGACTAGGGAAGTGGAAGTGCAGTGGAGTGGATGTGATGAAAATGATAAGCATTATGAGCACAACCAAAAAGTATTGAGAGAACATGAGCTTAAAGAAGTACTTCTCGAGGTATATAAGAAAATGATGGAATGTATGTATAAAAGTGAAGAAATGAAAGAGTATGTAATGGAAGCGAATGAAAAAACAATAGAAACAGTAAGAGAAGAAATTAGTAATATAAAACAGGATGTTAGAAGAGAATGTGAGGATATGAAAGAGGAGTTGGATGTTAGAATGGAGGAAATCAGTCAGATAAGTAAGGAATTGGTGAAAGAGAGTAAGGAAAATCTAAACAAGACCGTGGAAATAATAAAGGGGGTG
>OY751433.1:27500-70000 GCA_963565745.1 Phengaris arion
TTACGATAACCGCCAGACCGCCCGGAGGCGAGTTCCTCGGCCCGTGGAAAGATAGGGCCTCAGATTTGTGCAGCGCCACCGTCAGGCCCAGCGCCTGAATCCGCCGGACTACCTGCGCGACCGCCGCCGTCGCGAGGATTTTTGCTTCGCGGTGAGTCTTTCCTCGACAAACGACAAGGGTGTCGTCGGCATACGCGATGAGCTCCACGCCAGGTAGGTTGGCACCCCGAAGCACATAGTCAAAGCCAATGTCCCACAGGGTCGGACCTAGAGCCGAACCCTGCGGGACGCCGCAGACCACTTCCTGCTCTGTCCAGTCATATCCGGTGGGGTACTGCACCGAACGTGCCGATAGGTAGTCGCAGATGGTGTTGCGTAAATACCTCGGCACGCGGTGGTACCGGAGTCCCTCCTTGATTGTGTCCCAGGGCAGGGAGTTAAAGGCGTTGGTGATGTCCAGCGAGACCACCAGAACCACCCCACCCCGGGAGATCTCCTCGTCAGTTATTGACCTAAGCCGCGCCACCGCATCTATCGTTGAGCGGCATGAGCGAAACCCGAATTGGTTTTCGCTCAGATCTGGGCCGACATGCTCTAGGTGGCGGGTAAGACGCGCCACGATAATCCGCTCCAGCGTCTTGCAGATTTCATCTAGCAGCACTATTGGGCGGTAGGCCGACGGCTGGTCCTCAGGTCGCCCGTATTTCCTAAGCAGCACAAGCTTCCCGGTCTTCCAGCGCCGCGGTACTCTACCCTGGACCAGACAACTGGTCAAAACGGTGAGCACGCGCTCTTCCATCTGCTCAATAGCGAGCACCCAGACCCGTCCGGGGACGCCATCAAGACCGGGGGCCGTGTTCTTGAGGCCCATTTTATGAACCGCTACTGACAATTCTCCTGCCGTTACAGGCGGCACGTCCTCTTCTAGCTCAGACTCCGCAGTGTGTGGTGCCATTGATGGTGGGGACCACTCGGCTCTAGATGGAAATAGGGCCGACATTATGGAGCTGCAAAGTTCCGGTTGCAGGTTCTGGGTGAGCGGTGGGGCAGCAGGGCGTAGTTTCTGCCTCACCCATTTGTAAGGCTTGCCCCACGGGTCCTGCTCTAGGGTATCGAGGAATTCGTCCCATGCCTCCTTTTTCGCCGCGCGGATGGCGTCGCGCAAGTTGTGGCGTGCCCTGCGGTACCCGTCGTAGATAGCCTCCTCTTCTTCCTCATCCCTATTCCGCCTTCTACGATATCGCTGGTATCGGCGTCGGGCTGCCACACACTCTTTTCGTAGTCGTCTTAGTTCTGGGCGCCACCAATAAGTTTGGCGCCGAGGCTTGTAAGGTCCTGCTCGTGGCATTGAGGCGTCGCAGATGTTGCGCGCGGCCTCATTAAGCCATTCTGCGCACTCTTCGACGTCTTCGGAGGGAAGAGGCGCCCACGACGCGGTAATAGCTGCTTCCTCGAGCAGATCTCGATCCAGCTTCTTCAGAGACCACCTTGGGCCGCCGCCAGGTGAAGTTGTGCGACCCAACTCCGACGTGAGAGCGGAAACGACGAAGAAGATGTATTGGTGGTCCGATAGAGTCTCAGTGCGACTCAGGACTCGCCATTCGGTGATGCGCGAGGAAATAGTTGGACTGACCAAAGTTAGGTCCACTATTGATTCGCCCTGACGCCGGACACAAGTACTAGTAGTACCGCGGTTTGCTAGAACCAGGCCAGTGGTGATCAGCCAGTCCTCGACAACGCGACCTCTTGCATTCGTCGCCGGCGAACCCCACAGCGTTGACTTCGCGTTCAGGTCTCCGGCGACGACTACAGGACGAGATGCTCCCTCAACAACGGCGGTTAGTTGAAGCAGGAACGCCTCGAAATCAGCGAGCGTCCTATTGGGGGAGAAGTAGACCCCGACAACTGTGAGTGCTCCTAGGATGGTAACGACGAATCCCCGGCCCCTAATCGTGTTCCTTGAGGATGGAGGCACGATTTTGGGGCCGATGACTAAGGCGACCGACGAGTCGGCGTCCCCGAACCAGTCACTCCTGGCCAGAACACGATACGGCTCGGCAACAACGGCGACATCAATTTTCCTCTGCAGAATCTCCTGAACCCATAGGTCCTGCGCCTGAGCGCAGTGGTTCAGGTTGCCCTGAAGAAAGCGTTGGGTGGCCGTTATTGGGCCTCCATAGGGACCGCTCCAGCGCCGGAAGCCGCCGTAGATGTTGTGGCGGCTTTCTTGGGCGCTTGGCTCTTTTTAGAGCTGTTCCTCTTCTTTGGGGCGGGCTTTCCGCATGGTTTGCTCCCCACGCTGTGGTCCGCTGGTTTTCCGTTCGCTGCGCACACTGCGCAGTGAGGTGGATTTCCACACTGTCTGGACGAATGGCCAGGCTGACCGCAACGGAAACAGAGCTCGCCACGGTCAGTTTCGGAGGGACAAGTCGCCCGCGTGTGCCCTACTTCGTGGCAGCGGTAACACCGCATGATGCGCGCGGACAACAGCGTCACACGTACCACGGTCCACCCGACGTACACTCTGGTGTTCGGTGCCGTCACTTGTTTAGCGGCCTCGACCGGGCATTTGACCCAGGCCGTGCCGCGGCCACTCCGATCCAGACGGATTTCGCCGACCTTGACGTCTTCGGCGGCGCAGCCACCAGGTCTAGCGATGGCTGCTGCGATCTCCGCCGCCGAGGCAGAGTCGTCGAGACCTGTAACCCGCAACTCTGCGCACTTTTGTGGCCGAGATATGCGGACTTCCTCTTCTCCGAGTATTTCTCTCAGTTTTCCCGCGAGGGCGTCGGCCTTCTCTTTGCAGGCCGAACCCGAGACTTCGAACATACGAGCCCCGGTTACGGCCAGCTTAAATTTCACCGCCGGGATGTCTAATGCAGCTAGATCGAGCCGCTGCTTCGCCTTTACGAGGATGTCTTTGTAGGAGACTCCTCGATCTGCTGCGTCCGATTGCAGCGTGAGTACTACGGCCGCAGACTTAGGGGTGCGTAGTTGCCTGTCTCTCTTCTTTTTCTTATTCTTTGGCGTCTTTTTATTTTCTCCCTCTTTCTTCTTCGACGACACCTTTCCTTTCCTCACTACTTGTGCCCATTCCGACGTGTTGGTAGATTGCGATGCAGCTGCTGTAGTTTCTGCGTCACGTCTCGCGGCTGCCGCTTCAAGGGCGGCGGCAGATTTGCGTGCTTTCTTAGCCTTTTTGGGCGCTGGGCCAGAGTTCGTTGGAGGCATCAGCGTCGAGACCGATTCCGGCGGAGGTGCCCTCTTTTCTTTCTCCTTATTTTGTGGGGGTCCTGCAGGTGTTGGGGCAGTGGCCTCACGGTCCTTTCTCTTGTCTGCGGCGAGGGGAGGTCGGAGACGCGGCTCCGGTAATAGCCGGGTCTCCAGGCTCTCCAGTCGTGCGTCCATACGTGCGCTCGTTACCGAGACCGCCTCGCGCACCGCTCGCTGTAAAAGCTCTTCCACATCCAGCTCCTTGTTCGTTGGAGCGGCATGTGGATGGACGTCAGCCAGCTTGCGCTTGACGGTCTCTAGCTCCTTCTTCAATTCCTCAAAGTCCCTGGAGAGGCGTGTGTTTGCCGCCTCCAGGGCTCTGGTTTCCTCCGATGCCGAGCGACTAAGAAGAGCCGCACATGCCTCCTGAATGGCTTGGGTCGCTTTTTTAAGGGCCGCAACGGAGGTCCCCTTCAGGTTTTTGGATTTTTGGGCCACGTTGTTAATGGCCCCCAGACTCTCCGTTATCACTGCGCCCAGTTTTGCCGCCGTGATCTCCTCGTCCTCTACCATTGTCACGTCCGAGGAATCAGAGGGTTCCGACAGCCGGTGTAACCGTAGCTGCGGTATCCTCTTTGCCGACTCTAGTATTTGTCGCTCGGCCTCGACCTCCAGAGCCCTCTGTTGGGTGTCGAGAAGGTCCTGTTGAGCCTTGGCTAAGCCGACGTATTCCCCTGTAGTGGGGGGCCTACCTCTGCCGCGTTTTGAGGCGGGCTTACGAGCTGCTCCTTTCCCCTTATCTGGACTGTCCTCGGTTCCGCGCCTCTTGCGCAAGAACCTTTCCCTCTTTTCCTCTCTATCACTGTCTCTGTCTTGGCTTCGAGAGGCGGCGGTATCATTGCCGCTCTCTTCCTCTGTTCCACTTCCGGGATGCTTTCGGAAAAACCTACTCGCAGAACCGATGAACACAGGCGTCGCCACTCGCGATCCACCCTCACCCTCACTAGCCGTCGTAATTGCAGCCAATTCGTATTGCGTTTCGTTGTCCGTATTTGTGCCAAAGTCGTTCTCCTTCTCACTTCTCACCTCGTCCTCCAAAGCAACTGGTGCCCCCCCCGTATACTTGGGGCGACCCCCCGCCGAAGCGGGAGTGTGGGATTCCCTCATAAGAGGACCCACCCGGGGAGTTTTTTCCGAATTGCCTTCCATATTTGATCAGGTATGGGCTGAGTCTGACCCGATCCATTAGGGGGGATTCTGCCCCACGACCTCGCTGCGTAGCCACCTGCTCGCCATGCACCCCATCACCGGCCGTCACCAGCTTAGGGTTAGGGACCCACGGGTCCATCCATCGCACAAACACTCGCAGAATTTTCTCACATAAACACACAATATAGTAGAGAAGAGTAAACAAAAAGGGAAAGATAGAAAAGAAAAGTTGTTGAAAGATAGAAAATAAATAAAATAATGCAAAAAGAAGAGTAAGCTATAAAAAGATGGTGAAAAGATAGTGATAGACCGGTGTTCAGCCGCCTGAGTACCTCACCCCGTGTAGAGAGCGGAGCGGCGCACCCAGGCGTTGCCCAGGGACACCAACGTGGAGGAACCGGTATCGTCCCCAACCTAACCTAACCTAACCTAACCTAACCTAACCTAACCTAACCTAACCTAACCTAACCTAACCTAACCTAACCTAACCTAACCTAACCTAACCTAACCTTTTTTTTTTTTTTTTTTTTTTTTTTTTTTTTTTTTTTTTTTTTTTTTTTTTTTTTTTTTTTGACGGGGGGAAATACGTTACGTATCCCCCGCCACCCCCGGGGGAGGGCAGCAGGGGTATGACGGGCTCCCCCGGCGCGAGATGGAGTGCGCCGGGGTTTACCGTCTAAAACCCCCCGATGCCCATCTTCAGCGCCAATGGAGGGGCCGTGGGAATCGCGAGAGCATTCTTCCACGACCCCCCAGCGCGTGCCGCATCCGGCTCCCTTCTAATGCGGCGGCCTGGTGATATGCCGCCGCTTGCCTCTCCGAGAGCTCCCCGGGCATTGGGGAGCTTGCCATCTCGGGGCCCATAGTGTGAGCGGCGATCCCCCGATCACCGCCCACGGGCCTAGGCGTCCAACTCCATGGCGGGGGCGGGAACAGCCCTTGCGCCGTCGGCCTTGGGCTTTTTATGCCGGGCCTTCTTTGTCGGTGCCTTGCTCTTCCTGGGGACCGGCTTTTTCGCAGCTCCAACGCAGCCGCTACTGCCCAGCACGTGCCCCCTCTCCTCTTTACCGACGGCCTCGCACAGGAAGCAGTTGGGCGCTTCCCTGCACTCGGCCGCCTTGTGCCCCGGTTTCCCGCAGCGGAAACAGCTCCGGCTGCGGTCTACCGGGCACTGGCACTTCGCCGCCACGTGGCCGGTGTCCTGGCAGCGGAAGCAGCGCTTAGGCCTCGCGGCCAGCAGCGCCACTCTCGCCGACACCCAGCCAACCCGCAGCCGCCCTGAGCTAGTAAGCTTCTTGGCGGCCGCGACCGGGACACGCATCCACAACGACGCGTCCCCGCGTGGCCCCACCGTCAATTGGCCCGACCGAATGTCGTCAGCCGAGCACCCTCCCTCCTTCGCGACCGCCTGGATGACGTCGGCGGCCGCTATTGAGTCGTCCAGCCCGGCGACACGGATCTCCGCGCACAGGACCGGGCGGGCAACTTTCACATCTTCCGGTGGCAGCACGGACCTCAGCCTAACGGCGAAGGCGTCCGCTTTCTCCTGCGCGCCCTCGCCAGCAATGGTAAGGACGCGCGCTCCTGTCTCGGCCAGGCGGAAACCGAGCCTGGGGATGCCGAGTTCCCCCAGGTCGATCGCCGCTCTAGCCTGACTTAACACTTTAGCGTAGGTCACCCCCCTTTCCGAAGCGCTGGCCCCCAGAGTGAGGGTGACCGCCGCAGTAGTCGGAGGGCGAAGCTTCGCTCTCTTCTTCTTCTTTGGGGCGACTTTAGCTGGAGTAGCCGCCCCCTTCTTCCGTTTGGCCTTGCGCGGACCTACGGTGGTCCACGCGGCCTCGGCGGGGGAGGGGTTTATGGTATCCCCTCCTTGCGCCGCTTCTCTTGCGGCCATTGTTGGCTGCTTCTTCTTCTTGGCCTTTTTGGCCTTAGGCGGGGCCGGGGCAGCCGGAGCCTCTTTAGGGGCCGGTGCACTCGGTGCCGCCATCTCCGCGTATGTTGGCGCCGTCGCCCTTTTTGGCTTCGGCGCCTTCTTTCTATTGTCCGCCGGCGTGGTGCCCACAGTGGCACTGTCCGCCGCCAGCGGTGGCCTTCTCCTTGGCTCCGGAAGGAGCCTATCTTCCAGTCCGGCCAACCTCGCATTTAGCATGTTGCCGAAGGTCTCGATATTAGAGCGCGAGACCTCCGACAACATCTGCTGCAAGTCCTGAGTCGCATCCTTAGTCGCCTGGCGGCGCAACTCCTCCAGCTCGTGTCGCATCGCGTCGACCTGCTGTTGGAGCCGCGCGTTCTGGGCTTCCAAGGCCCGCAGCTCGTCCGTTTCGCAGCGGCCCCTCAGTTCGGTGACGGCCGTTCTGATGGTGCTGACCGACTCCTTGAGGAACCGCTGGAAAGTTCCCTTCAAATTTGAGGACCTGGATGCGACCATCAGGATCGTTTCCAGGGACCTCTCTACGCTGGCTGCGATTGCCGCGTTTGTCTCCTCAGTGGTGGTGACAGACACTGGGCTTGCGGGGAGAGATGCACGTGATTCTCTCGCCGCTCGCGCTGTATCAGCAACCTCGGCTTCGGCCTCCAGTCTGATGGCCTCCGCCTTCGCCTTATTTAATTCTGCCTGTGCTTTAGCCAGGCCGACGTATTGGCCGGTTGATGGTGGCCGACCACGTCCTCTCTTCGCCTTCGGCACCGCACCTTTGCTGGTGGTCGGCGCCGCCTCTGTCACGTCCGGGTCTAACCGCCGCTTAAGGGGGGTCGTACGTCCGGTGGGTGCGGGCAATCCCTCGGAGTCCAGCGACATGGAAGACATGCAGCTGGAGTCCGAGAGATAGTCCTCGCTGTCTCTTTCTGGTCCAAGTTCACGGGGTTTTGGCATAATCACGTCGCGCGTGAGTAGCACGCGCGGCAGGTCTGCGTCGCCCCGCAACTTCTTCTTCTGCATCAATTTTAGCATCCGCTCGTAGCCGTTGGGCTGCGGCTGGCTAAAATCGACGTCTTCGTCCGTGAGTAAGTCCGCCGCCGGCGCGGTAATGTGCGCCAGCTTCGGGCCTGGTTGCGCCATCGCGCCCCTCTCCTTCTCTACCGTCTTTAGCACGGTCTCCTCCGACTCCGACTCCACTGCAACAGGTGCCCCCCCCGTATACGTGGGGCGACCCTCCGCCGAAGCGGGAGTGTGGGATTCCCTCGTTAGAGGACCCACCCGGGGAATACTTTTCTTGTTGCACTCCATGGTTGCTCGGATATGGGCTGAGTCACGCCCGATCCAGTAGGGGGGATTCTGCCCCAGTGCCCTTGGGACGAGCCGCCTGCTCGCCACGCATCCCACGGCCGGGCACCACAAACCCTGGATTAGGGGCCGTAAAAGCCCATCCATCACCATTCAAACAAAAACCTAACACACACACACAGAAGAATAAATAAAAGAGAAAAGACAGAAAGAAAAGGTGTTGAAAGATAGATGAAATAAATAAAACAATGCAAAAAAGAAGAGTAAAGTATAAAAAGATGGTGAAAAGATAGAGATAGACCGGCGTTCAGCCGCCTGAGTACCTCACCCCGTGTAAAGAGCGGAGTGGCGCACCCAGGCGTTGCCCAGGGACACCAACGTGGAGGAACCGGTATCGCCCCCAACCTAACCTAACCTAACCTAACCTAACCTAACCTAACCTAACCTAACCTAACCTAACCTAACCTAACCTAACCTAACCTAACCTAACCTAACCTTTTTTTTTTTTTTTTTTTTTTTTTTTTTTTTTTTAGAGGAGGGGAAATACGTTACGTATCCCCCACCGTCTCCGGGGAAAGGCGGCAGGGGTATGTCGGACTCCCTCGGCGCAATGGTGATGAAAAGCGCCGAGGTTTACCGACTAAAACCCCTCCATGCCTCCTTCTGCGCCAATGCGGGGTCATGGGAACTGCGTGATACTACTACCACGACCCCGCAGCGCGTGCCGCGCCCGGCCCTCTCCTATCGCGGCGGCCGGATGTAGTGCCGCCGCCTGCCTCACCGAGAGCTCCCCGGGCATTGGGGAGCTGTCCATCTCGGGGCCCACAATGTGGGCGGCGATCCCCCGATCACCGCCCACGGGCCTAGGCTTCCACCTCCATGGCGGGGGCGGTCGGACCCGCCCTTACGCCTTCGGCTCTAGGCCTTCGTGGCCGAGCCTTTGGGGGAGCCTTTCTCTTCTTTGTGCCGGGGGGTGGTTTGGCCAGTGCGCAGCCACTACTCCCCAGCACATGCTCATTCTCTGGCTTCCCCATCGTCTCGCACAAGAGACACTTTGGGGGGGCCGTACAGTCGGGTGCCCTGTGCCCCAGTGCTCCGCAGTGGAAACATCGACCACTCAGGTCCACCGGGGACGGGCACTTAACGGCTAAGTGGCCGGTGTCAAGGCAACGGTAGCACCGCTTTGGCCTCGCGGCCAGCAGCACTACCCTCGCCGAGACCCAGCCGACCTGTAGCCGCCCTGCACTCGTCAGTTTCTTGGCTGCCGCTACCGGTGCGCACAGCCAGAGACACCTCTCGCCCCTTCGGCCCACTACGACCTTGCCCGACCGGATTTCGCCGGCCGAGCAGCCTCCCTCTTTGGCGACCGCCTCTATAATGTCGGCGGCCGTCGTCGTATCGTCGAGTCCGGTGAGCAGCATTTCCGCGCGCTTTACCGGGCGACCGACCTTAACTAGTCCCTCGTCCAGAACCGCCCTCATCTTTGCGGCAAGGGCGTCCGCCTTCTCCTGGGCCCCCTCTCCCGATAGCTCGAGAACGCGGGCGCCCGTTTCTGCCAGGCGGAAGTCGACCTTGTAGATGCCGAGTTCCGCCAGGCAGATTTTCCTCTTCGCCTCCATTAGTATGGAGGCGTATGTCGCTCTCCCTTCCTCAAGCACCCCCTCCTTGAGGGTGAGGGTGATCGCCGCGGTTTTGGGAGGCTTCAGTCTCGCCTTCTTTTTCTTCGGGGCTGTCTTTTTGGCGGCACCCCTTTTCGCCTTACCGCGCCCACGTGACCCATCTGTGGTCCGCGGGGCGTCTGTCACAGGTGGGGCGGTCGTAGACGCCCTCGCCTCTTTAGCCTCTTGTGCGGCCAAAGACTTCTTCTTCCCCTTCTTCCTTACTTTCTTGGGCGGTACAGGTGCAGTGGGAGCCTGTGTAGGCGCCACCTTGTCCTCCGTCGCCCCTCTCTTCTCCTTGGCCGCTGCCTTTTTCGGCTTTGACCGTTCCCGTTCCTTCGGCGCCTCGACGCTCGGCGCAGGTGCCGGGGCCAAGAATTCCCGGTCCCTGTCCGCTGCGAGCGGAGGCCTTCTTCGAGGCTCCGGCGGAAGACGCTCCTCTAGGCCGGTCAGCCTCGCGTTGAGCATGTTGCCGAAGGTCTCTATGTTTGCTCTAGAGACCTCCGCCAACAGCTCACGCACGTCCTTCTCTTTTGGGTCGGAAACCCGCTTGCGCAGCTCGTCGAGCTCCTGGCGTAAAGTTGCCACTTGCCCTTCGAGCCGCGCATTATGGGCCTCCAGCCTCTGCACCTCGTCCGATGCCGAGCGACCCCTGACCTCGGTGAAGGCCAACCTGATCGCCGCGACCGCTTCCTTGAGGTACCTTTGGTAGGTACCTTTCAAGTTAGACGACTTCGCGGCGACCATGGCAATGGCCTCCAGCGAGGTCTCCACTGTCTTGCTCAGGTCGACGCCTGCTCGCTCCGACACTCCTTCTCCAGCGGGAGAAGTGGGGGGGAGTCGAGTGGGGGAGGGGCTGGAGCATAAAGCCGCTCTCGCCACCCTCGCCTCTCGCGCAACCCTGGCGACCTCCTCCTCGGCTTGGAGCCGAAGAGCCTCCGCCTTCTCTTTATTGAGGTCGGCCTTGGCCTTGGCCCAGCCGACATACTGGCCGGTCGTAGGCGGCCGGCCTCGCCCCCTCTTTGGCTTGGGCGCCACCTCCTTACTGGTGGAAGGCGCCACGTCTTCATTGGTGTTGCGCCGTTTTCGCGCAGTCTTGTCCGGTGATGCGGGCAACCCCACGGAGTCCAGCGACATGTTGGATGCGCTGCTGAAGTCCGCGGAGCAGTCCTCGCTCTCTGTCTCTGTGTCGCGGGGGACATATCCAAAAACGAACTCGTAATGAGTTCGTTTTATGCCGATCTTGTCACCCCGAGCGATCTTTTTGTCAATCAATGCCAGCAGCCGGCGCTTCGCGTCCGGCTGCGGCTTGGAGAAGTCCGTCTCCTCGTCTGTAAGCAGATTCGCCGCCGGCGCGGTTAGGGGCGCCGGGTTCGAATCTGCGCGCGTCTTCGCGCCTCTCTCCCTACTCGTCGTCGCAACGACCTCGCCTGCCTCTCTCGTAATTTGTGGCCCCCCCGTATACGAGGGCCGACCCCCCGCCGAAGCGGGAGTGTGGGATTCCCTCCTGGAAGGAGGACCCACCCGGGGAATACTTGACAAATTACGTTCCGCCATCATTCTAACACCGACACCCCGGGTCGCGGCCTTTTTTCAGGTGTGAGGTCACCTATCAGAAGAGTTAAATAAAAATGAAAGATAGTAAGAGAAGAAAGAAAGATGGTGAAAAGATAGAAAAAACAAATAAAACTAAAGCAAAACAAGAAAGTTAAACTAAAAAGGTGGTGAAAGATAGAAGAAGAAAGAAAGAAAGAAAGAAAGAGCCAGCCTTCAGCCGCGTGAGTACCTCACCCCGCAAAAGACGGGGTGGCGCACCCAAGCGTTGCCCAGGGGCACGAACGTGGACGCACTGGCAGACCCCCAACCTAACCTAACCTAACCTAACCTTTTTTTTTTTTTTTTTTTTTTTTTTTTTTTTTTGACGGGGGGAAATACGTTACGTATCCCCCGCCGCCCCCGGGGGAGGGCAGCAGGGGTATGACGGACTCCCCCGGCGCGAGGTGGAGTGCGCCGAGGTTTACCGTCTAAAACCCCCCGATGCCCATCTTCAGCGCCAATGGAGGGGCCGTGGGAATCGCGAGAGCATTCTTCCACGACCCCCCAGCGCGTGCCGCATCCGGCTCACTTCTAATGCGGCGGCTAGGTGAAATGCCGCCGCCTGCCTCTCCGAGAGCTCCCCGGGCATTGGGGAGCTTTTCTTCTCGGGGCCCATAGTGTGAGCGGCGATCCCCCGATCACCGCCCACGGGCCTAGGCCTCTACCTCCATGGCGGGGGCGGGTTGTTCCGCCCTTGCGCCTTCGGCTCTTGGCCTCCGCGGCCGAGCCTTTGAGGGGCCCTTTCCCTTCCGGTTTTTTCCAGGAGGCGGCTTGGCTGTGATACAGCCGCTGCTCCCCAGCACATGCTCCTTCGGTTTTTGGGCAACCTCACACACAGGGCAATTTGGGGTTGCCCCGCATTCAGCCGCCCTGTGGCCCGGTTTCCCGCAGCGGAAACACCTCCGACTGAGGTCAACCGAGCACACACATTTCGTAGCCAAGTGGCCGGTGTCAAGGCATCGGTAACACCGCTTGGGCCTCGCGGCCAGCAGCACCACCTTTGCCGAGACCCAGCCGATACGCAGCCGTTCATAGCCGAGAAGCTTTTTCGCAGCCACGATGGGGACGCGCAGCCATAAAGACGCACTTCCCCTTGGTCCCACAACAATTTGGCCCGACCTGATGGCACTGGTCGGGCATCCTCCTTCAGTGGCGGCCGCCTGGATGACGTCGGCGACCGTCACAGAGTCGTCCAGCCCGGAGATGCGCATGTCGACGCATCTTACCGGGCGGCCAACCTTCACTTCATCCGGGTTTAGGACTGACCTAAGCCTCGCGGCAAAGGCGTCCGCCTTATCCTGCGCCCCCTCACCGGCGATGGTGAGGACGCGCGCTCCGGTCTCGGCCAGACGGAAACCAAGCCTGGGGATGCCAAGTTCCCCGAGGTCGATCGCCGCTCTGGCCTGCCCCAACACTTTCGCATACGTCACCCCCTTTTCAGCAGCGTTCGCCCCCAGTGTGAGGGTGACAGCCGCCGTGGCGGGGGGACGAAGATTGACTTTCTTCTTTTTCTTGTTTTGGGCGGCTTTGGCTGTTGTAGCCGCCCCTTTCTTCTTCGCCTTGCGCGGACCTGCTGTGGTCCACGGGGCCTCAGCGGGGGAGGGGTTGGTGTTTACCCCCCCTTGCGCCGCCTCCTGAGCAGCCATTGATGGCTTCTTATTTTTGGCCTTCTTTCTCTTGTTGGCCGTTTGCGGGGCTGGTGCAGGTAGAGCCTCTTTTGGGGGGACCGCCGCGCCAGTAGCCGCCATCTCTGCATATGTGGGCGCCGTCACCTTTCTAGGCCTCGGCGCCTTCCTCGTCGGTGCCGTCGCTGGTAGGGCACCGACGGGAGCATCCGCACGATCCGCCGCCAGCGGTGGTCTTCTTCTTGGCTCGGGAAGGAGCCTGTCCTCCAACCCAGCCAGTCTTGCATTCAGCATGTTGCCGAAGGTCTCGATGTTGGAACGAGAGACCTCCGACAACAGCTGTTGCAGGTCTTGGGCAGCGGGCCTGGATGCCTGCCGCCTCAACTCCTCCAGCTCCCTGCGCATGGCGTCTATCTGCCTTTGCAGTTGCTGGTTCTGGGCTTCCAGTGCCCGTAACTCCTCCGTTTGACCGCGGCCCCTCATTTCAGCGACGGCTTCCTTTATGGTGACTGCCGCCTCCTTGAGGAACCGCTGGTATGTCCCTTTTAGATTTGAAGACTTTGAAGCGACCATCGTGATCGTCTCCAAAGCCCTCTCTACGCTCTCTGCCAGAGCAGCGCTTGTCCTTTCTGTGTTGTCGTCGGCTGGAACTGTGCTTGCGAGGATAGAGGCTCTCGCTTCTCTCACAGCCCGTGCCGTGCCGGCGACCTCAGCCTCAGCCTGAAGCTTGATAGCTTCCGCCTTGGCCCGATTCAACTCTGCCTGCGCTTTGGCCAGGCCGACGTACTGGCCGGTTGTTGGTGGCCGGCCACGTCCTCTTTTAGCTTTCGGCACTGCACCTTTGCTGGTGGATGGTGCCGCCTCAGTCTCGTCCGGGTAAAGCCGCCTCTTCAGGGGGGTCGTTCGTCCGGTGGGTGCGGGCAATCCCTCGGAGTCCAGCGACATGTCAGTCATGCAGCTGGAGTCCGTGAGATAGTCCTCGCTGTCTCTTTCAGGTTCAAGTTCACGGGGTTTTGGCATTATGACGTCGCGCGTAAGTAGCACGCGCGGCAGGTCTGCGTCGCCCCGCAACTTCTTCTTTTGTAGAAGCTTTAGCATCCGCTCGTAGCCGTTGGGCTGCGGCTGACTAAAGTCTACGTCTTCATCGGTCAAGAGGTCCGCCGCCGGTGCGGTTAGGAGCGCCGGCTTCTGACCAGAGCGTGTTGTCACGCCTTCCTCTCCTCTCGCCGTCGCAACGGCCTCCTCGTCCCTCATCGCATCAGTTGGCCCCTCCGTATACACGGGCCTGACTCCCGCCGAAGCGGGAGTGTGGGATTCCCCATTGCTGGGACCCACCCGGAGAATACTTTTACTAATACGATCCATCATCCAAAACACCGACACCCCGGGTCGCGGGCTTGTTTTCTGGTGTAGCTCACCAATCAGAAGAAATAACGAAAAACAAGGAAGATAGAAGTAGAAAAGACGGTGAAAACAGATAAAAATAAAAGAAACAAAACAAAAAAAGAAGAGTAATCTATAAACAGATGGTGAAAGACAGTGAAAAACCGGCGTTCAGCCGCCTGAGTACCTCACCCCGTGTAGAGAGCGGAGTGGCGCACCCAGGCGTTGCCCAGGGACACCAACGAGGAGGAACCGGTATCGTCCCCAACCTTTTTTTTTTTTTTTTTTTTTTTTTTTTTTTTTTTTTTTTTTTTTTTTTTTTTTTTTTTTTTTTTTTTGACGGGGGGAAATACGTTACGTATCCCCCGCAGCCCCCGGGGGAGGGCGGCAGGGGTATGACGGACTCCCCCGGCGCGAGATGGAGTGCGCCGGGGTTTACCGTCTAAAACCCCCCGATGCCCATCTTCAGCGCCTTTAACGGGGCCGTGGGAATCGCAAAGCATTCTTCCACGACCCCGCAGCGCGTGCCGCAACCGGCCCACTTCCAATAGCCGCAACCGGCTCCTTCTCCGAGAGCTCCCCGGGCATTGGGGAGCTTGTCGTCTCGGGGCCCATATTGTGAGCGGCGATCCCCCGATCACCGCCCACGAGCCTATGTCTCAACCTCCATTACGGCGGGGGCGGGTTGAGCCGCCCTTGCGCCTTGGGCTTGCGGCTTTTTATGCCGGGCCCTGGAGGGAGTCTTACGCTTCCCTTTCGTGTCAGGGGGCGGCTTTGCGAAAACGCAGCCGCCGCTCCCCAGCACGTGTGCCACCTCCTTTTTGCCAGTGGCCTCACACAGCGAGCAGTGCGGATCCGCGCCGCATTCTGCCGCCTTGTGCCCCGGCTTCCCGCATCGGAAACAGCTCCGGCTACGGTCCACCGAGGACTGGCATTTCGCCGCGACGTGGCCGGTGTCCTGGCATCGGTAGCACCGCTTAGGCCTCGCGGCCAGCAGCGCCACCTTCGCCGAGACCCAGCCCACGCGAAGCCGCCCAGAAGTGAGCAGCTTTTTAGCGGCCGCGACGGGGACGCTCATCCATAGGGATGCGTCTCCTCTCGGTCCCATCACAACTTTGCCCGACCTGATGGAGCTGGTCGGGCATCCTCCTTCTTGTGAGGCCGCCAGGATGACTTGGGCGGCCGTCACAGAGTCGTCCAGCCCGGTAACGCGCATCTCCGCGCATTTCACCGGGCGGCCGACTCTCACTATCTCCGGGCTGAGGACAGTCCTGAGCCTCTCGGCAAAGGCGTCCGCCTTCTCCTGCGCCCGCTCACCGTCGATGGTGAGCACGCGCGCGCCAGTTTCCGCCAGGCGGAAACCAAGCTTGGGGATGTCGAATTCCCCAAGATCGATCTTCGCTCTGGCTTCCTTGAGCAGGCTGGCGTACGTAACCCCCTTCTCCGCAGCCTTCTCCTCAAGAGTGAGGGTAACGGCCGCAGTGACGGGGGTGCGCAGTTTTGCCTTCTTCTTCTTAGGGGCGGCTTTGGATGGAGTAGCCGCCCCCTTCTTCTTCTTGGCCTTGCGTTGGACAGATGTCCACGGGGCCTCGGCGGTTGAGGGGTTGTTGGTCTCCCCCCTTTGTGCCGCCTCCTGAGCGGCCATTGATGGCCGCTTCTTCCTTGTCTTCTTTTTAGCCTTAGGGGCGTTTGGCGGGGCGGGTGCAGGCGGTGCCTCTTTTGGGGCCGCCGCAACCTGCGCCGTCACTCTCGCGTAAGTGGGCGCCTTTGCCTTTTTCGGCTTCGGCGCCTTCGCCTTTTGTGCCGCCGACGCTGGTGTGGTGCCAACAATGGCACTGTCCGCCGCCAGCGGGGGTCGTCTTCTGGGCTCCGGCGGGAGTCTGTCCTCCAGGCCAGCGAGCCTTGCATTCAGCATGTTGCCGAAGGTCTCGATATTGGAGCGCGAGACCTCCGACAACAGCTGCTGCACGTCTTGGGTTGCGGGCCTGGTCGCCTGGCGCCGCAATTCCTCCATCTCTCGACGCATAGCGTCGATCTGCTGCTGGAGCCGCGCATTCTGCGCCTCTAGGGCCCGCAGCTCGTCCGTTTCACAGCGGCCCCTCAATTCGGTGACGGTCGTTCGGATGTTGTTGACCGCCTCCTTGAGGAACCGCTGAAATGTCCCCTTCAAGTTGGAGGACCTGGATGCCACCATTGTTATGGTCTCCAGGGACCTCTCCACGCTTGCCATAAGGGCCGCGTTTGTCTTTTCCGGTGTTTCGGTCGGCGCAGGACTGGCGCGAAGTGAGACTCGCGCTTCTCTCGCTGTCCGTGCCGCCTCTATTACCTCCTTCTCTGCTTCGAGTTTAAGACTCTCCGCTTTCTCTCTATTGAGCTCCGCCTGAGCTCTGGCCAAGCCGACGTACTGGCCGGTAGTTGGAGGCCGGCCGCGTCCTCTCTTGACCTTAGGCACCGCACCTGTACTGGTAGGCGGCGCCGCTACGTCTTCGTCCGGGTTTAACCGCCTCTTTAGGGGGGTCGTTCGTCCGGTGGGTGCGGGCAATCCCTCGGAGTCCAGCGACATGTCAGTCATGCAACTGGAGTCCGAGAGATAGTCCTCGCTGTCTCTATTCGGGTTGTCAAGTCCTTGTTTTGGCGGCGGCATGATCACGTCGCGCGTGAGTAGCACGCGCGGCAGATCTGCGTCGCCCCGTGCCTTCTTCTTTTGCATGAGCTTTAGCATGCGCTCGACCCCGTTGGGCTGAGGCTGGCTAAAGTCCACGTCCTCATCCGTGAGTAAGTCCGCCGCCGGTGCGGTAAGGGGAACCGGCTTCGAACTCGCGCGCGTAGTCGCGCCTCCTTCTACTCCACTCGCCGTCGCAACGGCCTCCACACCCCCACTCGCAATGTCGGCACCCTCCGTATACGTGGGCCAGACTGTGACCGAAGAACCTTCGGACACAGTGCGGGATTCCCCGACTGTTGTCGGGACCCGCCCGGAGAAACTTTTTCCATTACGACCTTCCATTCCGTTAAACTCCGACACCCCGGGTCGCGGTCTCTTTTTTCGGGGGTGAGCTCCCCCATCAGAAGAGTTAAAATAAAAGGAAAGATAGTTAGAGATGAAATAAAAAGGTGGTGAAAGATAGAAAAACAAAATAAAACGAATGCAAAAACAAGAAAGTTAAACAAAATAGATGGTGAAAGATAGTGAAGAAAGAGATAGCGCCAGCCTTCAGCCGCGTGAGTACCTCACCCCGCAAAAGACGGGGTGGCACACCCAAGCGTTGCCCAGGGCCACGAACGAGGACGAACTGGCTGAGCCCCATCGTCCCCAACCTAACCTAACCTAACCTAACCTAACCTAACCTAACCTAACCTTTTTTTTTTTTTTTTTTTTTTTTTTTTTTTTTTTTTTTTTTTTTTTTTTTTTTTTTTTTTTGACGGGGGGAAATACGTTACGTATCCCCCGCCGCCCCCGGGGGAGGGCGGCAGGGGTATGACGGGCTCCCCCGGCGCGAGATGGAGTGCGCCGGGGTTTACCGTCTAAAACCCCCCGATGCCCACCTTCAGCGCCGTTGGCGGGGCCATGGGAATCGCATTGCATTCTTCCACGACCCCGCAGCGCGTGCCGCAACCGGCTCTCTTCTTTGCGGCGGCCTGGTGTTGTGCCGCCGCCTTCCTCTCCGAGAGCTCCCCGGGCATTGGGGAGCTTTTCTTCTCGGGGCCCATAGCGTGAGCGGCGATCCCCCGATCACCGCCCACGGGCCTAGGACTCCATCACCTCTACGGCGGGGGCGGGTGGAACCGCCCTTGCGCCGGCCTTGGGCTTTTTGTGCCTGGCCTTTTTGGTGGGAGCCTTTCCCTTGTCTTTGCTGGGGGGCGGCTTTTTGGCTACTGTAATGCAGCCAGCAGCCCCCAGCACGTGCTCCTTCGGTGCTCCGACGACCTCGCACACAGGGCAGTTCGGGTCTGCCCCGCATTCGGCCGCCTTATGGCCCGGCTTTCCACAGCGGAAACAATTCCGGCTGAGGTCTACCGAGCACTTGCATGTCGCGGCGAGGTGGCCGATGTCCAGGCACCGGTAGCACCGCTTGGGCCTCGCGGCCAGCAGCACCACCTTTGCCCGGACCCAGCCGACTTGCAGCTGCCCAGCGCTGGTCAGCTTTTTGGCAGCCGCAATGGGGACGCTCAGCCAGAGTGACCTGGCGCCCCTGGGACCCACTACTATTTTGCCGGACCGGATCTTGGTGGCCGGGCAACCTCCTTCCTTGACGACTGCCTCGATGACGTTGGCGGCCGTCGTTGCGTCGTCCAACCCGGTGACGCGCACCTCTGCGCACTTCACCGGTCGAGCGATTCGCACTACTTTCGGGTCGAGCACCTCTTTAAGCCTTGTGGCAAATGCGTCGGCCTTCTCCTGTGCCCCCTCACCTGTCAATAACAGGACTCGGGCGCCGGTCTGAGCCAGGCGGAATCCGAGTTTGGGTATCCCGAACTCCGCCAGGTCGATCTTACTTCTCGCGTCTGAGAGTACAGAGGCATAGGTGGCCTTTTGCCCCTCAGCCCCCGTCTCAAGGGTCAGGGTTACTGCCGCTGTAGGTGGAGTGCGCAGTTTTGCCCTTTTCCTTCTCTTTTTCGGAGCGGCTTTGGCTGTTGTAGCCGCCCCCTTCTTCTTTTTTCCGGCCTTGCGCGGACCAATAGTGGTCCACGGGGCTTCTCTGGCAGGTGGGGTGTTGATCACCTTCGCCTGTGCGGCCTCTTGGGCGGCCAAGGACTTCCGCTTCTTCTTCTGGGCCTTTTTGGCCTTTGGCAGTGCGGGTGCAACAGGGGCTTCAGTTGGCGCCACTGTGCTCGTTTTTGCCGTTGTCTCTTCCGGGGGATCTGCCCTCTTCTTCTTGTCAGCTGCCAGCGAGGGCCGGCAGCGCGGTGCCGGGAGGAGTCGGTCCTCCAGCCCGGCCAGTCTGGCGTTCAACATGTTGCCGAAGGTCTCTATGTTGTTACGAGAGACCTCCGACAACAGCTGGCGCAAATCCTTTTCCGCGGGTTGTGCCGCCTGCCGGCGCAGCTCGTCAATCTCCCGGCGCATTTCGGCAACCCGTTGCTCGAGCCGTGTATTTTGGGCCTCGAGTTTCGCCATCTCTTCGGTAGTTGAGCGGCCCTTCATTTCGGCCACCGCCGCTCTTATGGCCACTACCGCCTCCTTCAGGAACCTTTGGTAGGTCCCTTTGAGGTTAGAGGACTTCGTGGCGACCATATTGATGGTCTCCAGCGAAGCCTCGACACTCTTTGTCAAAGCCATGTTAGTGCGCTCTGACATCACCTCTTCTGCGGGCGCGGTGGGGCTAGAGCAGATGGTCGCTCTCTCCCTTCTCGCCGCCCGTGCTGTCTCGGCAATCTCGGCCTCGGCTTGCAGCCGGAGGCTTTCCGCCTTCTCCTTATTGAGCTCAGCTTGGGCCCGAGCTAGGCCGACGTACTGGCCGGTTGATGGTGGCCGGCCACGTCCTCTCTTTAATTTGGGCACCGCTCCCGTACTAGTGGGAGGTGCCATTTCTACGTCCGAGTTGCGCCTTTTAAGGCTTGTCCTATCCGGTATTGCGGGCAACCCCTCGGAATCCAGCGATAAGCAGCTGGAGTCCGAGTGGCAGTCCTCGCTCTCACAATCAGTTGATGGGGGTTCGGGGATCAGCGCGCGCGTGAGCATCACGCGCGGCATTCCCTCCTTATCCCCTCGTAAGGCCTTTTTACGTAGCAGCTCCAGCAGTCGCCTCCTACCATCAGCGACCGGCTGCGAGAAGTCTACGTCCTCGTCTGTCAAGAGGTCCGATCCCGACGCGGTAATGTGCGCCAGGCCCGGACCCTTTCGCGCTATCACGCCCCTCTCCTTCTCCGTCGTTTGTACGACCGCCTCTTCCCTCATCGCAGTTTGTGCCCCCCCCGTATACATGGAGCTGCCTCCCCCCGAAGCGGGAGGGTGGGATTCCCCAGCATCGCTGGGACCCACCCGGGGAATATTTTTCAAATTGCGATCCGCCATTCTTAAAACTCCGACACCCCGGGTCGCGGTCTCTTTTTTCGGGGGTGAGCTCCCCCATCCGAAGAGTTAAAACAAAAGGAAATATAGTATTAGATGAAATAAAAGGTGGTGAAAGATAGAAAAACAAAATAAAACTAATGCAAAAACAAGAAAGTTAAACAAAATAGGTGGTGAAAGATAGTGAAGAAAAGAGATAGCGCCAGCCTTCAGCCGCGTGGGTACCTCACCCCGCAAAAGACGAGGTGGCGCACCCAAGCGTTGCCCAGGGCCACGAACGAGGACGAACTGGCTGAGCCCCAACCTAACCTAACCTTTTTTTTTTTTTTTTTTTTTTTTTTTTTTTCGGGGGGAAATTCGTTACGAATCCCCCGCTGCCCCCGGGGGAAGGCAGCAGGGGTATGTCGGACTCCCCCGGTGCTAGATGGAGTGCACTGGGGTTTACCGACTAAAACCCCCCGATGCCCTTCTTCTGCGCCAATGCGAGGCCGTGGGAATCGCGTGAGCATAGCTCCACGACCCCGCAGCGCGTGCCGCGACCGGCCCTCCTCATTGCGGCGGCTAGGTGGAACGCCGCCGCCTGCCTTCACCGAGAGCTCCCCGGGCATAGGGGAGCTTTGCGCTCGGGACCCATAGTGTGAGCGGCGATCCCCCGATCACCGCCCACGGGTCTAGGTTTCCACTTCCATAGTGGCGGGGGCGGGTGGAACCGCCTTTGCGCCGGCCTTGGGCGTTTTAAGCCGGGCCTTGGAAGGAGCCTTCCTCTTCTTATTCGTGCCGGGGGGCGGCTTGGGTGCTGTGATACAGCCGCTGCTCCCCAGCACGTGCTCCTTCGGCTTGCTTACGGCCTCGCAGGCCGGGCAATTCGGAGCCGCTTCGCACTCTGGTGCCTTGTGCCCCGGCTTCCCGCAGCGGAAACAATTCCGACTGAGGTCCACCGAGGACTTGCACTGCACCGCCAGGTGGCCGGTGTCGAGGCAGCGGTAACACCGCTTGGGCCTCGCGGCCAGCAGTGTCACCCCCGCAACGACCCAGCCTATTTGCAGCCGCCCAGAGCTGGTAAGCTTTTTGGCGGCTGCCATCGGAACGCTGAGCCAGAGGCTTCTCGTACCTCTTGGGCCCACGACAATTTTGCCCGACCGGATGTTGGTGGTCGGGCAATCTCCTTCTTTTGCGGCCGCCTCGATGACATCGGCGGCCGTCGTCGCGTCATCCAGCCCGGTGATGCGCATTTCCGCACATTTCACCGGGCGGGCGATCTTCACAATATCGGGGCCAAGGGTAGCTCGTAGCCTCGTGGCCAGAGCGTCTGCCTTTTCGTGAGCCCCCAACCTAACCTAACCTAACCTAACCTAACCTAACCTAACCTAACCTAACCTAACCTTTTTTTTTTTTTTTTTTTTTTTTTTTTTTTTTTTTTTTTTTTTTTTTTGACGGGGGGAAATACTTTACGTATCCCCCGCTACCCCCGGGGGAGGGCAGCAGGGGTATGACGGACTCCCCCGACGCGAGATGGAGTGCGCCGGGGTTTACCGTCTAAAACCCCCCGATGCCCATCTTCAGCGCCTTTAACGGGGCCGTGGGAATCGCGTACGCATTCTTCCACGACCCCGCAGCGCATGCCGCAACCGGCCCACTTCCTTAGCCGCAACCGGCTCCTTCTCCGAGAGCTCCCCGGGCATTGGGGAGCTTGTCGTCTCGGGGCCCATACTGTGGGCGGTGATCCCCCGATCACCACCCACGGGCCTACGCTTCAACCTCCATTACGGCGGGGGCAGGCTGAACCACCCGTGCGCCTTGGGCTTGCGGCTTTTTGAGCCGGGCCCTGGAGGGAGCTTTTCGCTTCCCTTTCGCGCTAGGGGGCGGCTTTGCGAAGACGCAGCCACCGCTCCCCAGTACGTGTGCCACCTCCTGCTTGCCAGTGGCCTCACACAGCGAGCAGTGCGGATCCGCACCGCATTCTGCCGCCTTGTGCCCCGGCTTCCCGCATCGGAAACAGCTCCGGCTACGGTCCACCGAGGACTGGCATTTCGCCGCGACGTGGCCGGTGTCCTGGCATCGGTAGCACCGCTTTGGCCTCGCGGCCAGCAGCGCCACCTTTGCCGAGACCCAGCCCACGCGAAGCCGCCCAGAGCTGAGCAGCTTTTTAGCGGCCTCGACGGGGACGCTCATCCATAAGGACGCGTCCCCCCTCGGTCCCACCACAATTTTACCCGACCTAATAGAGCTGGTCGGGCATCCTCCTTCCTGTGAGGCCGCCAGGATGACTTGGGCGGCCGTCACTGAGTCGTCCAGCCCAGCGACGCGCATCTCCACGCATTTGGCCGGGCGGCCGACTCTCACCATTTCCGGGCTTAGAACAGCCCTCAACTTTGCTGCGAAGGCGTCTGCCTTCGCTTGCGCCCCCTCACCTGCAACAGTCAGCACACGCGCGCCTGTTTCCGCCAGGCGGAAGCCGAGCCTCGGGATACCAAACTCCCCGAGATCGACTTTCGCCCGGGCTTCTTTCAGAAGCTGGGCGTATGTCACCCCCTTCTCCGCAGCCTTCTCCTCAATGGTGAGGGTAACGGCCGCGGTAGCTGGGGCGCGCAGCCTCGCCTTCTTCTTCTTGGGGGTGGCTTTAGTTGGAGTAGCCGCCCCCTTCTTCTTTTTCTTGTCCTTACGTGGACCTACGGTGGTCCACGGGGCCTTGGCGGGGGAGGGGTTGATGTTCGCCCCCCCTTGCGCCGCTTCCTGAGCGGCCATCGATGGCCGCTTCCTTTTGGTCTTCTTCTTGGCCTTGCCGGCCTTTGGCGGGGCGGGTGCGGGCGGTGCCTCTTTTGGGGCCGCCGCAACCTGCGCTGTCACTGTCGCGTTAGTGGGTGCCGTTGCCTTTTTCGGCTTCGGCGCCTTCGCCTTTTGTGCCGCCGACGCTGGCGTGGTGCCAACGATGGCACTGTCCGCCGCCAGCGGGGGTCGTCTTCTGGGCTCCGGCAGGAGTCTGTCCTCCAGACCGGCCAGCCTGGCGTTGAGCATGTTGCCCAAGGTCTCTATGTTAGAGCGAGAGACCTCGGCCAACAGCTCACGCATGTCAATTCCGGTGGGCGCGGGCGGTCGCCTGCGCAGCTCTTCTAGCTCGTGACGCATGTTCGTCACTTGCTCCTGGAGCCGCGCGTTTTGGGCTTCCAGACGCGCCATTTCGTCGCTCATAGAGCGGCCCCTCATTTCGGTTACGGCCGCCTTTATGTTGGCGACCGCCTCCTTGAGGAAACGCTGGTACGTCCCCTTTAGGTTGCTCGATTTGCTGGCAACCATTGTAATGGTCTCCAGCGACCTTTCCACACTCGTGTTGAGTGCCGAGCTCGTCTTTTTTCTCGGGAGAGCTTCGGGGGAGCTTTTCTCTCGGGACCCATATTGTGGGCGACGATCCCCCGATCGCCACCCACGGGTCTAGGCCTCAACCACTTCCATGGCGGGGTCGGGTTGTTCCGCCCTTGCGCCATGGCTCGGCTTTTTATGCCGAGCCTTTTTCGTGGGAGCCTTCCGCTTCCCTTACGTGCCGGGGGGCGGCTTAGGCGCTGTGATACAGCCGCTGCTCCCCAGCACGTGCTCCTTGGGCTTGCTTGCGGCCTCGCAGACCGGGCAATTAGGAGCCGCTACACAGTCAGACACTTTGTGCCCCGGCTTCCCACAGCGGAAACAATTTCCGCTGAGGTCCACCGTGCACGTGCACTTCATCGCAAGGTGGCCGGTGTCGAGGCACTTAAAGCACCGCCGGGGCCTCGCGGCCAGCAGTGCTACCCTCGCCGTGACCCAGCCTATTTGCAGCCGCCCAGAACTGATAAGCTTCTTGGCGGCTGCCGTTGGTACACTCATCCAGAGGGATCTGGTGCCTCTGGGACTCACTACTACTTTGCCCGACCGGATGTTGGTGGCCGGGCAACCACCTTCTTTCGCAGCCGCCTCGGTGATGTCGGCAGCTGTTGTAGCGTCATCCAGCCCGGTGACGCGCATTTCCACGCATTTCACCGGGCGGGAGACTTTAACATCTTCGGGGCGCAGGACCGCTCGAAGCCTCGCGGCAAAAGCGTCAGCCTTCTCCTCAGCACCCTCTCCTTCAATCGAAAGGAGGCGTGCACCAGTTTGGGCCAGGCGGAAGCCGAGCCTGGGGATATTGAGTTCCCCCAGGTCGATTTTCGCTCTGGCCTCACTGAGCAGCTTTGCGTAGGTCACCCCCCTTTCTGCAGCCCCCGCCTCTAAGGTGAGGGTTACTGCCGCTGTTTTGGGGGGGCGAAGCCTAGTCTTCTTCTTTTTAGGGGCGGCTGTGGGTGGTTTAGCCGCCCCATTCTTCTTGGCCTTGCGCGGACCTACGGATGTCCACGGGGCCTCGGCAGGTGGGGGGCTGGTGTTCGCCCGCCCTTGCGCCGCTTCCTGGGCGGCCATTGATGACCGCTTCTTCTTGCCCTTTTTCTTGGCCTTGGGCGGGACCGGTGCAGTCGGTGCCTCTTTTAGGGGGACCGCCGCTTGTGGTGCCGCCACTTCCGCATAAGAGGGCACCGTTGCCTTTTTAGGCTTCGGTGCCTTCGTCTTTTCCGCCGCCGGCGGGGTGCCTACAGTGGCACTATCCGCCGCCAGCGGTGGTCTAGTTCTCGGGGCCGGTAGGAGACGGTCCTCCAAACCGGCCAGCCTGGCGTTCAGCATGTTGCCGAAGGTCTCTATGTTGGAACGAGAGACCTCCGACAACAGCTGGCGCATATCTTGCTCTGGTGGGCGCACGTTGTCGGCCCTTCTGCGCAACTCTTCTAACTCCTGACCCATTATGGCCACTCTCTCTTGGAGCCGCGCGTTCTGGGCCTCCAATTTCGCCAATTCTTCAGTCATGGAGCGGCCCCTCATCTCGACGACAGCCGATTTGATGGTCGCTACTGAGTCCTTGAGGCACCTTTGGAAGGTGCCCTTAAGGTTCATTGACTTGGTGGCGACCATTGTGATGGCCTCCAGTGACGCCTCTATCGATTTGGCCAGAGCAGCGCTCGACTGCTCCGACTGAGTCTCTCCAATTTTGGCGGGGCTTGCGCGGAAGGACACTCGCGCCTCCCTTACGGTCCTCGCCGTTTCCGCAACTTCGGCTTCAGCCTGAAGCCGAAGAGCCTCCTCCTTCTCCTTGTTTAGTTCGGCCTGCGCCTTCGCCAAGCCAACGTACTGGCCTGTCGTCGGCGGCCTGCCGCGTCCTCTTTTGGGTTTAGGTACCGCCCCTTTACTGAAGGACGGTACCGCGTCACACTCGGGTTTCCTCTTACGAGGTCTGTCAAGTCCGGTGGTGGACTCCCCGGATTCCAGCGACATAACGCTGTACACCGAGGAGTCGGAGAGATAATCGTCGCTATCCCTCATTGATCCAAGTCCAGGTCTGGGCAGCGGTGCCATTACATCGTGCAGCAACACGCGTGGCACGCGCCCCATGTCAATTCCGTCATCTTCGGGGGCCGGGAGTCTCAAATCGCGCTCGTACTGCACGCGAGCGAGCCCCTCCGTGTCACCCCTCTCCTTCTTTCTCTGTAGGAGTCTCAACAACCGCTGCACACCGTTAGGCTGCGGCTGCGAGAAGTCTACCTCCTCATCCGTAAGAAGGTCCGTTCCCGACGCGGTAAGGTGCGCCGGTCCCGGCCTATTTTGCGCCATCGCGCCTGTCTCCTTTCTCTCTCCCGCCTTATCCTCCACCTCCACTGCAATAGGTGCCCCCCCCGTATACGTGGGGCGACCCCCCGCCGAAGCGGGAGTGTGGGATTCCCTCCGAAGAGGACCCACCCGGGGAATATTATCCGTATTGCAACTATCCATCTTTGTCAGTTGTGGGCTGAGTCTGACCCGATCCATTAGGGGGGATTCTGCCCCAGTGCCCTTGGGACGAGACCGCCTGCTCGCCATGCATCCCATGGCCGGGCACCACAAACCTTGGATTAGGGGCCGTAAAAGCCCATCCATCGCCATTCAAAGAAAACCTATCACGCAAACCAAACACACACACACAGAAGAGTAAACGAAAAAGGAAAGATAGTAAAGAAAAGGTGTTGAAAGACAGAGTAAATAAAACGTAAAACAAAAAAAAAAGAAGAGTAAACTATAAAAAGATGGTGAAAACATAGAGATAGACCGGTGTTCAGCCGCCTGAGTACCTCACCCCGTGTAGAGAGCGGAGTGGCGCACCCAGGCGTTGCCCAGGGACACCAACGTGGAGGAACCGGTATCGCCCCCAACCTAACCTAACCTTTTTTTTTTTTTTTTTTTTTTTTTTTTTTTTTTTTTTTTTTTTTTTTTTTTTTTTAGGAGGGGAAATACGTTACGTATCCCCTACCGCCTCCGGGGGAAGGCGGCAGGGGTATGTCGGACTCCCCCGGCGTAATGGTGATGAAGAGCGCCGAGGTTTACCGACTAAAACCCCTCCATGCCTCCTTCTGCGCCTATGCGGGGTCATGGGAACTGCGTGATACTACTACCACGACCCCGCAGCGCTTGCCGCGTCCGGCCCTCTTCTTCGCGGCGGCTACTTCGTATGCCGCCGCCTGCCTCACCGAGAGCTCCCCGGGCATAGGGGAGCTTATTCCCTCGGGACCCATCGTGTGAGCGGCGATCCCCCGATCACCGCTCACGGGTCTAGGCATCCAGCTCCATGGCGGGGGCGGATGGTTCCACCCTTGCGCCTTTGGCCTTGGGCTTTTGCCGGGCCGACGATGCCGGAGCCTTACTCTTCCTCTTGTTGGGGGGCGGCTTGGCTGTTATACAGCCGGTGCTCCCCAACACATGGTCTCGCCTGTCCTTTTTCAGCGCCTCACACACGGGGCAATTGGGTGCCGCCGTGCACTCGGGCGCCTTGTGTCCCGGCTTTCCACAGCGGAAACAACTCCCACTGAGGTCCACCGGGCATGAACACTTAACCGCCAAATGGCCGGTGTCCAGACAACGGTAGCACCGCCTTGGCCTCGCGGCCAGCAGCACTACCCTCGCCTGGACCCAGCCGACCTGCAGCCGCCCAGAGCTGGTAAGCTTCTTGGCGGCCGCGATTGGTATGCCGAGCCAGAGGCTTCTGACACCCCTGGGGCCCATTACAATCCTGCCCGACCGAATGTCGGCGGCCGGGCAGCTACCTTCTATTGCGGCGGCCTCGACGATGTCTGCGGCCGTCGCCGAATCGTCCAGCCCGGTGACGAGAACTTCTGCTCTCTTCACCGGGCGGGCTATTCGTACTACTCCATGGTCCAGGACCGCCCTCATCTTCTCGGCGAGGGCGTCCGCCTTCTCTTGGGCCCCCTCTCCAGATATCTGGAGGACCCGGGCGCCCGTTTCAGCTAGGCGGAAGTCGACCCTTGTGATGCCGAGTTCCGCCAAGCTGATCTTCCTCTTGGCCTCCCCAAGGATGGAGGCGTATGTCGCCCTCCCTTCCTCGAGCACCCCCTCCTTGAGGGTGAGGGTGATCGCCGCGGTTTTGGGGGGCTTCAGTTTCGCCTTCCCCTTCTTGGGGCCTGCCTTTTTGGCAGCACCCTTTTTTGTCGTCTTCCCACCGCGCCCGCGTGACCCATCTGTGGTCCGCGGAGCGTCCGTCGCAGGTGGGGCAGTCTCAGACGCCCTCGCCTCTTCAGCCTCCTGTGCGGCCAAAGATTTCCTCTTCTCCTTCCTCTTTCCTTTTCTGGGCGGTGCGGGCACAGTGGGAGCCTGTGTTGGCACCACCGTGCCTGCCGCCGCCCCACTCCGCTCTCCGGCCACTGCCTTTTTCGGCTGTGGCCGCTCCCTCTCCTTCGGCACTTCGACGCTCGGCGCAGGTGCCAGGGCTATGTCACCCCGGGCCACGTCCGCCGCAAGCGGAGGCCTCCTTCGGGGCTCCGGCAGGAGACGGCCCTCCGGCAGGAGACGGCCCTCCAGACCGGCCAGCCTGGCGTTGAGCATATTGCCGAAGGTCTCTAGGTTCGCTCTAGATACCTCCGCCAACAGCTCACGCAAGTCCGTGTCCTTGGGGCGGGAGGCCTCTTTGCGCAGCTCGTCAAGCTCCTGGCGCAATTTGGCCATTTGCTTTTCGAGGCGCTTGTTTTGGGCCTCCAGCTTTGCCACCTCCTCTGTCGCGGTGCGACATCGTACCTCGTTGAAGGCCGACGCGATAGTCGCCACTGCCTCCTTTAGGTACCTTTGATAGGTACCTTTGAGGTTGGAGGACTTTGTGGCGACCATGTAGACGGTCTCCAACGAGGCCTGCACTGCTCCGACCAGCGCAGCGCTCGTCCGCTCCGACGCTTCTTCTCGCGTAGGAGAAGTAGCGGGGAGTCTGGTGGGGGAGGGGCTTGAACGGATGGCCGCTCTAGCACTCCTCGCCCCACGAGCCACTGCGGCGACTTCCTCCTCGGCCTGGAGCCGAAGGGCCTCCGCCTTTTCCCTGTTTAGGTCGGCCTTGGCCTTGGCCAGGCCGACATACTGGCCGGTCGTCGGTGGCCGGCCACGTCCCCTTTTTGGTTTGGACGCCACCCCCTTACTGATGGGCGGCGCCATGTCTTCGTCGGTATTTCGCCTCTTACGGGCTGTCCTGTCCGGGTTTGCGGGCAGCCCCTCGGAGTCCAGCGACATGTTAGACACGCCGCTGGTGTCCGAGGGACAGTCCTCGCTGTCTACATCTGTAGGAGGTTTAGGGCGGGTGCCAGGCATGCGTTCCAATAACACGCGCGGCAACCCCCCCGATTCCCTCCTTTGAGTCCTCTCCGGTAGCAGGGCCGTCTCCGATGCGGTAAGGTGCACCGGTTTCGGTCCTGCTTGCGCCATCGCGCCTCCCTCTCCACTACACGCAACTTGTGCCGCCCCCGTATACGTGCGGCAGACTTCCTCTTTCGAGGAAGTGTGGGATTCCCCGGCATTGCCGGGACCCACCCGGGGAGAATTTTTCAATTTGCGTTTCTCCATGTTGTCCATTCTCCGACACCCCGGGTCGCGGCCTTTTTTCAGGTGTGAGGTCACCTATCGGAAGAGTTAAATAAAAGTGAAAGATAGCAAGAGAAGAAAGAAAGATGGTGAAAAGATAGAAAAAACAAATAAAACTAAAGCAAAAACAAGGAATTTAAACTAAAAAGGTGGTGAAAGATAGAAGAAGAAAGAAAGATAGATAGAGCCAGCCTTCAGCCGCGTGAGTACCTCACCCCGCAAAAGACGGGGTGGCGCACCCAAGGGTTGCCCAGGGGCACGAACGTGGACGCACTGGCAGACCCCCAACCTAACCTAACCTAACCTAACCTAACCTAACCTAACCTTTTTTTTTTTTTTTTTTTTTTTTTTTTTTTTTTTTTTTTTTTTTTTTACGGGGGGAAATACGTTACGTATCCCCCGCTGCCCCCGGGGGAGGGCAGCAGGGGTATGACGGGCTCCCCCGGCGCGAGATGGAGTGCGCCGGGGTTTACCGTCTAAAACCCCCCGATGCCCACCTTCAGCGCCGTTTGCGGGGCCATGGGAATCGCCTAGCATTCTTCCACGACCCCGCAGCGCGTGCCGCAACCGGCTCACTTCTTTGCGGCGGCCTGGTGTTGTGCCGCCGCCTGCCTCTCCGAGAGCTCCCCGGGCATTGGGGAGCTTTTCCTCTCGGGGCCCATAGTGTGGGCGGCGATCCCCCGATCACCGCCCACGGGCCTAGGCTTCGACCTCCATGGCGGGGGCGATTTGAGCTGCCCTTGCGCCCTGGGCTTGCGGCTTTTTATGCCGGGCCCTTGAGGGAGCCTTCCTCTTCCGGTCTTTACCGGGGGTCGGCTTTGCTGAAATACAGCCGCTGCTCCCCAGCACATGGTCACTCTTCTGCTTGCCGACGGTCTCGCACAAGAAGCAGTTTGGTTCTGCCTCGCACTCGACCGCCTTGTGCCCCGGCTTTCCGCAGCGGAAACAGCTCCGGCTGCGGTCCACCGTGCACTGACACTTGGACGCCACATGGCCGACGTCCATGCATCGGTAGCACCGCTTGGGCCTCGCGGCCAGCAGTGCCACCTTTGCCGACACCCATCCTATGCGCAGCCGCCCAGAGCTCAGAAGCTTCTTGGCGGCCGCGACTGGAGCACGCATCCAGAGCGACGCGTCCCCCCTTGGTCCCACCACTATTTTGCCCGACCTGATAGTATTGGTCGGGCATCCTCCTTCGTGCGCGACGGCTTGGATCACCTGCGCCGCCGTCACTGAGTCGTCCAGCCCGGAGACGCGCAACTCTGCACATCTTACCGGGCGGCCGACTCTCACCATATCCGGGTTTAGGACGGTCCTCAACCTCTCGGCGAAGGCGTCCGCCTTCTCATGCGCCCCCTCACCAGCTATGGTGAGCACGCGCGCACCTGTCTCTGCCAGGCGAAAACCGAGCCTGGGGATGTTGAATTCCCCGAGGTCGATCTTCGCTTTGGCTTCGCTCAGTAGTTTGGCGTACGTTACCCCTGTCGCCGCAGCCTTCTCCTCTAGGGTGAGGGTAACGGCCGCAGTGGCAGGGGTGCGTAGTCTCGCTTTCTTCTTCTTCTTGGGAGCGGCCTTGGATGGTGTGGCCGCTCCCTTCTTCTTCTTGGCCTTGCGTGGACCAACTGTGGTCCACGGGGCCTCGGCGGGGGAGGGGTCGGTGTTACCACCCCCTTTCGCCACCTCCTGAGCGGCCATTGATGGCCTCTTCTTTTTCTTCTTCTTAGGCTTTTGAGCCTTCTGCGGGGCCGGTATTGACGGTGCCTCTTTTGGGACCGCTGTACTAGGTGCCGCCACTTCCGCATACGTGGGCGCCGTCACCTTTTGGGGCTTCGGCGCCTTCGTCTTTACTGCCGCTGGCGTGGTGCCTACAGTGGCACTGTCCGCCGCCAGCGGTGGTCTCATTCTCGGGGCCGGCAGAAGGCGATCCTCCAGCCCGGCCAGTCTGGCGTTCAGCATGTTGCCGAAGGTCTCTATGTTGGATCGGGAGACCTCCGACAACAGCTGACGCATGTCTTCTTGTGCGGGCTGCGCCGTACGCTTGCGCAGCTCGTCGAGCTCCCGACGCATCTCGGCCACTTGCTTCTCGAGCCACGCGTTTTGGGATTCCAGCCTTGTCATCTCTTCGGTAGTTGAACGGTCCCTCATCTCGGCCACCGCTGCTCTTATAGCAACTACCGCCTCCTTCAGGTGCCTCTGGAACGTCCCTTTGAGGTTTGAGGACTTCGTGGCGACCATTTGGATAGTCTCCAGCGAAGCCTCGACGCTCTTAGTCAAAGCTGCACTGGTCTGCTCCGACACTCTCTCTCCTACGGGGGCGTTGGGGCTAGAGCAGATGGTAACTCTCTCCCTTCGCGCCGCCCGTGCTGTCTCGGCGATCTCGGCCTCGGCTTGCAGCCGGAGGCTTTCCGCCTTCTCCTTATTGAGCTCAGCTTGGGCCCGAGCTAGGCCGACGTACTGGCCGGTTGATGGTGGCCGGCCACGTCCTCTCTTTAATTTGGGCGTCGCTCCCGTACTAATGGGAGGTGCCATTTCCACGTCCGAGTTGCGCCTTTTAAGGCTTGTCCTATCCGGTATTGCGGGCAACCCCTCGGAGTCCAGCGATAAGGCGCTGGAGTCCGAGTGGCAGTCCTCGCTGTCACAATCAGTTGATGGGGGTTCGGGGATCAACGCGCGCGTGAGCATCACGCGCGGCATTCCCTCCTTATCCCCTCGTAAGGCCTTTTTTCGTAGCAGCTCCAGCAGTCGCCTCCTACCATCAGCGACCGGCTGCGAGAAGTCTACGTCCTCGTCTGTCAAGAGGTCCGTTCCCGACGCGGTAATGTGCGCCAGGCCCGGACCCTTTCGCGCTATCGCGCCCCTCTCCTTCTCCGTCGTTTGCACGACCGCCTCTTCCCTCATCGCAGTTTGTGCCCCCCCCGTATACATGGAGCTGCCTCCCGCCGAAGCGGGAGGGTGGGATTCCCCAGCATCGCTGGGACCCACCCGGGGAATATTTTTCAAAATGCGATCTTCCATACCTCAAAACTCCGACACCCCGGGTCGCGGTCTCTTTTTTCGGGGGTGAGCTCCCCCACCAGAGTGAAACAAAACAAGAAAGATAGTAGAAGAAAAGTCGGTGAAAATAGAGAAAATAAATAAAACAAAGAAAAACAAAGAAGAGTAATCTATAAAAAGGTGGTGAAAAACAGTGAAAGACCGGCGTTCAGCCGCCTGAGTACCTCACCCCGTGTAGAAAGCGGAGTGGCGCACCCAGGCGTTGCCCAGGGACACCAACGAGGAGGAACCGGTATCGCCCCCAACCTAACCTTTTTTTTTTTTTTTTTTTTTTTTTTTTTTTTTTTTTTTTTTTTTTTTTTTTTTTTTTTTTTTTTTTTTTTTTGACGGGGTGAAATGACGTTACGCATCCCCCGCCGCCCCCGGGGGAGGGCAGCAGGGGTATGTCGGACTCCCCCGGCGCAAGATGGAGTGCACCGGGGTGTACCGACTAAAACACCCCGATGCCCGTCTTCAGCGCCAGTGGAGGGGCCGTGGGAATCGCGTGAGCATTCTTCCACGACCCCCCAGCGCGTGCCGCGTCCGGCTCCCTTCTAATGCGGCGGCCTGGTATTATGCCGCCGCTTGCCTCTCCGAGAGCTCCCCGGGCATTGGGGAGCTTGCCTTCTCGGGGCCCATAGTGTGGGCGGCGATCCCCCGATCACCGCCCACGGGCCTAGGCGTCCAACTCCATGGCGGGGGCGGGAACCGCCCTTGCGCCGTCGGCCTTGGGCTTTTTGTGCCGGGCCTTTTTTGTTGGCGCCTTGCGCTTCGTGCTGGGGGGCGGCTTCGCTACGCACCCGCTACTGCCCAGCACATGGGCCTTCTCTGGCCTGCCGGCAGCCTCGCACAGGAAGCAGTTGGGCGCTTCCCTGCACTCGGCCGCCTTGTGCCCCGGTTTCCCGCAGCGGAAACAGCTCCGGCTGCGGTCTACCGGGCACTGGCACTTCGCCGCCACGTGGCCGGTGTCCTGGCAGCGGAAGCAGCGCTTAGGCCTCGCGGCCAGCAGCGCCACTCTCGCCGACACCCAGCCAACCCGCAGCCGCCCTGAGCTAGTAAGCTTCTTGGCGGCCGCGACCGGGACACGCATCCACAATGACGCGTCCCCGCGTGGCCCCACTGTCAATTGGCCCGACCGAATGTCGTCGGCCGAGCACCCTCCTTCCTTCGCGACCGCCTGGATGACGTCGGCGGCCGCTACTGAGTCGTCCAGCCCGGCCACGCGGATCTCCGCGCATAAGACCGGGCGTGCGACTTTTACATCGTCCGGGGGCAAGACGGACCTCAGCCTCGAGGCGAAGGCGTCCGCTTTCTCCTGCGCGCCCTCGCCAGCAATGGTAAGGACGCGCGCTCCAGTCTCGGCCAGGCGGAAACCGAGCCTGGGGATGCCGAGTTCCCCCAGGTCGATCGCCGCTCTAGCCTGACTCAACACTTTCGCGTAAGTCACCCCCCTTTCAGCAGCGCTCGCCCCCAGGGTGAGGGTGACCGCCGCAGTAGTTGGAGGGCGAAGCTTCGCTCTCTTCTTCTTCGGGGCGGCTTTGGCTGTTGTAGCCGCCCCCTTCTTCGTCTTTTTGGCCTTGCGTGGACCTATCTTGGTCCACGGGGCCTCGGCGGGGGAAGGGTTGCTGTTATCCCCCCCTTGCGCCGCCTCTTGAGCGGCCATTGATGGCCGCTTCTTCTTGGCCTTTTTCTTTTTGGCCTTGGGCGGGGCCGGAGCAGCCGGAGCCTCTTTAGGGGCCGGTGTACTTGGTGCCGCCATTTCCGCATATGTTGGCGCCGTCGCTCGTTTGGGCTTCGGCGCCTTTGTCCTTCCGATCGCTGGCGTGGTGCCCACAGTGGCACTGTCCGCCGCCAGCGGTGGCCTCCTCCTTGGCTCCGGAAGGAGCCTATCTTCCAGTCCGGCCAACCTCGCATTCAGCATGTTGCCGAAGGTCTCGATATTAGAGCGCGAGACCTCCGACAACATCTGCTGCAAGTCCTGAGACGCAGGCTTAGTCGACTGGCGGCGCAACTCCTCTAGCTCGCGTCGCATCGCGTCGACCTGCTGTTGGAGCCGCGCGTTCTGGGCTTCCAAGGCCCGCAGCTCGTCGGATTCACAGCGGCCCCTCAATTCGGTGACGGCCGTTCTGATGGTGCTGACCGACTCCTTGAGGAACCGCTGGAAAGTTCCCTTCAAATTCGAGGACCTGGATGCGACCATCAGGATCGTTTCCAGGGACCTCTCTACGCTGGCTGCAATAGCCACGTTTGTCTCCTCAGTGGTGGTGACAGACACTGGGCTTGCGGGGAGAGATGCACGTGATTCTCTCGCCGCTCGCGCTGTATCAGCAACCTCGGCTTCGGCCTCCAGTCTGATGGCCTCCGCCTTCGCCTTATTTAATTCTGCCTGTGCTTTAGCCAGGCCGACGTATTGGCCGGTTGATGGTGGCCGACCACGTCCTCTCTTCGCCTTCGGCACCGCACCTTTGCTGGTGGACGGCGCCGCCTCTGTCTCGTCCGGGTGTAACCGCCGCTTAAGGGGGGTCGTACGTCCGGTGGGTGCGGGCAATCCCTCGGAGTCCAGCGACATGTCGGTCATGCAGCTGGAGTCCGAGAGATAGTCCTCGCTGTCTCTGTCAGGTATTTTGGGCGACGGCAGTATCACGTCGCGCGTGAGAAGCACGCGCGGTAAGTCTGGGTCGCCCCGCATCTTCTTTTTCTGCATTAACTTCAGTAGCCGCTCAACCCCGTTGGGCTGCGGCTGACTGAAGTCAACGTCTTCGTCGGTCAGGAGGCCCGTCTCCGGCGCGGTAATGTGCGCCAGCTTCGGGCCTGGTTGCGCCATCGCGCCTCGCTCCTTTTCCACCGTCCTAACCACGGTCACCTCATCCGACCTCGCAGCAATTGACCCCTCCGTATACACGGGTCTGACTCTGTCCGAAGACAGAGTGTGGGATTCCCCGGCATTGCCGGGACCCACCCGGAGAATACTTTTATTGTTGCGACCTTCCATTCCATTAAACACCGACACCCCGGGTCGCGGTCTCTTTTTTCGGGGGTGAGCTCCCCCATCAGAAGAGTTAAAACAAAAGGAAAGATAGTTAGAGATGAAACAAAAGGTGGTGAAAGATAGAAAAACAAAATGAAACGAATGCAAAAACAAGAAAGTTAAACAAAATAGGTGGTGAAAGATACAGAAGAAAAGATAGCGCCAGCCTTCAGCCGCGTGGGTACCTCACCCCGCAAAAGACGGGGTGGCGCACCCAAGCGTTGCCCAGGGCCACGAACGAGGACGAACTGGCTGAGCCCCGCCCCCAACCTAACCTAACCTAACCTAACCTAACCTAACCTAACCTAACCTAACCTAACCTAACCTAACCTAACCTAACCTAACCTAACCTAACCTAACCTAACCTAACCTAACCTAACCTAACCTAACCTAACCTAACCTAACCTAACCTGCAGCACCTGGGAAAAAATTAAAATTAGAAAACAACTTACCTGGAAGAAGCCGCCGCATCCGCTGTATCAGCACCTGAAAAAGGACTTAATACTAAGGTAAAAATTGAAATTGACCTGGACCAGTAGTCTCCTATTGGAGCTACTGTTTATACTGTAATTAGGTTAAGACCAACTACACTATTTTTAGTGTAGTTGTTAGCATAAGTTTTATTTGTGTGCTTAAGGCCCAGACACACTACAATATATTTATAGTAGTTAGATTAGGTCAGTTAACCCCCTATTGGGGTAACTGTTAGTTTAGGTTTTTATTGACACCTATTATTGACATTTAATTTTAATTATTAATTACTCAATATTAATTATCATTTTAACTATTATTTTATTTTATTTTATCTCTACATCTATTTTAATTCAATTGAAATTTAATTTAAATTATCTTATTGTATTTTATTTATTCTTGCTTACCGAATCGTAATTTACTGTATTTTTATTGACCTTTTGACGAATCCCCCTAAATTAGCATTATGATGCGCACTCCACACCCCCCCCGAAGGAGCGACACGTACACTGTTAGCGGTTCCCCGCCAAAGGGAAGTAGGGTTGATGAGGGCAAGGCCCTCTCGCAAGTACCAAAAACTTCAGAGGTTAGGAAGAGTACCGAAATATGTGAAGCCCAAAGCCTACAAGCGATGACCCCCCCCAATCAAATTAAACAGGGGGACCCACCGGTACAGAAACCAAAACCCAAAAAAGTACCCATAATAGAGAGGCCCGGAAGTCCTATACCTAAAAATAGACCGAAAACAAAAGAAGCTAAAGCCTGTCTACAGGGAGCGAAGGCCAGTATAAACAGCTCCAAAAATTTCAAAACGGAGTATAAGGAGCAAGCCTTCGCCTATATAGAGAGCCTCTACCAATTAGTTAAGGGACTAGAGAATGAGCTCACCAGTGTGAAGGAGGGATCCGGCGGAGGGCTGGGAAGGGACCCTTTACATCCCCCCCAGCCACCGGCGACCACGACGACAGTAGTAGTAGACACACCGGTAGACCTAGAAAAGAAAAATAGGTTAATAGAAGAAAGTATGAAGGATGGTATGAGAGAGATCATGAAGAAGATGGATGAGTATGGAGTGAAAGTGGATAAACTGAACGCGCTCTTGGAGAGCACCACAGCCGCCACCAAATCGGCGAGTTATGCGAGCGTTGTCTCGAGAGGAGTCGCTGAGCGAGTCCCCGAGACAAGGGCACTGCATTCGGTTGTGGTGTCCTCCAAAGACACGAAGGATACAGGAGACGAATTAATGGAAAAGATAAGGAAGACTGTAGATGCGAAGGATGGATGGGTCAAGGTTGAAAGGACTAGGAAAGTTAAAAATAGAAGGGTAGTCGTCGGCTGTGTGAGTGAGGAAGAAAGAAGTAAGGTGAAGGAGAGATTGAGGAAGAATGAGGGATTGGTTGTGGAAGATGTGAAGAATAAAAACCCCCTTCTGGTCTTCAAGGATGTAATGAAGAACGACAATGCTGACTTCATCACCGCGCTCAATAACCAAAACGCGGCCATCCTTGAGGGCCTTGAGGGGGAAGAGAGAAAGGTAGAGAAAGTGTGTGAACTGAGAGCAAGGAACCCCCTGCAGAACCATCTCATAGTCAGAGCTAGCCCACAGGTATGGAAGAGATGCGTGAGTGTAGGATATGCCCATATAGGCATATGTAGAGTGAGAGTGGAGGACCATAGTCCGTTGGTGCAGTGCTTCCGCTGCCTCGGGTTTGGACACACGAAGAGGGTGTGCAGGGAGGAAGCGGACAGATGCAGTCACTGCGCAGGTCCTCATAAGAGGACTGCTTGCGAGAAGCGGCTGCAGAGGGAAGTGCCTCAGTGCGTTAACTGCATGAAGGCCAAGAGAGGTAGCGTGAAGCACAGCGCCTTTGACAGAGAGTGTGAAGAAAGAAAGAAGTGGGACGCACTGGCTAGATCGGCGGTGTCGTATTGCTAAGGGTGTCCCCGGTGAGTACTTCCAGTACCGAATATTGCAGGCCAACCTTCAGCGGAGCCAAATCGCCACAAGGGAGTTATTACTCGAGGCCACCAAGCGTAAGGCTAGCGTGGCGTTGCTGCAGGAGCCCTACATAGGTGGGGAACGGAGTATGAGGACATACAACGGAGTCAGGGTCTACCAGAGCGACGGAGAAGGGGGCGGCGTTGTCAAGGCGTGTGTTGTGGTATTTGACGATACGTTGGACGTCGAGCTACACACACGCCTCAGCAACAACAACATAGTTGTGACCACCCTCCGAACCAAAGCCTGGGAGACGGTTGTAGTGTCCTTCTACTTCGAGCCCGATAAGCCTGTAGGGCCCTACCTGGACCATCTTATGCGGATAGGGAGAGAGCTGGGATCCGATAAGATGGTTCTGGGAGGTGACGCGAACGCTAAAAGCCCGTGGTGGGGTGGCGATGCGGAAGACCCGCGAGGAAGGGATGTGTCAGCCGTACTGGAAGCAATGGGCTTACACATACTCAACACTGGAGACATCCCGACTTTCGACACCGTCAGAGGGGGGAAAAGGTACTCCAGCTACGTGGATGTGACAGCGTGCTCCGACGACCTGCTGGACCGAGTGGGCGACTGGAGAGTTGATGAGGATCTGACGAGCTCGGACCACAACGGCATAACATTTGGCATCAGACAACAGAAATCCACAGGCACGGACATAATACGTACCACACGCATGTTTAACACACAGAAGGCAAACTGGACTCAGTTTCGTGAGAAACTGACCCAGCTGATGTCGGACAGACAATTGACTGCACAGGACATGAACACAATACACAGCACACAACAAATAGAAGAGTTAATAGACAGATACACGGAAGCCATAACACAGACATGCAGAGACACAATGCCGACTAAAAAACACACACAGCGATTCACCTTGTCGTGGTGGAATGATGAGCTCGGGCAGCTGAAGAAGGAGGTCGCCACGAGGAAACGCAGGATCCGTAACGCGGCGCCTGATCGCAGAGACCGCGTAGTTGGACTGTACCTGGAAGCGAAAGAGAGGTATGAAAATACAGTAAAAGAGGCACAGATTGAAAGTTGGAAGGAGTTTTGCCGGAAACAGGATAGGGAGGGGGTCTGGGAAGGCATCTACAGGGTGTTGAACAGAGTCAGAGGGAGGGAGGAGGATCTGCCCCTTACGAGGGACGGTGAAACCCTCGACGCCCGAAGCTCCGCGGAATGGCTGGCGGAGACCTTCTACCCCGAGGACCAGGAAAGTGGTGAAAGCGAGGAACATCGGCGGACGCGCCGGCGGGCGGAGTCCTTGGACACCGAGCCGCCGGCGGGCCCGGACGACCCTCCTTTCATCATGGAGGAGTTGAAGAGAGCCGTAAGGTCCTTCAACCCCAAAAAGGCCCCCGGGGCGGATGGACTCACGTCGGACATCTGCCAACACGCTGTGGAATGTGACCCGGAATGGTTCCTTGCTCTGCTGAATAGGTGCCTCACCGTCGCCTGCTTCCCCAAACAGTGGAAGCGGGCGACCGTGGTGGTGCTAAGGAAGCCGGGCAAGGAATCGTACCGGGTACCAAAAGCCTATAGACCGATCGGCCTCCTGCCTGTTCTCGGCAAAATTTTCGAGAAGATGCTGGTCGCCCGACTTAGGTTCTACCTGCTGCCCAAGATCAGCCCTAACCAGTATGGCTTTATGCCCCAAAGGAGCACCGAAGACGCCCTCTATAGGTTGGTGAACCACATCAGAAAGCAGAGGGAGGAGAAGAAGCTTTCTGTTGTGGTATCGCTGGATATAGAGGGGGCCTTCGATAGTGCTTGGTGGCCGGCCATAAAGGTTAGGTTAGCTGAGGTTGGGTGCCCGGGGAACCTGAGGCGGATGATCAGCAGCTACCTGAGTGAAAGAAGAGTGAGTGTAAGGTATGCGGGTATGGAAGTGAGCAGGGAGACCAACAAGGGGTGCGTACAGGGGTCCATAGGCGGACCGATCCTGTGGGACCTCTTGTTGGACCCCCTGCTATGGATGTTAGAGGAGATGGATGTGTTTTGCCAGGCGTTTGCCGACGACATTGTTCTGGTGTTCGGAGGAGAAACGGCCCTCGAAATTGAGAGGAAGGCCAACGGAGCCCTGGAAAAAATTAGAAAGTGGGGGGAGTTGAACAAACTGAAGTTTGCCCCCCACAAAACATGCGCTCTATTGACTACGCGGCGACTGAAATATGACGTGCCTCGACTCACTATGGGGGGTGTGCATCTACAATATTATGACCAAATACAGGTACTAGGACTAATAATAGATAAAAGCCTCACCTTTAACGCCCACGTAGACAACGTGTGCAAAAAGGCGATTAATAGATATAAACAACTAGCAAAAGCAGCCAGAGTAGGCTGGGGGCTTAACCCCCAGATAGTCAAAATTATATATACCGCAGTAGTGGAACCTACTGTTTTGTATGCATCAGCAGCGTGGGCACCCACCGTGGAAAAGATGGGGGTCCAGAAAAGGCTCAACTCCGTTCAACGGGGTTTTGCCCAGAAGATTTGCAGGGCGTATCGGACCGTCTCCCTGAACTCTGCGATGCTGTTGGCTGGGATACTCCCTCTTGATCTCAGGATACTCGAAGCTTCGAGGCTCTATGAGATCAAGAAGGGGGTACCTCACCCGGTATTGAGGGACAGGGAGGTGGAGCGAAATGCTCCAGCGATCGAGGACCCACATCCGGCAGAGCAGGAAGAGCTGAGGTTCGGGTTGGTAGACGAGGACTCTTATGCGGACGTGGTTCATAGCCACGTCCATAGGATCTATACGGACGGCAGCAAGATTGAGGGTCGAGTCGGAGCCGCGCTCTCCGTTTGGGAGGGTGAGGCCGAGACGAAGGCCGTCAAGCTTGCGTTGCCGCCGTATTGCACCGTCTACCAAGCTGAGCTTTTAGCGCTCCATAGAGCAGTAGACATAGCCTGCAAGAGTGGAATGGCGAAGGTCGGTATCCTTAGCGATTCCAGATCGGCCCTCCAGGCGGTCACCCTTAGTTCCCCTCATCCCCTGGCAGTGCAAACAAGGGCGGCCCTCCGAAAAACTGCATCGCAGAGGCGGGAGGTCTCCCTGTTTTGGATTAAGGCGCACGCAGGGTTGAGAGGGAATGAGAGGGTTGACGAGTTAGCCAAGGAGGCCGCGCTGGGATCGAAAAGGAAGCCTGACTATGATCTGTGTCCTGTTTCATTTGTCAAGCGTATCTTAAGAGAGGATACGGTTGAGGAATGGGACAGGAGATACGAAGTGGGAGGGACGGCCGGAGTCACTAAGCTCTTTTTCCCAAGCGCTGCTGCTGCATACAAGATAGTAAACAAGATAGACATCACACATCACACCACACAGATTCTGACTGGGCACGGCGGGTTCGCCTTCTATTTGAACAGATTCAAGTTGAAGGAGGACCCGTCGTGTTCATGTCAGCCAGGAGTTGAGGAGACGGTTCCTCACCTGTTACTCGAGTGCCCTATTTTTGCTAGCAGTAGATATGACACTGAACAAAAATTGGGCATATCGATGACGGGTGAGAATCTGCCTGCCATCCTGGGGGGAAAGAAGAGGGACATCTTCCTCTCTTTTTGTAAAAGAATTGTGTGTGTAACAAACAAGAGAAACTGTGATATTTTGCTGTGATAAAAAATTAGTGTTAGGTTCTAGCGGTAGGTTTTTAAATTGTGATATTAGGCTAGTAAACGTTGTGCTGTATTTTTATTATTTTATATTAATTGATTTATATTTATTGACATTTTAAATTCAAAGTGAAAATTGTAGTTGTATTTTATTGTATTATTTTGGAATTTTATTTATTGTATGGATGTTGTAATTATTGGCTTTTAAAAAATTGTTCTTTTATATTAATTAGACTTCTAGAAAAATAAATAATTTTGACATGTACACTGTACCTCAAGACAGTATTACTATTGTAATAAACAACAAAAATCATTGTAAATATAAAAGTGAACAATAAGATAAGACAATTGTAAAAGTAGTAATAAGACCATTATAAAATTAGAAAAAGAACTGAAAAAGAAAAAGAACAAAAAGATAAACAAAAAGCCCTGATTATGTTAGGGGGAGGGAAAAAAAAAAAAAAAAAAAAAAAAAAAAAAAAAAAAAAAAAAAAAAAAAACCTAACCTAACCTAACCAGTTTCGCGCCGATTGCCGACCGAGCAACATCTTTTCCGCGTCGCTCCGCATTCAAAAATCAAAAAAAGTGGTAAAAAATAGTCCGATTTTCATAAACAAGGTACCGTTAGACGCGTCTCGGCGGCGCCCATCCGGTAGTGATATTTTCCAGCCTTAAACTATAAAAAAAAGTGGAAAAAGTGAACAAAAACTCAAGGTGAAAAAAATTAAAAATTTAAAAAGACTATAACTCTACTCCCTTTTAACGGATTTTCGAAAAAATTAGTGGACATTGTGAAGGAAAGTGACCTAAAAGTGTGTGCAAAAAATTACAATTATAGACCAAGTGCAAGTGTCAATGACCTTCGATTTTAATTTTAAGCGTCACCACGAGGTCAGTGAAATAGTGCCCTGAGACAATTGGATTGCAGTGATACGGAAGGCCACCTACCAGTACACCTCAAATCAGGAAAAAGAAAAATTTTTCGTCACAAGGGGGGTGAGTTATTACAATATAAATTTTACATCTTCAACAAGCTGCCACACGAAGACCCTTCGAGACGCGTGGGATTTGAAGATCTGTAAATTAGCTCCTCGGCGGTGTCTAAGAGCCCCAACAAAACAAGTAAGTCACCCCAAAGAAAAATTTTTCACCAGAGAGGAAAAACCAATTTTTCACTAAACCCTACATAGAGAGGCCTGGCAACACCGAAACCCCCTAAAGCCAACACAGACGCAAAGCAGACAACAAGACCTACAAAACGACACCTAGATCGGGACGCTGCGACTTTTGGAACCGGAGTTACACCAAAAATAGTCAAAAACTGGGATAAAACGGGAACGCCGGGAGAACCCAGGAAAGTAACACTACGACAGGATAGCCAGCGGCAGCACAAAAAAAACGACACCTCGCACGACTTAATAGGAGCAGGGGATCACGAGATATCGAAGAAAATCTCCTGGCGGCCATTTTGTCGGCCATTTTGGCAAATTTTCATTC